>OY759266.1:51834049-51886549 GCA_963662155.1 Lamellibrachia columna
ATCATTTCCTCTGAGGGCGACTCCACAGAGGAAATACCCACACGGATAAACCTGGTAATATCAGCTCTAGCAAAACTCAAGAAAATATAGAGCAACAACAACATAAAAATGGCAACAAAAATAAGATTCTATGAAAGCTTGGTTGTGTCAGTGCTGGTGGATGCGAAAGTTGGACCCTGAAAGCCGAGTCCGAAAGAAGAATAGCGCCGCATTTGAGATTATTTTTTTCAGAATCCTGAAAATTTCCTACAGAGACCACATAACAAATATATCAGTAATTCAAGCCATCAACGAAGTCGCAGGACCACAAAAACCGCTTTTGGCCACAGTAAAACGCCGAAAAATCCAATTGTTTGGTGATACAACCAGATACAACACACCTGCCAAAGAAATAGTACAAGGCACGGTCAAAGGCAGCGGAAAACGAGGAAGACCACAACAAATGTTCATGGACAACATTCGAGAGTGGACGGGTCTAGAGCCACAGGAATTATCTACGATCGGTCCGGACAAGGGATGATGAATGAATGAATGTGTGTGTGTGTGTGTGTGTGTGTGTGTGTGTGTGTGTGCGTGCGTGCGTGCGTGCGTGCGTGCGTGCGTGCGTGCGTGCGTGCGTGCGTGCGTGCGTGCGTGCGTGCGTGCGTGCGTGCGTGCGCGCGTGTGGTGTGTGTATGTATGCATGTATATATGTAAGTATGTAAGTATGTGGGAATGTCGGTAAGTAGGTAGGTACGTCCGTACGTACATAAAGCAAAGCAAAGGGTTCAATTTATACCGCGCTCCTCTAACAATCGTTACTCAGAGCGCGATACACTTTTCCCACGGCAGAATTGTTCACACAAACACCATTTCAACTTTTATTAAAACTTTCAGCCACGCTGCAATTGCGAAAACTGTTCGTTCTAATAATTCCACCACTGGAATCCCGTCACTGTCTATAGTCAGGTACTCATTCATACAGCTGAGTGCACAGGAGCAACGTGGGTTGAACGAAATTGCCCAAGCTTCGAAAAGGCAGCAATGGAATTTGAACCCGGGTTCTGCCAATTGAAATTCTGATGTTCTAATCACTGCACTATATGCATGTACATATGTGAAGCATGATTGGATAAATAAACAACCTCTGTTTATCTGTCTGCCTGTCTGTCTGACAATGCGTACTTTCAGTATTCAGTCTACACAGTTCTTTTATTACAGCTTCGTGTCGTTACTTTTTTGATGAAAATATGTTTTATCAGTATCGTTTCGACAGTTCAATTTAATCTAATCTTAATCTCCTGGTTTCCTGTATTGTGAAAATAAATCTTAAAGGCTAAGCATACTCAGTTCAAGGATCAGCTAAGTTGGTTGTATTCTTTGTATATACTTAATATTTTTCCGATAAAGTACCTGGCTACTTCGTAGTATTGAAGCCAGTTTGGCCACAAGGCAATAGGCCCCTACAAAAGCGTCACATAGTTGTGTAATGCCGTCGTATGTGACCAGATTGCTGCTTGACCGCCCCTTGTTAAATGTTGCTAAAAGTTGCCTATATTCTTTGTATATATATATATATATATATATATATATATATATATATATATATATATATATATATATATATATATATATATATGTCAGTCAGTCAGTCAATGTAATTATATATATTTGGAAATGTAGGTTCCGAACATTTACTATTTTGGATCTGTGATAACACTACGTAGGAATTTAAATTCTACAGTTGTATCGCCGAAATGAATAGCCGTGCTGGATGTTACAGGACAATTGGAAATGACGACCCAAAGAATAAATAGGAAGGGACCCCTCGTCATAGTGCTGCTGATTGTCGCTGTCACAAACGCTCAACCAGGAGTAGGGGACCCAGATACAACAACAACGACGACGACGATAACAACATCTACAACGACCACTCTGACTACAACGACCGTTCCAACTACAACGGCAACTCCAACAAAAACAACAACTCTGACAACAACGACCACTCCAACAACAACGACCACTCCAACTACCATGACCACTCCAACAATAACGACTACTCCAACTACCATGACCACTCCAACAACAACGACCACTCCAACTACCATGACCACTCCAACAACAACGACCACTCCAACTACCATGACCACTCCAACAACAACGACCTCTCCAACTACCATGACCACTCCAACAACAACGACCACTCCAACTACCATGACCACTCCAACAACAACGACCACTTCAACTACCACGACCACTCCAACAACAACGACCACTCCTATTACCATGACCACTCCAACAACAACGACCACTCCAACTACCATGACCACTCCAACAACAACGACTACTCCAACTACCATGACCACTCCAACAACAACGACCACTCCAACTACCATGAGCACTCCAACAATAACGACCTCTCCAACTACCATGACCACTCCAACAATAAAGACCACCCCAACTACCATGACCACTCCAACAACAACGAAAATTCAAACTACCATGACCATTCCAACAATAACGACCGCTCCAACTACCATGACCACTCCAGCAACAACGACAACTCCAACAACTACGACAATTCCAACTACCATGACCACTCCAACAACAACGATCATTCCAACTACCATGATCACTACAACAACAACGATTATTCCAACTACCATGACCACTCTACCAACAACGACCACTCCAACTACCATGACCACTTCAACAATAACCACCACTCCAACTACCATGACCACTCCAACAATAACAATCATTCCAACTACCATAACCACTCCAACTACAACGACCACGCCAACTACCATGACCAATCCAACAACAACGACCACACCAACTACCATGACCACTCCAACAATAACGACAACTTCAACTACCATGACCACTCCAACAACAACAACGACCATTCCAACTGCAATGACCACTCCAACAATAACGACAACTCCAACTACCATGACCACTCCAACAACAACGACCATTCCAACTACCATGACCACTCCAACAATAACAACACCAACTACCATGACCACTCCAACTGCAACAACCACTCCAACGACAACAACGACCACTCCAATAACAACGACCACTCCAACTACCATGACCACTCCAACAACAACGACCACTCCAACTACCATGACCACTCCAACAACAACGACTACTCCAACTACCATGACCACTCCAACAACTACGACCACTCCAACTACCATGACCACTCCAACAATAACGACCACTCCAACTACCATGACCACTCCAACAACAACGACAATTCCAACTACCATGACTATTCCAACAATAACTACCACTCCAACTACCATGACCACTCCAACAATAACGATCATTCCAACTACCATGACCACTCCAACTACAACGACCACGCCAACTACCATGACCACTCCAACAACAACGACCACTCCAACTACCATGACCACTCCAACAACAACGACCACTCCAACTACCATGACCACTCCAACAACAACGACCACTCCAACTACCATGACCACTCCAACAACAACGACCACTCCAACTACCATGACCACTCCAACAACAACGACCACTCCAACTACCACGACCACTCCAACAAAAACGACCACTCCTATTACCATAACCACTCCAACAACAACGACCACTCCAACTACCATGACCACTCCAACAACAACGACTACTCCAACTACCATGACCACTCCAACAACAACGACCACTCCAACTACCATGAGCACTCCAACAATAACGACCTCTCCAACTACCTTGACCACTCCAACAATAACGACCACTCCAACTACCATGACCACTCCAACAACAACGACAAATCCAACTACCATGACCATTCCAACAATAACGACCGCTCCAACTACCATAACCACTCCAACAACAACGACAACTCCAACAACAACGACAATTCCAACTACCATGACCACTCCAACAACAACGATCATTCCAACTACCATGATCACTACAACAACAACGATTATTCCAACTACCATGACCACTCTACCAACAACGACCAGTCCAACTACCATGACCACTTCAACAATAACCACCACTCCAACTACCATGACCACTCCAACAACAACGACTACTCCAACTACCATGACCACTCCAACAACTACGACCACTCCAACTACCATGACCACTCCAACAATAACGACCACTCCAACTACCATGACCACTCCAACAACAACGACCACACCAACTACCATGACAACTCCAACAATAACGACAACTTCAACTACCATGACCACTCCAACAACAACGACCATTCCAACTACCATGACCACTCCAACAATAACGACAACTCCAACTACCATGACCACTCCAACAACAACGACCATTCCAACAACCACTCCAACGACAACAACGACCACTCCAACTACAACGACCACTCCAACGACAACAACGACCACTCCAACAACAACGACCACTCCAACTACCATGACCACTCCAACAACAACGACCACTCCAACTACCATGACCACTCCAACAACAACGACTACTCCAATTACCATGACCACTCCAACAACTACGACCACTCCAACTACCATGACCACTCCAACAATAACGACCACTCCAACTACCATGATCACTCCAACAACAACGACAATTCCAACTACCATGACTATTCCAACAATAACGACCACTCCAACTACCATGACCACTCCATCAATAACGACAACTCCAACAACAACAATGACAATTCCAACTACCATGACCACTCCAACAACAACGATCATTCCAACTACCATGATCACTACAACAACAACGATCATTCCAACTACCATGACCACTCTACCAACAACGACCACTCCAACTACCATGACCACTTCAACAATAACCACCACTCCAACTACCATGACCACTCCAACAATAACGATCATTCCAACTACCATGACCACTCCAACTACAACGACCACGCCAACTACCATGACCACTCCAACAACAACGACCACTCCAACTACCATGACCACTCCAACAATAACGACAACTCCAACTACCATGACCACTCCAACAACAACGACCATTCCAACTACCATGACCACTCCAACAATAACGACAACTCCAACTACCATGACCACTCCAACAACAACGACCATTCCAACTACCATGACCACTCCAACAATAACAACACCAACTACCATGACCACTCCAACTACAACAACCACTCCAACGACAGCACCGACCACTCCAACTACAACGACCACTCCAACGACAAGAACGACCACTCCAACAACAACGACCACTCCAACGGCAACGACCACGCCAACTACAACGACCATTCCATCTACAACAACAACGCCGACAACAACGACCACTCCAACAGCAACGACCACTTCAACAACAACGACAACGCCGACAACAACGATCTCTTCAATTACAACTACAACGCCGACAACAGCGATCACTACAACGACAACACCGCCATCAACAACCACTACAACATCAGTAACAAAACAAACGATGAAAACGTTGACATCAACTATTATCCCACCTGCTGATCAGGCTCGTGTCAAGGTCGGCGTAAGGCTGACTAATATTAGTTACACTTCTGATCTGGCAGACAAAACGTCGAACGAGTACAATAGTCGCAAGACATCAGTCATTGATACGGTAATATTGACTGCTTGTACAATCATAGTTCTCTTCTTGATGCATTTACCTTTTGCGTATCTTACCACAATGTGCGAAAATGAAATGCTGATTGCAAAAATACGATATAATGCCGTAGTGAATTTTTTTCTTAACCATTATTATTGATTCGTTGCTGGCCTACCTTAATGCCCCATTTCCATAGGTGACGCCAATTCGGGCATGCCACTAAGGTTGGGCATACGTTTCGCCATTTCGATATTTTGCCATTTTCAATTTCGATAAGTGTGTGACTATTTATGCATATTACCTGATCGGGTTCAAATATTGACCAGAACGAGAGACGATAATAAGGCAGCCACGTAACATCACCATTTTGGCATAGTTAATTTTGTATCCCGCCTAAGTATAGTTTTTTCATGAAGAAAGTCGAAGCGTAATTTTCAAAATGGCCTCAAACACCACCACGTCGTTTAGGTTTAGTGGTTTTTATTCCGATGATCTGGCATCCTTTTCCGATAGTTTTGAGTCAGCAGCTTCAGTATTATCGTCCGACATCAATGTGATAGTTGGACTCGAAGATTGAAAGACGATCACCCGCTTAACTGCCTATCTGCAATAGCACAATCTGATCTGGTCATGCTGTTGATCGTGGCATTGTCCGTCGTCAGTTTGGCAGTTTATTTTATTTCAATTTCAATCTTGTCGCATTAACAAAATTGAACATGTTTGTAAAAAAATTACTATATTTCAGGTGTTTGTTTTGTATAATTATGAATTTAAAAAAATATTCCAGTAACAATTCACAAGCACAATTGGTAACCAACTTGAACACTTTTTGTAATGTGAAAAGCAACCATCCGAATTGGACAATTGCTTTAGTTGGGCAACACTAACAAACATGGCTATATTTGCTTCTCTGGATTGCTAGATGTAGGTAACTGGTAATGAAAATTGATTTTATACGATGGTGGAGTGGACGTTCATGTTTTCGTTGACATTCCCTGAAGTAATTTTTTTTGTAAAATGTAATTCGTTTCATATAATTTTATGCGACAGTTTTCGAGATATCCTTATATTACTACAAGCAAGCGCGACATAAAGCACAATTGGCGACGTTATTGAAATCGCTGGCCCGTAGCAGGGTTATAATATATGTATATGACCATGGCAAGGTGGCTGCCTAGTAAAGAGCTAACGTAAATTGCCCATATGAGCTGAACCTTAAAAAACTGTGTGTTTGTGTGTGTGTGTGTGTGTGTGTGTGTGTGTGTGTGTGTGTGTGTGTGTGTGTGTGTGTGGGGGGGGGGGTGCAGGTGTGTAGGTACGTATGTACCTATCTACGTAGGTGCGTACATACGTACATATGTGCGTGCGTGCGTGCGTGCGTGCGACCGTATGTTTGTGTACGTATTTACGTACGCATGTACGTACGTACGTATGTATGTATGTATGTTTGTATGTATGTATGCATCCATCCATACATGCATGCATGGATGGATAGGTGCATGTGTTTTATTATTGTTTTCATAAATTTGTATTTTTCAGTTGACGGGCATTCTTGAGGACACATTGGGTAAAGGAAATGTTGTCGTAGTCGACGTGACATTCCGGTAAGACCGATCATGTGACCAAGGTGTGAGCTGTGACATCTAAATAGCAGTGAAACATAAATACATGGTTACCTATCGCAATGTGGCGATGGTAACAACAACAATGACTATAATGACGACAGTAATGATACAAATACTAATAGCCAAGATAAAACCTATATTCAAAAGTCGTGCCAAAACGGACATAGGAAATTATAGGCCAGTTTCACTTTTGCCACAATTTACCAAAAACTTGGAGAAACTGTTCCTCAATAGGTTAGACAACTTTATCAACGCCAAGGACATGCTAAATTCAAGTCAGTACGGTTTCCGTAAAGCTATGTCCACATCACATGCCGTAATGGAATTAATTAAGGAAATTTCAAATACAACGGACAATAAGAAACACGCTATTGGTGTATTCATTGATCTTAAAAAGGCCTTCGATACAGTGGACCACGAAATACTTATCAAAACGTAGAATTTATATTGCGTGCGTGGAGTTGGAAATGACTGGATAAAAAGCTACCTCACCAACAGGAAGCAATTCGTTGAAATAAATGGGTACGCCTCGGAGCTGCTAAATGCAACACGTGGGGTACCTCAGGGATCCATTTTAGGTCCAAAGCTATTTGTACTCTATATTAATGATATTTATAATATATCAAAACTAGCTAAATGTATACTCTTTGCGGATGACACAAATATATTTTGCGCTGGCAATAATTTATAAGAACTACAAGGCATGATAAATGGGGTACTTACCAAATTGGCTAAATGGTTTGCTGTGAACAAACTAACATTGAACCTGTCAAAACAAATTACATGATATTCCGGAACCGTCTACCTGATACTGAAATTAATCTGTTCATTAATAATCAACAAATAACCAGAGTACATGTAAACACATTTCTAGGTGTATATATTGATGAATCTCTAAACTGGAAATATAAAATAAATAAGGTCAGATTAAAACTGTCGAAAGTTGCAGCAGTCATTTATAAGGCAAATTGTCTCATTGATCTAAATGGAATGTATATATTATACTGTTCTTTGTTTTTACCACATTTAAGTTATTACTGTGAATTGTGGGGAAACACCTGCACCACAAACATTCATGGCATTACTATATTACAGAAACGAGTAATTCTGTTAGTTTGTGGAGTAAAACGTGTGGAACATGCGAGCACTCTTTTTCAACAATTAGGCGTTCTAAATTTTTTAGATTTAGTTAAGCTCAAGACGGCTATTATTATGTTTAGGGCTTTTCATAATGAATTACCAAGTAATTTGCAAAAATGTATATGGTACTAGACAGAACGATTCATTCTGCATAACTCGCTTTCGTACTAATGCAAAATCAATGTGCATCTCCATATATGGAGCGAGATTATGGAACTCCCTTAATAAAAACATTACCAGTTGTAACTATACAAGCATTTAAAAAGGGCTACAAGTTAGATACTATTGCAACGTATTAGTCACAATTTATTTAGCAACGATTTTCAATTGTTACATGTTGTAAGTAATGCAAATATATAATTACATATCAATTGAGTTAACGGCTTAACACGCCACGGGGTGAACCACAGATAAATATTGCACTTCTGTTCACCCCATTTCCAACTCACCCTTGCGTATTCTTCACCAATTCACATTTGTTGTACATTTTGTTAGTAACTTGTCATTTATTGTACTTTTATTGTGCGTTTGAATAAAGGATTGATTGATTGATTCGTTGATTGATTGATTGATTCATTGATATGCATTGAATTGTTGCAGCAAAGGCAGTGTAGTTGTCAACTTTGAGTTGGTTGTAAAGAAGGCGACGGCTACGGACACATTGACAGTCATACAGGACACAATGAAAGATGGAACAAAATACGGCTATTTTGGGAAATATCTCGTCGACTCAGACTCCGTCGCGGCAAAAAGTAAGAACCACTAATCACGTTAGTCGACCTTCACTTAACTTTCTTGTCAAAACTCTTCTCAGATGACTGCATTAGCCATTCCTTGGGCAGTGAATGTAATATGTGATGGAAATGGTGTGCACTCAGTTTACTACAACAATCTGTATAATTTCTATAATGGTTGTTAAGTGCATTGGTCCACAAAAGAAACTGTACAGAGAATATTAAATCAAAGCTAATATATTAATTCTAGAACTGTTATTGGTGAACGTTTGATATTCACTGGTCTATTTTTGAAACATACACAGAATAGGCCTATATTTCTTTATGCAGAGTAACAACGCAAGTCCAGTGTAAAGTGAAATATACCAAATAAATTACATTTAATTCAATAATCACGAGCTAGCAATTATACAAGCATCCACTATCAAAACGACACACATCATCACAGCAAGCACGTCACCCCCCAAATGGTGTGTATGAGTAATATCTACAATTCACATACTTATTATGAAAGACTACCAAACATTGATAACGATGCAAGTACTAACTGCCATTACTGACTAGCATTTACCATTCACATTGTACATGTGGGGTCTCTCCGCATTAAGAACCCTGCGTACACTACTGTGTACACTACTGTGTACACTACTGTGTACACTACTGTGTACACTGCTGTGTGCACTGCTGTGTACACTGCTGTGTACACTGCTGTGTACACTGCTGTGTACACTGCTGTGTACACTGCTGCGTACACTACTGCGTACACTACTGCGTACACTACTGCGTACACTACTGCACAATTCATAAGAGGAAAAAAGCACTAAGGCAAAACCTCGTGTACAAAATCTGGAACACTGAAAAGCGTCAGGCATTACGTGTCACATGTCGGTACAATCTGTGAGTTACAATCAATGGTCTACCACATTAAGTTGCAGTATAAAAACCTGTGGCACACACTACCACAGGGTTACTCAATAACAATACTATGACCCCAGTTGACTGAGGGATGAGGGTGGGATAACAAAAACACACTGAAAACTCCTGATTATTACACTTAACTATTAACAAACCAACACAACTATTCTAGAAATAACTCCAACAATGAGCAACTCCAACAATTAGCAAATAATAACAAGTAACAATAACAATCGTAGTTGAGATTTTGTACAGCGAAATGTTTCACGTTGACCAAATAAATTTGAGAACAAGTGAGAGCGGATCTAGGCCACGCGGCTCTTTAGATAGTGCTCTGTATCACTCCGCGCATGGGAGTAATTAGGCGGACGCTCTCGCCACCATCGTTCGCATATAATCCCTGCTGCACGGTTTCATTATCCCGCCACGAGTTATGTGTAATAACCACATGTCACATGTCTTGCCCTGTTATCCAGCATAAAATCCTTTATGCGCCCACTGTCACATAAGCTTTTATTTATATTGTTCTCTTTTTATAGTGACTGATTTGTTCATCTATTATGGAATGTTCACTATCTCAAACAAACAGTACAGCTCAGAACTCGCCCACGACTCAACCTCGTCTTATTATAAGGAGGACATGTTGACAAAAGTCAAGTCAGTGGTAGGTATCATACGACATATGCAAGGAAAACATATCAATACCACACAGGCATTTAAATTACGTCAAGCCAGAAATGTAAAATACAGGACCTCCGTAACCTTTACACAGTTTACATCATTGTGGTTTAGAAGGCATTCCTGCTAACAGTTTAAATACATAGGAGAACAATTAAACTGATTCCAGAACTGAGAGACCTTAGCTATGAAGAACGCCTAAAAGAATGTAGTTTAACAAACCTAGAAACAAGGAGATCAAATTGAAGTTTTTAAGATATTAAATATATATGAAAATATTGATAGAAATATGTTTTTCTCACTCAAGAAAGATTAGTAAAGGATCCGTGTAGATTGCATATCAGGAAATACTCGTTCTCATAGAGAACAACAAATGAATGGAACAAATTGTCTACATATTGTGTAACAGCTGGCAGCGTGAATCTCAGGAGGGCGGGTTATACATAGATGAAAAATGTTGTACTCTCGATAAGCCAATAGCTTCCTTGTCCACTTACCATCTGGACCTTTGCCTTGGATGGCAGTCTTGCTAAATCTTGTTCAATCTTGTTAAATACGCATGTATATTCATAAATATAAGAAATGTAAATTCTGAGAATGACCTGTCTGTGATTCAATCTAGGTACGTGTCGTGTTTGGCAGCGACGTTATATATGTCACTCAAGTAATTTTCAGGTACGTATCGTAATAGCTTCAGGCTTGGCTACTAGTGTTATTGCAGATCACACGCACACGTACGCACACACATGAATGAACGCATGCACATACGCACGCACGCACACGTGGATGAAAGAGCGAACGAACGAACGAACGAACTAACGAAAGAACGAACGAAAGAACGAGCGAACGAACGAACGCATGCACGCACGCACAACAAAACCAAACAAAAACCAACCACACAAGCATGGTATATAAATCGATATGCTCACTGTGCTATGCACAGTTCAACTTTGAACAATATTTCGTAATGTATGCTGCAGGAATATAGGCAATTTACTGATAGTAAATTCGATATACTAAGAACACATTTATTGATGCAACCCATTCTCGTCTTTTCTATTGCACTGCACCCGCAGCAAAGGCAGCGTGATTGTGACCTATCAACTGATTCTGAGAAAAGAATATACGTTGAGTGATCTGAAGAATAAACTGAAGAACTATGCCAAAGACAACCGTGAACCGTTTGTGATTAATCTCGACAGCATAAACCTCTCGAGTAAGCTTGCGTTTTCATTTACTTTTAGAAAGGATTATTATATAATTTTTCAAAGATATCATGACGACGAATGCAGTCAATTAGTTAAAAAATTCTGAAATAAATATGGATATTTTGCATAGTTTGCAATAATACTTGTCAAATCCCTGCAACAAAGACATCAATTTACTATGATATGCCTGGTATTGTAATGATGAGTAGCTCTATGTATTTTTGTTTTTGTTTTCAGAAACCCCGTTAAGGCCGTCGAAGAAATCAGGTAATGCGATATTTTACTTTACAATTTTGTGCAGGCGGAAACTGTACTATATTTCCATACGTAAATTATGTGCATTTATCACAAACCCCAATATTTTAATGTACCTTGCAGATAAGGTCCTGCACTATTCGGCTAGTCGCCATGTGAAACATATTCTATCAGTATTTAGTGACCACTGCTTGTCACCAGAACATTGATATAATTTTTGTTTTCTGAAATATGTAATAAAGTGGAGCACTATTTAGCGTGGATGTTTGGATTGGTGATATAAACAAGTGGGTGTCTTGTAATGATTGAGTTGTCCAATATGCGTTGCATGTAACAACGTCACGTATCCACGCAGCAGGAGTGGCGATTCTGGCAATCACAATTGGGACTGCTTTGGGCGTCGTCTTCCTCGCTATGGTCGCCATCCTGGTCATCTACATCGTAAAGACGAGGAGGAGGAGGAGGAGGCCTTGTTCGACAGTTCCGTCATTCGAGGAGAGTGAGGAGAGGCCAATCAACGGCACACCATATGTCAAGGGACACATGTACTGGCAGGATCGCGGTGACTCTATGATGACGTATCCGGGAGTCCACCTGCATGTCCAAATGATGAACGTTTTCAGCAGACCTATGGAAAACAATATCGTAAGTATTTTATATATATATATATATATATATATATATATATATATATGTATGTATATATGTATGTATATATATGTGTGTGTGTGTGTGTGTGTGTGTGTGTGTGTGTGTGTGTGTGTGTGTGTGTGTGTGTGTGTGTGTGTGTGTGTGTGTGTGTGTGTGTGTGTGTGTGTGTGTGTGTGTGTGTGTGTGTGTGTGTGTGTGTGTGTGTGTGTGTGTGTGTGTGTGTGTGTGTGTGTGTGTGTGTGTGTGTGTGTGTGTGTGTGTGTGTGTGTGTTTGACGATGTACAGAATTTGCACATCAAATGTAAATTGTGGCAGTGGTGAAATCATGAGTGATTTACATTACATTCACTATGTATCGCTACTGGTGTGGAGTTAAGGGCACTCCCTCTTTTAGAGGCGATTTTGCGTTCGCCAGATGGCAGCACGTGGTACAAAACATTTCGAAAAACGCTGTCAATATATTATTCATTATGAACTAGCGACAGTAAAAGTATCAAACCGGTCAGAAATAAAATTATAGTTTTATTATATATGTGCGCTATATTGCTTATACACATTGGGACAATCATTTGATAAGAGTTACTGCGCAATTTAATCACACGGCGTATGTCTGTTTTCCAGGTGCAAACGAAATTTCAGGTCCCGCTATAGCGTGTGACTGTGTTACATGCAGTTTGTTCACGAACACTCAATTTGTTGTATTGGCCCAGACCAGATATTATGATTTCAACTATTTGTCGCAAAATAAGTGTGCATGTACGATTTTTAAAATGTGGTGATATATTTGTGCAGATGAGGAGATCGGCGCAATAATGAGACACGGACAATGTGGACGACCAACATTTCACCGACAACGACATTGAGCGAATCAACCACCATTTCTTTAGCGACGTCTTACTAATTAATTAGCTGCATACTAACATGATCTTTAGCAGACGCTACACAATAAGGCAAATCCAGTAGTATTTATTAATACTGTATTGGCAACGTTGTATTGATAAACGATGTTAAAACAGATCATATCGGGTATAGACGGTAAATTAATACAAGCATAACAGCGGTTAATACAGTGACACACACACATATTAGTCTAAGTCAATACTAAACAATGTACATTCTGTGTCCTTGAGAACTTATGATACCATCGCTTAGAATACGACCTTACCCTTCATCAAGGTTCTTAGGTATAGGCGGTCATCGTGCGAAACCGGGAATGTATTGAAAACCTCTTCCAATGTGACTCATCAACCTGATCATATACATTTTCCTATCATGTTATGGTTGTGCTCTCAATCGAGAGAACCCGGGTTCGAATCCTCTTGCTGCCGTTTCGAAGCTTTTGCAATTTCGTTCATCTCTGTATAAATGTGGCCCTGGCTACATACAGAGGTGGGTATCTGAACGAATGGTCTTCGCGCAGTAATTGCAGCGTGGTTGAATGCTTCCCAGAGAAGTTGCGATGGCGCTGGAATGAACAGGTCTGCCAGGAAGTGAAGTGTAAAGCGCTTTGAGCAGTCCCAAAGACTGGATACCGCGGAATATAAGGACGTAAATTTTATAGCACTGCTTTCAAATACAATGGTGTTATTGGCAATTAAAACATATAAGGGAAAATAAGGTTTTTTATTTTCATGTTAAGCATTGTTAAATGTTTCGATATTATCGCAGCAATGGTTTATTTGATCATGTTGGCTACTGTATGCTTTGTAACATTTATGAACGGAAATCAACAAAAATATAAATAACTAAAACGTCAGAGTATACAGTTGCTTTATTTTCATACTTCAAAGTAATTAATGGAAACATTGCATAATTGTTAAGTTGTTGGTATTTCTAGATGTCATAATTAATATGACGTTCTGATGTAGGACCAACAGAGTCAAATGTCAATGTGGTTGTACACTTTTCGACTTTATCAATAAACTTGCTGCAACATCGGTATACGTGAGAAGTATTTTTTGTGGTGTGACGGTGGCACCTATACAAGTTTCATTATGTTTTAATACTATTTTCTACGTCAAATAACTTGTACTTCTTGGGATATCCACGAAAATGTGTATTTATTGAGTCATTAAACCGCAAAATAAAGGTGATATTTGACATAAACACAATGCATACTAATCAAATAAGCTGCTACATCAAGTTAGTCGCGGAAGACAAACAAGTAGAACATGCAAATATGCCACACCGTTAGTATTATGCAGCATTGAATCCAACTCAAGCCACAGTACAAACATAGAAAGAAAATGGTGTGAAGACACGCTCCACAGCATGCACAATATAATGTAGAGTATTAAATATATATATATATATATATATATATATATATATATATATATATATATATATATATATATATATATATATATATTTACTTACTTACTTAGGCCCTTAACTCCTCCTGGAGCATAGGCCATCCACAACAATTCTCCAGCGCCTCATGTCTTGGGCAATCCTCTCCAGTTGTTGCCAGCCATTCCCTGTTTGCTTGATGTCTGCCTCGAGGTCACGCCGCCAGGTGTTTTTGGTCTCCCCCTCTTTCTCTTGCCTTGGGGGTTCCACGTCTGGACCTGTCTGGTTATGTTTGTGCTTGGCTTTCTCAAGGTGTGGTCGAGCCATCCCCATCTCCTCTTAAGTATCTCTATCTCTATTTGGGCTTGGTGTGTTCTATCCCAGAGGTCTTTGTTGCTCACCCTGTCCATCCAGTGTATTCGGAGAATTCTTCTCAGGCAATGGTTGACAAATGTCTGGATCCTTATCAGCGTAGTCTTGTTTATTCGCCACGTTTCCGCTCCGTACAGCAACAGTGGCTTTACATTAGTGTTAAACAAGCGTATTTTTGTGGTTTCTCCAATTACCTTTGACTTCCACACATTTCTCAACAGGTGGAAAGTTACCCTTGCTTTGCTGATCCTTTTCTTTACGTCAGCCTCTGTCCCTCCATGCGTATCCACTATGCTGCCTAGATATCTGAAATATTTGACCTCTTCCAGTGTCTCTCCCTCAAGCATGATTGGTGTTCCCAAGTAGCATTTGTTCTCAGGATCTTTGTTTTCGTTTTGTTGATTTTCAACCCAACCCGCTCTGAAATCAATGCCAGTTCTGTTGTTTTGTCCTGCATCTGCCTATGGCTGTGAGACAGGAGTGCAAGGTCATCCGCAAAGTCCAGGTCATCAAGTTGGGTCAGCATCGTCCACTGGATTCCATTTCGTTTCTCCTTGGTTGCTGTTTTCATGACCCAGTCTATGACTAGAATGAAGAGGAATGGTGACAGTAAGCATCCCTGTCTCACCCCCGTCCTAACCTCAAAGTTCTTTGTAAGTTGACCTTCATGAATGACTCTGCATGACATTCCCTCATAGGAGTTTTTGATCATGTTGACTAGTTTCTTGGGCACCCCATAGTGTCTTAGCACTTTCCAGAGTGTCTCCCTGTCCACACTGTCAAAGGCTTTCTCGTAATCAAAAAAATTGATGTATAGGGATGAGTTCCATTCGATGGATTGCTCCATTATGATTCGCAGTGTTGCAATCTGGTCAGTACACGATCTGTCCTGCCTGAAGCCTGCTTTCTTTGTTCTAAAGGATGCTGTTATGCACCTCGGTCCTCTGGCTTCCCAGCCAATAAGTGCTCTCTGTGCCTCCTTCCCCAATAAGAGGGCAACCCCCTCTGAGTGAGGGGCATCATCTTCCTCGTGTCCGGAGTATAGTATAATCTCTCCTGTTGTTAGTCGCAGTCGTCCTGACTGGGTCCATCGGGTTTCGCAGAGCCCCAGTAGAGCGAGGTTGAATCTCCGGATTTCTGCTGCTACTTGGGCAGTTTTCCCCGCCTTATACATTGTTCGCACATTCCATGTGCCGATGTTTAATTTTTTCCTGGTCGAAAGAAGAGTAGTCGGCATTGTGGCTTCCTTTCGGCTTTGACCGCAATACTTCATGCGCCCTGGTAAACCAGGCCCTACCTCTTCCAGGACAGACGTCATAGTTTGATTTGTTGTGAATGTTTCTGTAGCGTTGGGTTTCTTTACAGGGTGGGGGTGCTAGCCATGTCGGAGTTTATGTCCATGGCGGAGTTTATATATATATATATATATATATATATATATATATATATATATATATATATATATATATATATATATATATATATATATATATATAAACTCCGCCATGGACATAAATATATATATATATATATATATATATATATATATATATACACACACATATGTATATATATATACATATATGTGTATATATATATATATATATATATATATATATATATACATATATATGTATGTATATATATATATATATATATATATATACATATATATGTATGTATATATATATATATATATATATATATATATAATATTATATATATAATGGTTATACAAGGTACATCGTGATTATAACTGTATGTAATTTAACAAACGTCTACGGATAAAAGAAGTAATACATTACTATGTTCATCCCAATACCATGCCATTTCACTGAATGAGACATGTCAACTGTCGTATCTACTGTCAACCATATTCAGGCACGACTCTCCTACAATAACACGATCCAACATGTCATTTAGCAGAACACATAATATATTTTTAGAGAATTGCTGCAATTATCACATCTCTATTTTCGTTAAGTTACTATTAACTATCCTAAGACATTAACTATGCCAGCAAAACGGCCAACCCTCGGATGAGAAAACTTGGTAGTTCATTAGTGTCTGTCATGATGACAATATTAAAAAATACACAACATTAGCACAGAAATATCCATCTATGCCTTTGTTCTTTGTGTTGCCAGTCAATATCTTGGTGACTTCTTGGAAGCCAACTCTAGAAGTGGCACAGCAATACTGGAAGTTATAGTAACGTCTAGCGACGCCTTACCTTGTATTACGGAACTTGGGACAATCGTAGAAAAGGCACATGACGTTGTGAACAATAATTTTTCGCACAGTGTTGTGCACAATTGCACGTAATAACTACAAAGGGCAGTTCGACTTACGTAGATAGGGTAATAGCGGGGTGAAATTCGAAAACCATATGTGTCACGACCCAACCGTGGAGTCGTAGATGAAAGCCTGAAAGTTTGGCGCCCGACATGCATGTCTTAGAGGAGTAGCATGACCTGCATACTGTTGCTGGATTACAATAGGATAACTGCTCTAAACATGGTTAAACTGAACGTTCTCATGTGTTCTACTTGCTAGCTTTCAAAACATTTTTTTAATTTATTAACCATTATCCAATGGCAACGTAATAGTCACCATGGCAACGTATTGTCCATCGCCTTGTTTCGTAATAGAACGTTGCACACCAAAAGCATCAATGAGAATGTTTTGAAGGGGTAAACGCCAACGTTCCCAGTTGTATGTCTATGGACACGTTCGTGTTTCTTTGAGACGTTTCGCGTGACATTCATCGGCCTCCGTGATATATGTTTCCGGTGACGATGTCAACGGAAGAACGTCCTCTTCGATCGGCGTCAACGATTGGCGTTTCGCAACGTTCGCCCGTCCTTGAACGTTCATCGGGGTCCACGGTAGATGTTTCCGATGACACCGTCAGTTGAAGAACGTCCGCTTCGATCGGCGTTTCGCGACGTTCGCCCGAGTGCGTTTGTATCAACGTCACGTGGTGGTGACACTTCCCGATCGGCAGAACTCGATAGTCTCGCTTACGTCAGCTAGGCACTGAGCTAATATTTACAAACATAATATAAACCACTAAATATATATATAAACAATTCCACCCGGCGTGTTATACAACATTGAAATATAGCGAAAGTGATGGCGACGACGGTGTAATTTTTGGTCTTTTCAACCAATTATGGTTTCTATCTCCATAGACGACAGTTTCGTTTCTCAAGGATAGACAGGTTTAACTGTGTTGCAGAATTACTACATGGATAGCAGACATGGAATGTGTCAGAGAAACAACGTTTTTGCAAAATGACTGCACGAATAGCAGACATGGAATGTGTTAGAGAAACAACGTTGTTGCGGAATGACTGCATGAACAACAGACATAGACCGTGGCAGAGGAACAAAGTTTTTGCAGAATGACTACATGAATAGCAGAATGGAATGTGCCAGAGGACAACGTTGTTGCATAATGATTACACGAATAGCTGACATGGACCGTGGCAGAGGAACAACGTATCCTGCATAAACTTGGCAATACATCAATATGGTGTGCACCCTACATCACATTGTATAACAATTCATCAGTTATATACGTGCGCATATGCGTGCATGCGTGCTTGCGTGCGTGCACGTATGCGTGATTGCGTGTGTGCGTGTATGCATGTACGCATGTGTGTACACATTTCGTCGTATATATGTGTTTATTTTGAAACTGATTGGTTGGATGTTTGTGTGCAGCATGCATAGATAACATAACAAAGGGCTTAGAAGGTGTAGCACGACCAGCATCCCTTGAGTAGTACAAGTTACTATGTCATTGCCCAGGAAAAGGTGGTCGATTCAGTGAATGTCGTTGTCCGTGAAATGTTGGCAGATCCCTTTGATGTTCTCTCTCCTTCTTACGGTGCCGCTCTCCACGACTGCACACACGGATAACACCACATTAACATGTATGAATGACTCATAACATAATATGTGTGTCTGTGTGCGCGCGTGCGTGCGTGCGTGTGTGCGTGTGTGCGTGTGTGCGTGTGTGTGTGTGTGTGTGTGTGTGTGTGTGTGTGTGTGTGTGTGTGTGTGTGTGTGTGTGTGTGTGTGTGTGTGTGTGTGTGTGTGTGTGTGTGTGTGTGTGTGTGTGTGTGTGTGTGTGTGTGTGTGTGAATATGACGTTACCCAGATGTACACACATACGATCAAGTGTGCATGGTGATAATTTGAGCATTCCAGAACATATTTGAGATGGAGAGATTGGGGATTATATATATATATATATATATATATATATATATATATATATATATATATATATATATATATATATATATATACAAATGTCACTGTTCCGGTTTTCCATTTTCCCCGGAAGATCAACCTGGACATAAAACACAGCCTGACATATTAAAGGAAACACTATGAGGTGGTTAATAGTTTCCTCAGCGATATTATTTAGTGGGTAGGCTTTGATGGATAAATATAAGAGACACCCGGTGTGCCGCAAATTACTGTTTTAAGCCAAATTATATTCCCGATCTTCTATTAATAACCGTTATCAGCACCTGTACATAGAAGAATGCCACTGTGCGATTATTCGTAGATGACGGTATCTTTTAGAAATCCTTGGAAGTAACCAAATGATTGCGAAAAAACAAGAAGACGTTGGTGCTATCAGTTGTAGGGAAAAGATATGGGTCATGGAATATAGTATATAAAAATGTGACTCTAATTCCATCTTCAAATATCCAAGTATCTTCAACTTTACGTTTCAAAATCAAACAGACAACCAGCCAACCAAACAAACAGACAAACAAACTTACATTGTTGTCACCTTGTCATTTGACCTTAACTAGAACCAACATAACAAACCATACATAAAGCTAACCACATACCCACATACTCACACGCACGCACGCACGCACGCACGCACGCACGCACGCACGCACGCACACACACTTTTTCGCATCGCTTTGCTGATGACGTTCATCCTTTGGACATCGTACGCATCATGCTGGTGGACTCCCGGAGACGTCATCATGGACTCGCCGCGATCCTGCCAGAACATGTGTCCCTTGGATCGTGGTCTGTCGTAGACGGGCCAAGCCTCTTCATTCCCATCCAGTGACTGAAATGTCGAACGATGCCTCTTCCTCGTCTGTACGATGTAGACGACCAGGACGGCGACCATCGCGAGGAAGACGACGCCCAACACAGTTCCAATGGTGATTGACAGGACTGTCACTCCTGTTGTGTGGACAGGTGACAGTAGTTCCATTGTTGGTTACATTGAACAACTCAAGCACTGAAAACTGGATTATAATATAAATCCAACGACACGATAGTGCTCCACATTACTGCGCAATTAACTCGACAGAAAGTCACTGGTCTGCTGATGAATAATAATCACTACGTACTGATAATTCATGTTTGACGATTAGTGCAGCAGCTTATATACAAGATCAATGATCAATTGGGTTTGTGATCAATGCAAAAAAAATTATATGTATGTATGTATGTATGTAAGTATGTATGTATGTATGCATGTATATATATATATATATATATATATATATATATATATATATATATATATATATATATTATATTGTCAGCCCACTGCGGGGCGAAGGCCTCCCCAAGCAGGTACCATTTACTTCTGTCCTGTGCCGTCCCTGACTTGGATAACCTGTCATTGGTCTCCATTATGTTGTTATCTTTGTCCTTAATTCTGGCAAGGAGTCCCGCCCATCTCCATTTCTTTTAACTTGTTTTATGACACCCTAGATTTTAGTTTTCTCTCTGATCCATTTGCTAGTTTTTCTATCTCTCTTGGTAATTCCTAGCATACATCTTTCTATGCTTCTTTGTGTTGTTCTAAGTTTGTTTTCCATTTTTTTTCCATTGACCAAGTCCCTGCATCATATGTCATAGATGGTAATATACATTGGTCAAAGACACGTTTCAGGCATATTGGCATGTTACTCTTCATACTGTCATTCAATTTTCCGAAGGCACTCCACTCAGTTTGGGTTCTCTTTTTAACTTCTTCTAAATGGCTGTAATCTGGTTTTACAAGTTGTCCTAAATATATATACCTGTCGGTTGTTTCTATAATATTGTCGTTAACTTTAATTTGTTTGAATTTAGCGTAACAGTTGAACATGACTTTTGCCTTTATCATGTTGATTCTTAACCCAATATTGTTACTTTCCTTGTTGAGCTAATTTATATATATATATATATATATATATATATATATATATATATATATATATATATATATATATATATATATATATATATATATATATATATATATATATATATATATATATATATATATATATATATATATATATATATATATATATATATATATATATATATATAAAGGTACGTTCTTAAATGTACGTTCTTATATAACGCAGTATCCAGTCCTTGGGACTGTTCAAAGCGCTTTACACTTCACCCCCTGGCAGACCTGTTCATTCCAACGCCATCTCGGCTTCTCTGGAAGCATTCAGCCACGCTGCAAATGGTATTTGTAAGCAGCTTCCTATACTCCACCAATATGAATCGTGCCCTACTCGGCTGGCCAAATCGCTGTCTCCAGGTGCCGCCCCCTGGAAGATCGAACCACAATGTAGTTTATCTACTCCCTTTAATTTAGCCAGACACTGAAAAAAGAACCCCCTCAAGTTCACACAGTAAAACACTGTACTCTTGATAGGGCTGAGACTCTCACAGGCTGCTTCGAGGCAATTAATTCGAATGTCTTCTTTGACAGCTGCGAATCTGATTAGGATGTACTTACTGACACAATTGCACATAACTCTCTATGAGGGTTCTATCATCCCTACAAAGGAAGTTCTCATATACCCCAATAATAAACCCTGGATCGGCAAGGATTTGAAGCAGTGGCTGAACGAGAACATTTTTCATTTTTGCAGGGAATAAACAGAAAGTTAGGGAACTAGAGAAACAATTTCGAAGCAAGGCCAAAACTGCATTACTTTGTTATACTTGAATACAAAATAACATTGAGGAACAGTTCAACAGTATGAATGCATATTTAATGTTATCTTAATGTTATGATGGGTAAAAATATACATCATCAGCGAGTGAAATGTCTAGATCCTGTGAAGTTTATAAATGAAATAAACACCTTTCCTGCTCGTTTTGATGATACAGATTTCAGAAATGAATGGGGTGATCTCTGCCAATCTCTTGATCCATTACCAGTCACAATGTGCGAAGATGATGTTGTTTCTGTTTTGTCACATGTCAAGCCTCGGAAGGCCCCGGGGTCAGATAGTCTTAAAGGAAAGGTTTTGAAAGTATGTGCCACTCAGTTAGGGAGTGTTTTTATACGCCTGTTTCAGCTTTTGTTGGATACTCAGTTTGTTCCGTGTTTATGGCGGTTATCCACCATTATACTTGTACCTAATAAACCAAATGCCACTCTCATGAAACACTTTAGACTTGTTTCATTAACATCTGTATTGTGCAAATGCATGGATAGAATTGTACATTGTCAGCCCACAACATCCGTAGCTGGTCGCATGAATCCTCTGCAAATTGCATACAGGGCGGGGGGTGGGGTGGAGGATGCCACTTTAACACTGCTTGATACAGTCTCTAAACATTTAGACTCTACTGGGAATTTTGTCAGGATCCTTTTCATGGATTTTTCCTCAGCTTCTAATACCATTCAACCTCAGTTAATGGATCAGAGCGTTTCTGTGTGACAGTCCACAGCGTGTCTGTGTGAGAGTTGATCCTGTGTCTGTTCGGACATGGGGTGGCTCACTCTCTGAGTGTACAGTCTTGCCTGATGGTTCAGTTATGCTTACGGAACTTGTTCTAAACACAGGTGCTCCCCAAGGGTGTGTTTAGTCCCCTCTTCTGTTTTCAGTGTACACAATTGAGATCATCTGTAATGATGCAGTTCTCAAGCTTATCACATATTCTGATGGCATGGCACTTACTGCATATCTTAAAGACGAATATTCATTTTTACAGTACTACCAGTATGTTGATATGCTTGTATCCTGGTTGGACAACAGTAGTAGTACATATGTCCATTACGTACCCCCTAAAGAGGAGGTAAAATTGAGGTTACTATAAATAGACAAGGGGGAAAACCCAGGGACGTATCTCTGTGATAAAATATCGATAAAAGTACGGTAATATCGCTCATGTTGAGACGCCCCCAGTCGTATATTAGTTGCAAGAGGGATCGCCCCCATGACTATATGTATATATATACATATATATATATATATATATATATATATATATATATATATATATACACACATATATATATATATATATATATATATATATATATATATATATATATATATATATATATATATATATATATATATATACATATATACATATATATATATATATATATATATATATATATATATATATATATATATATATATTCAATGGATATAAGGAGTCGTCTAAAAATATATATAAGGGGTCGTCTCAAACATATATAAGGGGTAGTCTTAAAAATACAAAGGGTCGTCTCAACAAAGTTAAGGGTTTGTCTAAGCACATTAAAGGGGTCGTCTCAAAATTGTAAGGAATCGTCTCAAAAAAAAGAACAAACAGCGCAGAACGTACAAATGTTTTACTGCCATAATACTATACGATACAGCAGGGGCTTACGGGGGTCTCTCCTACACCAGAGGCTCTGTGGTGACGCTGCTACAATCTACCCTCTCTGAGGACTTTAAGCCAATCAAACCCTTGACAAACGTTAGTGACTAGATCACTGCCAAATGTTTGTATGAATATATATACACAATATTGTCCGCAAAAGTTAGACACAGGATTCTGAAGTCACTTTTCATTATGAGTCCACTCAGAGCAATGTTTGTTGATGAAGATGCGTAACGCCACGTGTAGTGGTGGTATGCCGTACGAGCAGAAATAATCGCCGCGTCTGTCGGCGTCCAAGTACAGCGCTATCCATTGTTCGCCCGGTTCATCGCCGTCGCCGGTGTTGCACACGAAAGCGAACGGGAAAACGATGATCATCATAAGCACTCCGTCTTTGGGTACGACACCGCGAAAGATAGACTTGGGGTGCGTATTCCTCATTAGGAGCGTGGTGATCTGTTCGGTGGCCATCTAGAAGTCGTAGATGATATTCCGGCTCTTGTCGATTTCCAGCACCGATTCGAACTCAGCGTACGCGAGGACGTTGGTGTTCTCCGGGAGTGCTGCAGCGAAATGAATCTCGATGCGCAGGTTGCCCTTTTGTGCCAAGTGGAAGCACCCACCGTCACACGCGTCGGGGGTGAGAGGAAAACCGAAGAAGGTGTAGCCATGCCGGAAGTGAACGCGAGTCAGGTCGTTCCCCTTGTCCTGCCTCACCAGTCAAGGCGAACAGGTTGAGATAGCTCCTGATGTAACAATTGTTGTTGGGATTCGGATGAACCATTGTTTCAGACGTTTCGGCAGGGTGCCGAGGAACAGGTTCTCGTCCATGGGCTCCATGCGGGATGGAATAGACTTTGTAATGCATCGGATACTTGATGCATCCGATACTTGACCGTGCTCTTCTCGAGTGCCTTGATGTGTGCCATCTGCATGATCAGACTCAGTGTGGGTTTCTTCGCGAACAAGGTGGCGTCAACGATCTGGACTTTGTAATCGGGGTTTGCATCACCGGCCTTGAGCACGACCGCGTCTTTGCTGCCTACCAGTTGTATCTTGATATCGACGCAGTTGAGCAGGAATCATCTCGACTACGTGACTCTGCGTGATGTGCGCTCGTTGAACCACGATCCCTATATTCGCCATGTCCCCGTCGGCGATCTCGATGGCTTCCATACCATCGGCCGTGTCCTTGTACCACAGTTGACTTCTTGTCATCGGTGCCGTAACTCTGCAGCGTTTCGATGTATGCACGATACACATACGTATTGGACAAAGGGGTCACGATCGTCCCGTTCAGGTAGACGTCGACTTGACTGAACAGCGAATGCAATCAGTTATTCACCGGACCCACTAGAACGTCCGTGTCGAGATCGTTCCCGTCGGCTCTGGTCACCTTCGTGTTCATGATCATTTAAGTTTTGGCAAGATCCAGGTAATCGTTTCCCGAATTCGATCGGTCCACCCGAGTCGAGAGAAGCCGTCGCTTGATATTCCACCCATTGGCTGCGGACGATGCAGGTCTGAATCGGCGGCACGCCAAAGAAGTCGAGTTCGCTCTTGACCACTCACACGATTGTCTATGCACGAAAGTCATCGTCGAACGTTGGTTGTCATCGTATGTTTTTTTACGACGTCTCGGTACTGTACTGACCCGTCGGTTCGCGATCGTGCGTTTCATACGTTGCCGTCTCGGCAGACGCGGTCGCCCATCGGGAGTCGGCGACAGTCCACCCAGCAGGTCCTTCCCGGCTTCCGGGACACGTCGTTTGGCGGATGGTTTTTGTTCTGTTCGGGCATGGCGTCGTCGGTGATGTGTACGACCCCACGACGTCCTTGTGGACGTAGAGAGTGTCGAATCCTTGGTTCATATCCATCACCGAATCTGCCTCTTTGTGGTAGGTGTACACGTCGGATGATTTGACGGTGGTTGATGGACTGAGACCAACTTTGTGTACGCCTCTTCTTTGGTAGATGTACTCGTTATCCGTCACGGACGTGGGACTGACGATGACTGACGGAACGAGATATTGTAGGAGTCCTAGCGAATTCGAGAGAGGAATGTTAAATTCGGTATTTGGCGTCACGTGTAAGGTCACTTTTTGAGTGATGGTGATGTAGCTCAGTTTCGCCTTTACCGTATTCGTCGACATGCTCGCCAGTTCGTTGTTTACATGTTGTATCAATCGGTTAGGTCCGTAATAGAACCCAGCCACGATCGTTCGACTCGGCAGAATATCTTTACAGTCGTGTTCACCGAGGAAGAACGTAGCGTCGGTCTCTCTGACGTTGTACCAACTGTGTGGGTACTGGCCGTGATGTAACGTGTCAACGTGTTGTCGTGTTGTCGGGATGCAGGAGAATCGACGCATTGCTAGGCAACGTCAGGTAGAAATCAGTCGTCGTTTCGCTTCACTGTCGGGTTGGACAGCAGGTAACCCAAATAACTACTCAATAGTGGCGTCTATACAGTAGAGTCGACGTGACTGTATATACTGACCACAGTGATATTGTACGAGATGACGACTTGACACATAAAAACGATCTCCACCTTAGGACACTCGGTACCGAACAGATGCCAACGAGTGCTGGCAACGTCGTCGTCGCCCTGTGCGTCCGTAATGTCTACTTCACATTTTCTTCGTCCTCTACGAAGGTGGATACAGCTGTAGACACAACCGTCATCGATCGAATGATGCAGCGATCGGTGCGCGACTACTCTTTATACCGAATGAGTGCCTTGGAATCGATCCAGCTGTTGAACTTGGAGGGGTACCTGAATCATCTCACCAAAACCTCCGTTCGCTTGCCCACCTTTTGTTGCTGCAGCACCGATTGGATGCTGTTCCAATTTATCTTTCGGTACCGACATCTTCTGTAGTTCCGTTTCGTAGCAGGATCCGTCCAGCATCTCCCTGAGATCAACCGGTACATGGACGGATCGGAGGAATGAACCTCGCATATCATAAAAAGCTTCTCGCTCCAATTCACCATGTACCCTTTTTTGAAATGCTGCTTCGCTTTGCTGATACGTACGCGATCCGCCATCCGAAATTTTTGCACGCCCTGACCGTCGTGACCGTACAAGCGCTGCCACACCTGCTCTTGATTAGGCGCATCCACGAACGACGGAGCCATGCCCATACTGCGAAGGTAGGTGTCGGTGTACGCCCGAGCAAAGTCCTGAAGTATGCATTATCTGATCGCCACATGTGCCTTTTAAACATTTAATTGAACCTTTCGATGGTACTCGCCTTGATCTCCTCATTGTTAGTGGAGAAATGATGGATGTCATACGTCTTCAACATACCTGAACGGAACGGTTCAGAAATTCGAGTCCTTTATCGGTTTGCAAAGTCGTGGGCCAGGACACGACGTTGGTGATCAGACCTTCCAATGCCGCCACCAACGACTCCACCAACTTGTTCTTCAGCGGAATGCACCAGGAGACTTTCGAGAAGACGTTGATCACCGTCAGTAGAAACGTTGTACCGTCTTTATCTTTTTTCAGATTCGACCTCCCACGATGACGCATCGTCTCTTGAAACGTCTTCTCGGCGGGTTGTGCAGGGTGTATGCGTCCCTTTCCGACAATCATCTCAGTGCGTGGACTTGGTTTGAAGTAGACACCGTAGAGTATGAGACGATCCATTCCGTCGAAGCATTGATCCTAATGGATCCCACCCGCGCACTGGGACAATGACGATTTGATGTAACTTCCAGCGAGGAGCACGGTGACATAGATGACGATGCACACAAGTACGACGGTAACGACGATGGATCCTAGTGGGGTGTGGAAATGTACCATTGCAGTAGTGGGAAGAGTTGTCGCACAAGCAGAATATGAGCAACGACATCAGCGGTCGTATAGAGCGTAGTGCAAAGGATTCCCAAGACCTACGTGCAACAACATCCGCTATCATGGTAAACTGTGATATTCGCCGCGATAGCGCTATTCTTTTAATAGGACCCCAATCGTCCAGTGCCGCGTGTCGCTTGGACTGTGCCACGTGCCGTCGAGCGAGAGGGGTCCAACGCGGTATCTTTGAACGTGTGGGTGGAGTCACCATCGCCGTCGTCGGTCTTAAATCGCTCGTCTATCGACGTTACCGATCAACTCCATGGGTAGGTTGATTCGTCTGAGCTGCTGTGCAAACGTTTGCCGTCCTACAGGATCTCTCATTATCCTCTTCTCAACAGGTCATTGTCGAGATCCGTCATGTTGCTTCCGGGAACCGGCACGCCGTCGTATATCAACTCGCCTCGATCGGTCCATGTGACGTCTTTTCTGAGATGCTCCATCAACATTTTGGCCTCGGTCTGCATGGTCTTGGGAACGGTGGCGACGACGTCGTCGACGTCTCTCAGTACCTCTACTGGTGTCGTCGTCGTTCACCACGACCACGCTCGTCGGTTGTTTGACGCATCTGTCGGACAAGGCATTGCACCGCTGCAAGACCTGATTGTACAAATGTACCTTTTCTCCGTCGTCTAGATCGATTCGATCGAGGATGGAGGTCATGTCGGCGTCGACTCCTCGCATGACTTTACCGATCGCGTCCATCGGTGGCGGTGGTCGAAAGGTCTCCAGCAACCGTGGATCCACCAAGGCCATTTTATGCGCGTGCTCCTACCTCAACAGCTGTCCGAACAAGGGAGCAAGAACCGTATTAACCAACAGAGCTAGGAAGGGCGACAGGAAGCCACCGTTCTGTAGGATATGTTTCTTCTTCTTGGTCGACGTATACTTCTTACTCAATTTATGCACGTAAGTCTTGTACTTCCTAAGTTTCTTCTTGTGCGCCGGAGACAACGGAATGTGCCTTTTTATGATATTAAATGCGCACTCGGCGGGACTGCTGAGGAAATCGGCGGCGGCGTTGGAGATGACAGCCTTGCGTAGTTTGATGTTCTTGTGTCTGTTCAGCATCTGCAGAAAAAGATGAGCCTTTTAACGCGTTCGGACATCGTGCAACGAATGAAGACTTGAGCGTTGCATCCGATCTTTTTATACCTTCGGCAGGTAGACGTACTGAACGTCGTCGTATGGAAAGATGCTCCTACGCAAGCGCAGATCCTCGGGCGTCTCCTGTTTCTGTACTGCCGTAGCGTCGTTGAACGATTCGTGCACGAACTTCACACGACCCGGATGCATCTGTCGTGCCAAGTGCGATATCTGCGACTTGTCGTGAGGAATCTTGAACACCACCATGTAGTGAGCGTTCGGGCTGATGGTACGACTCTCCTTGTTTTTAGGGAACAGGTTCTGCACAAGGTAGATGACGGACGTGTTCGTGTGATGACTCTTTTTCGCGAACAAGGTCGTCACCCATCCATCCGATTCCGCCATCAGATCGTCTATGACGACGAGGTTCCTTGTCTTCGGATCGAACAACGACGCGTTCGGCAAGCCTTCCTCGAAATGCAAGTCGGGTAGATTCATCGTCGCGTAAGCGAATTGCCATTCCCCTTAGCACCACGTCGTTTTTTCTGGAGGAGCGTCGATCATCGCCGACGCGTGATGTAACAGGTGCGTCATGAAAGTGGTGTTACCGCACCCCGTCGGTCCAGCGTCGACGCACGTGAAGAGATGCTTCCATAGCGCATCCAATAAAGCATTTGAAGGCGATCATCGACGCGCTACTTTTTTGTTCATACGTCCAAGGAAGCGGTGCTCAACCCGTCCTCGTACACCACGCGCTTCGGGTAGAAGTACGTGAGCGCTGCACGTTCCGTCATGTACATCAACATGGATGTGTGGTTCATGCGGACCCCGCGATTCTTTCCACGACCGCTCCTCCGATTAGGGAATACGTTGATGAACGCATTCTTGTAGGTCTCGTTGTCACGTTTGCTCAGACCTTTCGTACTGTACTTGTCGGTGGCTCCGATGCAATACAACCCGGCGAATCCGTCGCCGCACCACTACACCGTGAACAAACCGGGCGATCACTTGTCGTACGCTCTGCGCGCGACGCAGCACAGTTCGGAGCCAGACCATGGGCAACCGGTCAGTCGAGATCGCACATAATTTGTCGCGTGATCAGTGCAACACACGGATGTGAGCCATTCGGCATAGTGTCGGAAGTAAAGCTCTCGCAGTTCCGGAGTCACGAGATCGTCAACGGAATTGCCTGCTAAGGCAAAATAGGCACTATCGGTATCCATTTCGCTGCACTCGAAAAGAGATCGTTCCAGGTACAAAGTCGTAATAGAACTGCAGCAAACGCAATTTGGCGTACCGACGCAGACCGAGATTGTCGTGAGTCAGAGCGATGTTCTTGAGCACGGGCTGCAACTCGGCGAACCGCGTGCGCAATTCGATCATACCGAACAGAATAGCGGCTCACACGTCGGCAAAGATCCGATGTTGTGTCATCTTCCATCGCGCGTGTCCTCTACGAGGAAAAGCGGGGTTCAGACTACCGCAACTTGTCTGATCTCTTTCCACTGACATTCCAACATCTCGAAGCCCATGACAAAGTGTTGCAGGTAAGCGGTGGTCGCGTGAGTTTCGTCAAGAATATGACTCATGGGTTTCCCGTTGATGGAGTTCACCTTTTGTCGGGTGCACGGACAGCCGTTGTAGTAACATACTTGGAACTGGTATGCCGTCCGCGTTTCGCTGCACCATCCATCAGCCCAATATTTACCGATCCTCTTCTATCGAACGTTGACCTGGTGTGAGATAGAGAGTCCCGTCCGTTTGGCATACCAAGTAAACCATTTCACGGCCATCTGTCCGTGTAGCTGCGCTTATGCGGGACGAAAATCGTTCTCCTCACGTCGACGCGTGTACCATCCCGTCGGCATGTCTTTAATCAGATACCACAGGTACAGAGCGTTGGTGTCGTACCCGACGGTCGATCGACACGGTTTAACGTAATTTGGTGACCCCTTTCTAGTGGTATTTTGTAAAGAACACAGACGGACCCCAACGATATTGTCTTTCTCGAGCTGATACAGATTTTTTTCCGTCTCGTTGAAGAGCGTAAAGTATGTGTTTTCTGGTATATCGTTCAACAGGAAGATCAGTGTCAGAAAGGGTACGCCTACACCGTTTATGAACATGTATACACCGCTTGCCTTGCAGAAAGGTGAACTATTTGTCGATAGATGGTATTGCATGGCTCTCCACGTTACGACGTAGGTCGGCATAACGTTCGTACACGGCGCCACAGTGACAAGGCAAGAGTGCACCCGCATCGTGGCATGTCTACAACTGTTATATTACCACCATAAGTGCGATGTTACCTATATGGGTATGTCCTAGAGGTTATGTTATTGTTCTAAGTGCAACGTTACACTAATAGGGAGATAATATCGATAGGTATGTATCTTGAGATATTGTACGGTAGTAGGGAGATATGTATGTGGTTTTTATCTTGAGAGATAGTACTAAGTTATTCACTTTTGTATGATGGTAGTTCTACAGGGTTCTTTGGAATACTGTCTCGATTTGCGATGCACTGTTTATCACAACATCACTCAGTGAAGTTTTATTACGATTACACAGGATAATACAATTGATAATTAAATAAGTATAAAGTTTACAATAATAGTGATACTATCTAAATGATAAATACAAATGATAGGTATAAGTAAATGTAATACAAGTGATAAATAAGTAAAGTTAACAAGTGATACTATCTATGTAATAATACAATTGATAAACATAAAGAGATAACTAAATAATTATAAAGTTAACAATACAAGTGATACTATCTAAGTGATATTATAAGTACAACAAGTGATAACTAATTAAATAAAGTTAAAAAGTGATACTATCTAAGTAAAATTAATACAAGTGATAACTAAATAAGTAAAGTTAACAAGTGATCTAATTGATAACGAAATCAGTAATGTTAACAAGTCATACTATCTAAGTGATAAATAGATAAGTAAAGTCAACAAGTGATCTAATTGACAATACAAGCAAAGTTAACAAGTGATATCTAAATAAAGTTAACAAGTGATCTAAATGACAATACAAGTAAAGTTAACAAGTGATACTATCTAAGTGATCATACAAGTGATAACTAAATAAGTAAAGTTAACAAGTGGTACTATATAAATTATCTCCCTACTAGTGTAACGTTGCACTTAGAACAATAACATAACCTCTAGGACATACCCATATAGGTAACATCGCACTAATGGTGGTAATATAACAGTTGTAGACATGCCACGATGCGGGTGCACTCTTGCCTTGTCACTGTGGCGCCGTGTACGAACGTTATGCCGACCTACGTCGTAACGTGGAGAGCCATGCAATACCATCTATCGACAAATAGTTCACCTTCTACGGGGCAAGCGGTATATACATGTTCAAAAAACGGTGTAGGCGTACCCTTTCTGACCCTGAAGGCAAACGTTTGCACAGCAGTTCATACGCATCAACCTACCCGTGGAGTTAATCGGTAACAGCAGAACACAGGCGAATTGTCAGCCAAGTCCAGTCGCTGATATTTATACATCACAGTCGCCTTTCACCCTTTCTTCCTTCACACCAATCACAGTGGTTCTCGAACGAACGTGGACTGGACGTTTTCAACGCATCACATGAGGTCTAAAATACAATGTCTCGCGTCACATTGAGTTATCAGACATGCAGTAGCTCAATATAAGTTCTGACCAATTCCACTTGATTTTTTTAAACCCCAGTAACCTCTCCATGATCTCACCCATTACATGAGCGGTGCTTCCTTAGACAGGCCTCATTACATTTTCCCTATCTAACGCCCACATCACATTTCACTGCTGTGCTTTCCATTCTGACAGCGGCCTTGTTCGTTTGATGGTTTTTCTGGCTCTTTTGGCTTGTCGGCAATACACGTTTCTTTAATTTTCATCGCCCCTTGTCTATCTCCTTCAAATACGGCCTGTTTATACTGGTACGCGGATTCAATTGTTTCAGAGACACAACCCCAATTTATCCTACTGGGACGAAAGTTGGACAGAGGATGATTTTCTCCAGCGAACTTTACTGCACAATTTATATTGTGTTGATGCTTTCGACGTCTCGTCACAGTGTTCCTTTAAACTATAATGGAGGAAGAGATGGCAGCCATCCAGGCAAAAAAACGTATAAAGCACAGCAAAGGTCCCTGCAAAACAGGCTATCACTAGGAATCAGAAACCAAAATCAGATAGTTCAAGTGACGAAAAAAATATAATCATATATGATACAAGAGATGACGAGTTGGATGACTTAATGACGACACATTTGCAAAGAGAACATCAAACAGGGAGTACATGTTCTGGTGAGATATGAAAAAAGACATCGTTAGTTCACTATGTGGGAGTCCCCATTGCCGATATTAGCGAAGACGATACGGTCAAGTTGACCATTTTTATCTTCCCAGATACCGTTGATTCAGATGAGATATATATTGATGACATTGTTATGCTGTTGCCTCCGCCAGCGGAGGAATAATGTGTGCTGAAAAGACATATCTGTGGTGTGAATCTTGGTGCGTACAAAATAGAATAGCAATGCAGGAATATGTCTATGTAGAGCATGGTCACGTTCATGTTTGTGAGCCTTTTATCCAGATGTATCAATGCACCCCATATACTATCCCACTTGACCCCTACCCATGGGGCGCATTGGGACATTTGATAAACTTTTTAAACTCTATTTTGGTTCGTATTATGCAGACTTGCAATTAATTTCTGTAACACCTCGCATGTGTTTAAAGTAAAATTAGTAATTGATTTCAACAAAATGTTTCTGTTGTTTTTTATTAGACAATTGTGTATGTGTATTTTGTCCCACTTGACCCCGGTCTCCCCTACATGTGGGCATTGTTTTTAAATAAAAATAATAAATACACGCATATGCATTAAAAATGTAAACAATCGTCTAACTCTAATCCAATCATTAACCATCGGACATAAATGAGTATGATTGTCGAAATAGATCACATTTTTAAAAGAGTGAACTCATTCACAAGTGGATTTTCCAACATTTCTAGACGGCATAAAAGGCTAAATAATATCTGTCTTGTAGCACTAATACTTAATAAAAGACTCTCAATTGTTCAATTCCAGTTAATTCCCATTCAACTTTTGTACGTAATAAAATTGTTTTTGACAATCAACGCAATGACAGATTTGCCACGCAGAGCCGCCATGCTAGTGAACTTTGCGGGTCAAGGTGAATGTCGTCTTACCCAGTTCCAGTTCCATTTCGTGCGCATGTGACAAGTAGCGCCGCTCGGTTGACTTGGGTTCTGACATCCATAATGGTGTCAATGTGTATTAATGCCAGTTTCACTCTTTAGATGGCGCAGCTGCTGCTGGGATTTAGATTTATTCATATTTTTCTGACGATCATTTCAGAATTGCAAACTCGAGGAAGCAAAAGTAACCGACCCGATTGTTATTAGTGTATTATTATATTACTGAGCCCACGTTTGCGAACAGTACGTAGGCCTATTACCGGAGAAACATTCCACTGATACCGGATCAGTGTGACAATCTGCATCTGAGCTCCTCACAGACTGCGTGTCACAGTTAATTAACGTTATACCAATATCATATCATTCCCCGCAGTACTATATATGATGATGTTTGTCAGGCTCTCTTGGCTATAAGAGACATAGGTTTTTATACGACTGCGTCACTAGTACAGACTATTGTTGGCACCCGTTATTGTAAGGTGCTACACCACTGACACTGTCAAGCTGTTTCTCACGCAGAATGTACAGGTGGACGCACACAATTACACCGTCACAGCGCCTGGTGGTTGAACAATAGTTGCATTTTTTACCACTGCAGTAAACATGGAGGTGGATAGCAGAGGCGCGCCATGGGTCATTCTACGGGTCTAGCTGTCTGCATGAATACAGGTTCTGCTCAGACTACGCCGTGACTGGTGGCCGTTCATTAAGTATTCCACATGCTTGTGCCAGCCATTTTCTTCAGCCATGTTCGTGACCTTCAAACCTTCTAAGTGAATATTCTGACGGACGCCACCCTGACACTCCTGACCTCATAAATATGCAAATAATTAGCCATCGACAATGATGCCATTTAGAAGATAATGCTATGTTAATGAAGGAGAGGTAGCTCCGACCTACAGTTCATTCTGTACAGGTAGATAAATAAAGATCACCACACTTCCCCTATTCGAGATATACATTCAGGGGAATTCATATTTATTTAAGTTCATTGTATCATTTGTTGATTGTAACTTCAGTTACTAGCTTTTAATCCATAGAGAGTTACGGAAGCTAGTGCCGCTTGAAAGATTTGCTGTTTCGTAAGACATTGGTTCCCAATTTGTTTCTCTAGATTAATACAACTACGTCACAACGTTACTTGAAATAAAGAAAATGGAGTGTGTTATTTTAATAATCTGAACGTGCATATATACACGAAACATGTACTGTGACAAATTGCGCCACCACACGGTAGCATGACAAACTAATAGGTGACTAAGCTTGGCCACCTTTGGTTCCTTTTCCAAGATCCTAAACACGTGACTGGTAATCTGATTATAACAGTCATATGATGAATTGACATTTACGGCCTATTTACGTTCAAGCCTAAGAAATAATGTTCACTGTTGGCCAAGCCTGTGCAATTATACAACTAAACACACACACTCTACCGAAGGCCGTTATTTGCGCAGTAGGCCAATCCCACAGTTGGTATATATCATATACTTGTAGCTGGACTGGCGTTGGTCAAGTTATACTCCAGGAGCACCACGACAAGTCACGGTTGGTTTCTTATTCTATTCTCTCTATCTAGTTCCGACTCGATATTTATTTAATTGAACAACTAGCTGAGTTGTCCGGCGTCGCACGGGACAAAAAAGCATCCACTGCAAGAGCTTATGACTCCTTACACAACCTTATGACTCCTTGCACTGCCCAGTCACATGACAACTTATGACTCCTTGCACTGCCCAGTCACATGTTGGTAGGGCAATGTTCCAAAAATCACGTACAACTGCCGGTTTAACGAAGCGTTCGGTGGACGTTTGACGTAGATCTCGTAATAATGGCAGAAACACTCGTAGCGGTGCTAACAATTGTACGTAGCTATTTTCTCGAGTTACGTAATTTACATCAAACGTCCACATTGGTTCCTCCGACGTAATACCCCACCCCCGGGAATGTCGAATATTTGTTAATATACATGTGAAACCGAAGGATAAATGAGGGAACAGAAAGACAGACAGACAGGCATGCATGCATGCATACATACATACATACATACATACATACATACATACATACATACATACATACATACATACATACATACATACATACATACATGCATACTGTCACAAACTACTTTATATTAAAGAAACTCACTCAGATGGGTACATCACCACCTGACTGTTGTAGGACGACAAAGGACATCACCACCTGACTGTTGTAGAACAACAAAGGACATCACCACCTGACTGTTGTAGGACGACAAAGGACATCACCACCTGACTGTTGTAGAACGACAAAGGACATCACCACCTGACTGTTGTAGGACGACAAAGGACATCACCACCTGACTTGTAGAACGACAAAGGACATCACCACCTGACTGTTGTAGGACGACAAAGGACATCACCACCTGACTGTTGTAGAACGACAAAGGACATCACCACCTGACTGTTGTAGAACGACAAAGGACATCACCACCTGACTGTTGTAGGACGACAAAGGACATCACCACCTGACTGTTGTAGAACGACAAAGGACATCACCACCTGACTGTTGTAGAACGACAAAGGACATCACCACCTGACTGTTGTAGGACGACAAAGGACATCACCACCTGACTGTTGTAGAACGACAAAGTACGAGTCTCGTGGAATCGAAGGACATCCATCTGCACGTCGACATGAAAGCCATTGTAAGTACGTCACATAATGTGTTATCAGTTCATAGTGTGGAGCTTCTCATCCGGAGATCTTCAGTTTTAATATACTGTTATTGTACCTGAAAAATCGTTCCATTTCTCACGCCACGTGCGTTCAGTTGGTGCATGTCACAAAGTGCCGTTGGAAATAAGTCATTAACAATGTTTCGCAACTATTTTGTTAATGAATTTCCACTGCATTTTAATCAGTAACGAAGAGCACATTAAACGTATGGGTATTGCTTACGTAGAACAAATGCTAGATTAATTTGTGTGTCATTATTTAAGACATGCAGCTGTTTAGAACAAACATACAAAACAGGATTGGCGTATAATACGTATTTGAGATAATGTTAAGTAGGAATCTGGTGGAAACTACATTTGGCCAAAGGAGCAAATATTTTAATGAGTTTTCATGGAATGAGACGTGATTTATTGCTTGCAGTGCGGGGGGAGGGGTGTTTAAAGCAGTTCATATGTGCATATTGGTGGTTTATGTTTACTGTGGTATAAATTAAAAACAAATAACTAAAATATATGGCCAGTTCAAAATAGATTGCGCAGTGTGTAAAGGCACAGCGTGCGTCGCAGCAGCCATAACACGCAGCCTGTGTAATAGGGAAGATGTCTCAAATATAGTAATTAGTTATATCAAGAGAGTGTCTAAAGCTTGCTCCTCCAAAATCTGACCCGACAACGTAACTTTGACGCAATGACCTAGGGCGATAGTCAAGACAGTTATATTTATATTATCTTTGTAATTCTAACGGCGTAACATTGGCCTCTCTGCGAATTATAGGTGTCTCATATAAGCACCGAGGAGAAACGTACAATAAAGAGGCACGTGTCTCGTGTGACTGTCAGTAGCGGTCCTGGGTTAATGGAATACAATGTTCAGTAAACAAACGTGCTTGTGCATTGTATTTCAGGTGGTCGTGTCGTTGCTGCTAGTCGTCATGGCGACGAGTGGCCGAGGAGACAGCATCAGCTCGGCCATTTGTGAGAGACAGTGTGACAAGCTCTACGCTGTTGCATGCCCACTTAAGTGCGAAAAGCTGTATGTGTGGTCTTGGAAAAACAGGACTGAATGTCTCAAGGACTGTAGCATGGCTAAAGATAGGTGTATTCAATTGTGTTAGCCGTGTTAGCTGTCATTCGTGTGAGCTGATGGCAGATACACAAGACAGCTGCGAGGTGTTTCAGAGAGAACGGGATTTCAATGATTACTGAGTTCTGATATTTTGAATGCCAACGTTTAAGTTGAGAATAATAATTGTTGAATATCGACATGATTATGATGAAGTATCAAACAGTTTTTAGCTAGTTTGTTAAGTATGCTATTTGTTATCTGGTGCATAATACAAATACAATATGTTGTACAGCTATACAGGATCCGTGGTGGAACTCAAGCCACTGTTATGTATCGCGACGATGGCTTCGTGTAAAGTTATATTCTCCAACGTATCCAACGTTTACAACCTATACAACATTTAAACCGCCACCACGGTCGATGTTTAATAGAGCGTCGCAATTGTAGACACGATCGAACCGGTTTTGTATAATAGAGATACAATGACAAAGATACGTTCATCAACGTAACACCGTTTGCGAACTGATCACTATGTTATTCAACGTTTCCAGGGGAAGACGAGTTGTTCTTTCAACAAGAAGATTGGTTGTTGCAGGAAAAGACCACAGATTGCTCCAATGAAGAGAGTAAACGTTGAAAACTAAGACTACTTATGTTTCAATCGAAGGCAGTAACTGATACATATTAAGATCAATGATTATTTCAAAGAAGAGAGTGACAGTTACATGTTAAGACCACTGATTGCTTCAACGAAGAGAGTAGTTGTTGCATGTTAAAATAGCTGATTATCCAACGAAGAGAGTGACTGCTGCTTGCCACTGATTGTTCCAACAAGGAAAGTAATTATTGCTTACTAGGAATATTGATTGTTTCAACGAAGACGGTAACTGTTGCATGCTAAAACCAGTGATTGGTCCATTGTCATTTTAATACGTGAATCTTTATATGTGTTCAGTTCTTGATATAAATGAGTAAAATGTGTCTATTTTTGCGCGTGGCATACAAAAACGACTGAAACTCAATGTATATATTATTCACGTCGGTCTTTGGAAACATAGTGTTTCCTTACTGAATACATCACATAATTTATTAAATAGAGTATTACAGCGAAACCACGGCGTGCGTGTTGCACGCTCAAAAGGTCTCTTGCCAGTCTCATACTACCTGCTGTGTTTTATGCACAACTAAAACCATTGAATTGGCGACGTTTGCATGCGTGACACATGAGCTAGCGACCCATCCCTGACATCTGAACACGACAGTCACATCACTAATGTCACATCTGTTCACTTTCTTTCAACAGGAAGTCTATTGAATGAGTCAGAATATAAATGTTGCATGTGTGCCATTTTACACTACTGCGAACATTTGAGTCCAAAACTGACGCAATAGAAAATGCCGCTGATTCCGTTACAACTATATTTTATAATTACTATTTATTTATTATTTTATGGTGAGGACACCAGTTGGCTACTGAACTGCTACAATTTCCATGCCAACGATCCAATAAAAAATAATAATTTCCCACAGTTTATACTTGGTTTGTTATTTTGTTGGTATCCCAACATGCCTATAAAACGTATATTAACGTTGACCTGTTTTCAAACAATTACATCGGATTTATGGTGTTGTAATGCGGAAAGCAGTAGAACGCAATGAATTCGGCCAACACAAAATGAATTGTTGATGCATATAAAGCTGAAGTTGAACCTACATTAGTGTTGTACATGTTGTACACGTTGTACACGTTGTACATGTTGTACATGTTGTACATGTTGTACACGTTGTACATCCATGCGTTGAAATCAACCCGTAACAAACATATTTTGAGAGGTAGCGTTTCTTCCGCATAAGAATTAATGAGATTATTTTGGACTTTGTCTGTATGGTGTGACTTTTGAAGTGGTTGTGAACCGTTCGAATTTACTTTGGCACTACATTGACTACACCGTAAATCCCAACGCCTGGTGTCAAGTATGACAATAAATTATATTTATATTGATTTAAATGATATATATATATATATATATATATATATATATATATATATATATATATATATATATATATATATATATATATATATATCCATGTTGAATTATCATTTTAAATAATACAGGTGTATGTGATTGTAAATAAACATGTATTAAGGTAAACAAACAAATAGGGTCAGGGCACACACACACACACACACACACACACACACACACACACACACACACACACACACACACACACACACACACACACACACACACACACACACACACAAACACACAAACACACACACACACACACACACACACACACACACACACACACACACACACACACACACACACACACACACACACACACACACACACATACATACACACACAAGCATTTATGGGGCACATTGACAAAATCAGTGTTCACTTATTTGGACGACCTTAGTTTCTTCATGTTCCATCTGACATTTCTGATATCCACCACAGTTGTTCGGGCGTATAAACGTATATAGCCTTAGATGTAACTGTAACTCAATAATAAAATGAAAGATACAATTAGCCAAATGGCTTTCGGTTAAACCCAAGCGCTACATTCCTCTATTGCATGAGGGACTGATGTTGTTGTTCACAAAACTCTGTCTGAAAATATCAGTTCACCAAGTGGGCTTAACTGCGTCAAAAGAACAATTGCTGTGTATACGGCCCCTACACTGTGTATACGGCCCATACACTGTGTTGAGCAAATGTCAATGTGTCCAACCTCAACTTCAGTATTTCTGATCTGGGGTTTGGTTACCAAGAAACCCTGGCCTGAGCAATATGGAACGAAGCACATATGATTTTTACAAGGTCTCTATTAATATATGGTTTGTTTAATTACTATTCGTGTGTCAAAAGTCTTGAACATTTTTTACTTACCCATTTATGATAAAGACCGTTTCCGAATACGTTCACCTCCTCAGACTCGGTTTGTCTAAATACGCAAAGAGCAGACTGCTTCATATTTGCTTGCGCTTGCGAAAATGTCTGCGTCGTGGCTAACTTCCTTGACATATGTTATACAACTATTTGTCTTCGTCACGTCATACATTCAGAAACGGGTGCCCATGTCAGTGTTCGTTCTACATAACAATCACGCGATCTAGGTACACGGCAGAAAACATTCACTTATGACTTACGACATGCAGCCCTAGGACTGGTTTGTTTTTAGAGTTGTCCTTCTGAAGAGTTGGTGAATCCACGACTATTTTTCCATTTCTCTGCGTGGGATCTTGTACTACTTCCCCCCACATAGGTACCAGGTAGAACGGATCAATAGAAAGCGTATCTATATCGATATGGTCTCCACGCTTGCATACAGTATTCTAAACGAGGCCTAACTATTGATTTACACAGATATATAATTAGCTGCTTTCATTGTATGTTATATTTCTCCTAATCAACCCAACAATTGGAATACCATTTGAAGCTGCAATACCAAACTGCTCTGAAACTTTCATATCAGCACTTATTGTTACTCCTAGGTCCTTTTCTTTTTTACGTTTTTTATGTTTTACATCCAAGTTCCCGTGTCCTGTGTGTAGGCATTGGCATTTCCCAAAATTGAATAACATCTGCCATTTTTCAGATCATTTAACGAAGTTGTCTAGATCGTTTTATAAATGTATATTATTTATTGTTCATTGTTAACCTTTCTAAACACTTTCGTGTCATCCGCAAATTTCAGTACGCTGCTTGTTACGTTATCGTCCAAATTATTGATACATATTAAGAATAATAAAGATCCTAATAATGATCCTTGTGGTACCCCACTGAAAACTGATTTCCAGTTTGAAACCTTAAAATTTCAGTACGTTGCTTGTTATGTTATCGTCGAAATCATTGATACATATTCAGAATAATAAAGATCCCAATAATCATCCTTGAGGTACCCCACTCAAAACTGATTTCCAGTTTGAAACCTCTCCATCTACTACAACACGCTGTCTTCTGTCAGTCAGCCATTGCTCTATCCAGTCGATTATGCCATCCCCGATACCATGGGTTTTTAATTTAAGTAGTACTTTTTGATATGGCACTTTATCAAAAGCTTTCTGAACATCCAAGTAGATAATATCTGCAGGTGATCCTTCGTCTATATAATTAGTTATTTCTTCAAAAAACATAACAGTTGTTAAGCATGACCTCTCTTTTAGGAATCCATGTTGAGATGGATTTAATAATGTATGCCTAATAAGGAAGTCTTAATTAACCTTTCAAATAAATTACAAATCACTGATGTTAAACTCACTGGTTTGTAATTCTCTGACTTATTTCTCGAACCCTTTTTAAATAATAATATGATGTTTGCTTCTTTCCATTCAAGAGGAATCACTTCTTCTTTTATTGACAATTCGGACACACTTGCAAATGGTATACTAATGTGTTGTACTGTTTCTATTAATAGTATTGGAGGAATTTATATATATATATATATATATATATATATATATATATATATATATATATATATATATATATATATATATATATATATATATATATATATATATATATATATATATATAGGCACAACTGGATAATTTCAATGATATAATACAAGTGTTTCAACTAACCTTTGTTCTGTGTCAACTAACCCCGTACGCAGTACATTTCCCTACGGCATACATATGTAAACTAAGGCCTGCGTGTCATTTGTATTCAAAAACAAAACGAGTTTCAAGATAGTTCTGGTTTACCAAAAGTGTGTCAACCAGCACCGGTCTAAACTACTAACGTTTGAAGACGTGGGTGTTTAGTATTATATTATTATTATTAGTAGTAGTAGTAGTATTATATATATATATATATATATATATATATATATATATATATATATATATATATATATATATATATATATAAGATCATGTAAAATCATGAAATGAAAAATTTAATATTTACCAATTTAAATAACAACATGTAGCCAGTGGCATTTTTAGGGGATGCCAAAAAAATAAAAAAATAAAAAAATAATTGTTGATGCATAAAAAAAAAACTTAAGTTGAACCTACATTGGTGTTGTACATGATGTACATGTTGTACATGTTGTATATGTTGTACTTGATGTACATGATGTACATGTTGTACATGATGTACATGTTGTGCATCCATGTGTTGAAATCATCCCGTAACAAACGACGCCGTGTCGCGGTAATAGAAGATATTTTGAGACGTAGCGTTTCTTCCGCATGAGAATATTAATTAATAAAAGCAAGTTGGACTCGGTTTGTGTGGTGTATGTGGTGTGTGTGGTGTGTGTGGTGTGTGTGGTGTATGTGGTGTGTGTGGTTTGTGTGGTGTGTGTGGTGTGTGTTGTGTGTTATGTGTGACTTATGAAGTTGTCGTGAACCGAACTGGACGAAAAGTCCGTCACATAAACAGCATGGCTGATGTCCGCATGCAACTAATACGAAAAACAAATCGATGTTGTTTTGAGTGTTATGAAGGGATTATACTGACAACCTATCCACCATGTTGCAACAGAAAGGCAATGACCCCTCTCAAAACAACACCTATTTTACATACGCTATTAGTTTTTGCAAGACCCCGGACATATAACAAAACAATATTATATCTCATTTGACTGTGCCATGTTTTTTGCATCTTCAGCCCATTATTGAAATGAGAAACAGTCAAACATACACATTAACTACAACAATCATATCATAACAGGAAGCACACAGCCAGGGGCGTTCGCAGGCTTATTTCCAGGGGGGAGCAAACAAATTCTGCTGTCTGATTTCGACCAGAAATCTTTACACTTCTAGATGGGGACAAAAATTCTGCTGTCTGATTTCGAAAATCTTAAATCTTAAATCTTTACATTTACCAAAATGTCTACAATAATGATATAATTGTATCTAATTAATCAACACTATACTAAATGATTAACTTAACACAAATAGTAAACAATCTACTCGACATAAAAGACCTAAAGTTTACAAACATCCATATCCGGGGGGGGGGGGCAGTAATGCAACGAAGCACATGTGATTTTACAAGGTCTCTATTAATATATAGTTTGTTTGGTCGTATATACAAATCGTATGTACAACCACTGTTGAGAACTGCCTGTAAGTAAACTTACTGCCTGTAAGTAAATTATCCAAATTACTATCCGTGTGTCTAAAGTCTTGAAACATTCTTATTTACCCATTTATGGTAACGACTGTTTCCGAATGCGTTCACCTCCTAAGACTTGTTTGCTTAAACACGCAAAGAGCACACTGCTTCATAGTTGCATGCCCTTGCGAAAATGTCGGCGTTGTGGCTAACTTTTACAACTCGTTGTCTACGTGACGTCATATATTCAGAAAGGGGTGCCCCTGTCAGTGTTCGTTCTACACAACAATCACGCCATCTAGGTACTAACATACACTACAAATCAAATGCATGCTCGGTTAAATGGAATTCATAAAACCAAACAACGGTGGCCACTATATGAAGCGGTCGGGTAAGATGCTGCTGAAGAAGAAGTTACATACATCAACGAGAGTTTAGCCAGATTTAGCCGTACATTCATCCAAACAAATAGTAAAGTGGACGTGTGGACAAGGAAGCCATTGCTTGATCGAGAATTCAGCTAAGTTTCCTTTGTGTATAGCCCGCCCTTATCATACATCTATAAATGTTATGTTTAAACATATTCGCACTCCCAGCATCAACGCAATCATTAGATAATGCTTTCCTTTCATTTATCTTCCTCTGTGAGAATCAGTATTTTTGTGTGATTGAGAATCGTGCTAGTGGCGCCGAATAGCGACCAATGGCAACTCAAAATTTTCGAAAATTGTTTGTTAATCGGATTAACAGATAAACGAAATGTTATGTTTAGTATTATTAGAAAACTCGTTGTTTACTGGAATTGTTTTCCTTGTGTTAGTATTTAATTTTGATGGAGAACAAATATTTTGAGATATATTAGAAGTTGTTGATTTGTGTTGGTGACAACATAATAGTTAAGTAAATATGTTTGCGTTCTCACTTTCGACAATGGGCTTAGATAAAGGAAATTTACTTTTAAAGTGCTTTTTTTCTGTAACAAATCTTGTACCAGATGCACTTTGGTGTATACCATCATTATGTGTGTATTGTCTAAGTTCTAATGAGATAGAGTTTGTTTAGCATATTATTTGATGTGAATGTTTGATACAGGACTGATTTGGTGCAACGATTACGTAACTTTTCACAAGTCATCTTGCAAGTTGCATAGGCAACCAAGCCTTTCCGTGGTCTACGTGATTTATCTATGCACTAAAATGATTGAATTGTTATGAGACGACAACTGTTATTAGTGGTAGAAGAAGTGCAAAACTGCTGACGCCGGATAATTCTGTTAGAAAATTTAGATAAATCAGACATCAGGGACTTTGGATGATTCTCCGAGACATGGAAATGTGAAGCAATGTTCGTTCCAACAGAATATACTCACCGAGTAAGGTAACATGATTATACCCATGTCTCGTGTTAAGAGTTTTGACGTGCAAGGACAATAATTGTCGGTGTATTATTCTTGATTAAAGAGACGATTATTTCGCCGTTATTTCATCACTACTGTCATCCATTATGCATCGGTGAACATTAATACACAGATTGCCTCTTTGAGAACTATTCGTTGTCCGGACTGCCTCCTTGTGGTCGTCCATCGACAATCCGAGCTGCACGCTTGACTGCACTCGATGGAGCACACTGTACTATTGACTGCACTCGCCGGGGCACGCTGTACGCTTGACTGCACTCGCCGGGACACGCTGAACGCTTGACTGCATTCGACGGAGGACGCTATACGCCTGACTGCACTCGACGGAAGACGCTATACGCTATACGGTGGGGCACACTTAATTGCATTCGCTGTGGCTAGTTTGGTATCCTACGCGCTGGACCTGTCTATGCTAGAAGCGACGCCAGCAAGTTCCTAAGATACTGTGAGTCATTATGTAAACTGTGTTGAATATGTTTGGACGTTGATATATTGTAATTCTATTCAGCATACTTGATTTTATGATTGTTTACTATACTATTTTCCGTTTACGTTCCACAAACTGCAGCCAGTCCTCACCACTCCATAAATACCTTCAGATCGTGTATGTAGATTTTAATATAGTTTTTAACCTAAACACCCATTGTTGCCCCAATAGCGGTGCAATGTCTTTTAATTGGCCCTGACTGGAACTACCAACGGACACAGACGCCGCAGGACTTACGACGCTCCTAAAAGCCCAGTCCTTCACAGGAAGAAGGAGGCTATTAGACGGGAAATATGTTACATATACACCTGTTGTTGAGTTATTTATAGTTGTACGAATATACACTCACTGAGCCATAACGAGTATTTCCATTGGCTGCCGCATTATCCCAGCCAAACCATACATCTGTGACAATGTCCAATCGGCATTGTTCCGTTCTAAACGCTGCTTTGTGCAAATATTTATATTAATATCTTCATACCCATTCAATATTTGTAAAACGTATATGTATACGATTATTAGTCTAATGTACTAGGCGTCTTTCATAACTATGATATTTCAGTTCTGGAATCAGTCTAGTTGCGAGTTCCTCCAAAAATTATAACCGTAACTCCAAAATAGAGCCCAAGCAATTGATGAAGCCATTGCTTTACCTCAAGATGGTCGGTTAGCGTGGTTCATGTCGTGAGTTGCTTGCGAGGATATATCCACAATCACTGATTTTGTAAATGAAATATTCTGTTAAAATTACAGTGTTACAATAATTATTTGATTTTATAAAAATGAAGCACATTTTAAGGAATATTGACGAAAAAATAAAAGACAACTATAAAGCTATAAAACGTTCATGTCAATAGGCCTATCATCAACCCAGAGAAGCAAGCGTATCTATGTTTGTTAGTTTTGTCCCAGTAAAACAGTTATCTAATTCTGTTGGTTACTTTTCACTACTATGCATAATATTGTCAATGATTATGATAACATTAAAAATGTAACTTTCAAGATGGCTAGGAGTCGAGTGTTGTGAATTATGTGTATAACGCTTTTATATTAACAAAAACTAACACCCAAAAGATTGCAGGTACAATCGGTGCCTCTTATTCCGGATATTCAACAGGACGAATATATTTTCTTTCTTAGCTGAGCTTCCACGTTTGTTCGCAGGGCAAGTGGCACAGTCCTTCACTGAACAATGTCTGGTACGGTTCTAGAAAGTCATCTCTGTCTACCTGGAGCACTGCGGATCAATTCATCTGTAATACCGACAACCAGTTATTTCCTAGTAGATTCGGTCCCAATCCAGACACAAAAGCGTGGAAATTATAATGCACGTTGTTGTTGTTGTCTACCTCCAGCTGAACCTGTCCTAACGGCTGAATAGTGCTGCCTGCATAAGTATACAAACGTGGTACTTTATTTATCTCTAAAGTTTGTAGTGGGGCTGATCCTTTTTCTATGGTCCACTCCTTTTTCGAAATCAACGAAACTGAGGCTCCTTTGTTTATTTCCATAGTTATCCATGTTCCTGTCTCACAGTACAAACACACGGGTTTACTGTGTTGTTGCGAGTTGTGTGGTATGTATGTTCACACAAATCATTGATTGGTGGCGATGCGTCTGTTTCCAACAAACGTGCTTTTGTCATAACTTCTACATTTCACTCCGTGGTGGAACGGTTCATTTCAATGCCATTTCGACTTCTCTGTGAAGCATTCAGCAAAGTTGCAATTACAGCGCGAAGACTTTTCTTTCAGAAAGCCATCTCTGCCTCTGCCTATAGCCTGACAGCCTACAGTTGAGTGAACTGTGGAAACACTGGATCAACGAAATTGTCAAAGCTTCGAAATGGTATCCAGAAGATTCAAACCCGGTTTCTTTCGATTGAGAGCCCGACGTTCTAACAACTACGTTACCGCGCCTCCTATAAAAAATACATGTTACGTGTGTGACATATCTTGCTTCAGGTTTTACACGTCTTCTCATTATGGGGTTGTCCTCCACATCCAGGACACGATCTTGCATTCGCCTAATACGGTAACACATTCTGATGGACTTTTTTGGATTGTCTTTCATATGTTGCATCAGCCATCTGGCGACCACGATATAAACTACTTCTGCCCCGTCCTCGTAAAGATCAGCGATGACTATATTCATTCTGGTTCAAGTCTTACCAACTGTCCCGTTGACATCTCTCTCATTGTCTCTTCTCTCATCACTCTCTACCGTGTTACCACCTAGCAATCTCTCCCCACTTACCCGTTTATCTTTATTTTACCGTACACTCTGCCTCCCACCATCTGCTACTCATTCTACGTCACAGTCTTACCAACTGTCCCTCTCACATCTCTCTCGTTGTCTCTGCTCTCCCCGTCTCCCCACCTGGCTGGACACAGTCCAATTCACCCTGTCCTGTCTTCATCACAACCAACTTGTCTACCTCCGTTAGTAAACATTTCACCGTCTTGCACACACTAAATACAACATAAAAATCACCCACCTTTACGTCCTCCACGAATTTAAACACTCGGACTTAGCGAATTCTACCCAGCTGTGACAACTAGACCATATCAGACGACAATTCGCCTTAATTTGCCGTTTGCACTTCGCCATGTTAGAAATTCAATTTATAATTATTTATATTCAGTTACGTTTACAATTTATTATCGGTAGTCTTCATAAAGACTGTTTCTTCTGTTGCTCAACAGAAGGTTGTGGTGAGAGCACAGCTCGAGCAGACGCTGTTCGTTTTCACTGTCCAGTGAGATACGGTGAACTTTCCCACCGTCGAAGTCAACCAGTGGCGTCCGTTTCTCTACGCCAATCGATATAGACTCATAACCCGTAAACTGCTGCCTTCCGTGTTGTGCAGTCGCAGTGAGGCGACTATGGAGTGACGCTCACCATGGCGCATGCGTGGGCGAGATGTATGGAGGTCCTGGGTTGCCCGAGCGACAAGACCCCCCTCTCGGCCTCGCTAGTGGGATCCAAAGGAGTGCAGAGCACGACGCTTGGCACCAGCTTGGCTGCAGGAGCTGCCGGAAGATGCCAAGAGTTGACATATGACCGCCTTAGGGGCTCCACTCCGGATTTTCTGTCTGCGTTTACTCCCATAGTCTTTGTCTCTCCCGAGACGCCCACAAGACAGTGGAGGTTTGTAATCACAGTTTTCAGCCTCCTAGACTGACTGCCAACCAAGGACAGTGAGCCCAGTCCTAGTTACACCGCTGAGTACCCGGTCGTGCCTGCGACAAACTCAGCAAGAAAACGGGCATCACTTGAAGGTGTTGCCGCAGGAACAGTTGAGTAGGAGTGCCCATAAGCACGCACTAGCTGCAGGTACAGCGGCGATCACTATCGCTGGATAGGATAGGCTGTTTGTTGAGCTTCACTAGCCTTGGCTGAGCGGGACGTAAGGCCCAGATCCCAGCACCCCCAACAGCATCTGTTGTAACAAACACAATTGTGGTGACCTCGTGTGCAAGCTCGGTACAAATTTTCCTCCGTTATTCTCGTTGTTCGACGAAGTAATTAACCTTTAGTGTGCCGTTCGTTCACAAACTTTCAACTGAAACATGTCTGGGATCTATATCCGGTGTGAAAAGCAGCGAATTGCCGTCGTGCTTCATACTCGCATATCAATTCTTAAGCATCGGTTTCATTGGACTTAAGCTATTTATCATCAACATGTGTTCAGTATGATATTCTACATCTGTATTGTACAAACAATTGCACTCACTTTATGTTGTCAACAATATATGTTGGTGTCGTACGTTATCGAGACGCGAATGAACGTTTCGTCGTGTCTTGGATATTACGAATGAGTTAAATCTAACATGGATTGATATAATAAAAACATATTATCTTGGTGTAGACTCAATTTCAGTTCTTTCCACAGTGAACCTGATTAAAATGAACAAAGTGTGTGCGTTTGCGTGATTAGTGTGTGATACGGCCATGTTTGGTGTCTCATAACTTACACAGTTCCGTCACCAAAGCCAATGATATTTTGAATTGGTTAAGTCAAAATTGTCTGAGTGACACTGATGAATAAACAATTTGCAACATTTTAATTGACCACATCCATCTTCAAATCTTGCCAAAACTTTAGCAGTATTTTCTTTTTCTTAAGTGTTTTGCCATAGAAAAGACGAGACATAAACAAAGATACACCTTACGAATTCAAAGCAGTTGAAAATGCATGTGTCGTGTGAAAGAGGTTTTGTGGACAATGGCAATAAGGTGTGCACTCGATATCACATTGCATTAGATACGATGAAAACAATATATTCTTACTGTCGTAATTGGTTGAGACCAATTCCTAACTTTGCTAAGAAACAAAATTTTAGTCATTTTCTGCACGCACTTCAAAATTTAGATGCATTTTCCTCAAACAGTTGCTCAGTATTGTGGAAATGTGCACGTACATATATGTGTCAAATACATTACTAACATTAATATATGTATGCAAACAGTAAACAAACATTGACCAAAAACGCATACACCCCAGGTCAAGGATATGACCTTTTCGCAAGTTATCAATTGACTCAAATGTCTGTACATTTCGCAAAAACATAATCAATTTAGCTGAGTATGAAGGTGTGAACTATGGTTTGCATATAACCGTGATAAACATGCCATATTGCATTTGAGCATTCATGGCTTTAATAACTAGGCAGGGACAACATTTGGGCCTAAAATTAAAAAAATCATCACACACACACACACGCACGCACGCACGCACGCACGCACGCACGCACGCACACACACACACAGGAATTTGCGCACGGAACCGTCATCAACATCACGGAACACATTAATGCGATGTTGCAGCGCGTTTATTGGTAATCGTGTACACAAGTCAATTCAATTGATTAGCCCAATCAATTAGTAATAAATTCATCATAATTTATAATTACACACTCACACAAAACTAAAATTGCTACAAATTAATCAATTATGTTATACCTGCAATGTTTCCACTGACAAATGTGTACTGAATGTGAGAATAAGATATGCTGAAATATACCAAACGATAATACAATTACGATAATACAATAACGTACACATTGAGTCCGGTTCTGTAGTTGCTTATCCGTTTGTCCTTCTTCCATGAATATATTAAATACTATTTATGTACTAAGAAATCATGATAAAAAAATAAGTGAAGCAACAACATCGAAACGTTAAACATGCATACTATACCTCATTTAGACTTTATTTATGCCATATCTTATTTACCCTTATATAGTATAACATACACCGGCACCCTGGTTTTAAAAAGCACTTAACAGCCATCAATCGTGACTGAGAAAAGCCGGATACACGTTTTAATGTAAGCACGTGCGCATGTAGGTGCACGTGCACGTGTGCGTGTGCATGTACACATTTCGTGTATATGTGGTTATTTTGAAACTGGTTGGTTGGATGTTTGTATGTAGCATGCATAGATAACATAACAAAGGGTTTAGAAGGTGTAGCAATAGAAGCAGCCCTTGGGTAGTACAAGTCTAACTAGTTACTATGTAAATGAGTAATAATTTTACTTATTTCACAGGCAGTTTATCTTTTTCTTCTCATGACGTTTCGACTGCTATCAGCAATCTTCTTCAGACGACTACCGCTAGATGGCGACACGGTAGTCATTCTACGCAGACGTCACTCTGGTGTGTGCCCCCCGCGGCCGCGCCCTGGGTGGCCCTTCAGGAGATCATCTCGATTCATGCTGTCTTCGGTTTTTCTTATCCATATCGCTTCTTTGAGGGATCTTGTTCTCCAGTCCGACTCTCTGTCTACAAATTTGGCTCCCTCCCAATCTACTATGCATATCTTTTTCCTATATTCTTCTGTTTCTTCGGGTGTAGGGTCTGCTAGCCGATGCTTTTTCAGGGTCTTCTTTATGTTCTTTGATACGGGTTCCTAGGGTTCGTTTCGTTTATCCGATGTATGTGGCATTACAGTTCTTACACGTTATGGAATATATACCTTCGGACATCTTTTGTGGTTCGACTATTTCCTTTAGTCTTACTAGTGACCTCTAGATGGTGTTGTGAGGCTTCATTGCTGTATTCACATTGTATTTCTTCATGATCCGTGATGAGGTTTCGGATAATCCTTGGACATATGGAAGTACCACCACGCCTTCGCTCTTGTCTTTTTCCTGATGTTATCTTCCTTCTTTGTTTTCATCTTTTTCTGTACTGTTGTTTTGGTCCATTGTGGATACCCGCATCTCGTTAGAGCTTCCTTGATGTGTTCTCTTTCTTTCCGTTTATCTTCCTCCTCTGTCACAAATGTTTCGCATATGTATAGTAACGTACGGATCACTCCCATCTGTAATGGATTAGTAGTTTCACCTCTCCCGCCATCTAGCGGTAGTCGTCTGAAGAAGATTGCTGATAGCAGTCGAAACGTCACGAGAAGAAAA
>OY759266.1:51891549-51906549 GCA_963662155.1 Lamellibrachia columna
ATATAAAATGTTCATCACAACCACTATGATATAAACTGCTTTGAAGTGACACGTATTTCGAAGTGTGATAGTCTGGACATAAAACCACTTGCTATTGATATGTGTGTCCGAATATTTCAAATGATACATACCACTGACTTGAGATTGTTCATCATCTCCTTATAAGACGAGGTTGAATCGTCGGCAAGTTCTGAGTTGAACTCTTTGTTTGAGATAGTGAACATCCCATAATAGGTGAAGTCAGTCTCTTTAGAACAGACAAAATATCAATGAAATAAAAACTATTCTACATTACAGTGGATTTACATTTTCCAAAAATAAATGATACGACCTATATGAAAATAATAATATCATAACACATCGTAACATCGATACCTGTGCGTGGTTATATATCCAAAACAGATTTAAATGATACGGTAATGATAATTATTTGCAATGATACGTAGATGTTCGTACGTGGATTTGCGCCAGGGATAAGAACATATTTGTATAAAAACATATCAACATACTGTCACTAGGAATGGTTAATGCATACGTTGGAGAAGTAATTTCATCAAAAACATAAATAAACGTAAAATACCGTCATTAGTGGTTCTTACTTATTGCCGTGACAGAGTCTGGGTCGACGGCGTAGTTCCCAAATTGGCCGTCTTTTGTGGTATTTTTGACTGTGTCCAGTATGGTGGTCAAGGTGTCCGTGGCTGCTGCCTTCTGTATAGCCAACTCATAATTGACAACTATACTGCCCTCGCTGCAACCATGTGAAACACATGCATATATATAGTTGAATTATATACTTGTACATTTATTTATTGTATATTCATGTCTGTCATAACTGACTGGTTGCATGCTAATAACACAAATTATTGTCAATGGTGTCGCTATTAAAATCATTGTTATTTTTGTTGTCGTCACATTATTGTGTTGATTGGTTACTATGTATCTATGTCACACTGCAATATAGATGATGTTACAACCGACACCATGTGCACATGACCAGTCTTACCTGAATGTCACGTCGACTATGGCAAAGTTTCCTTTACCCAATGTCACCTCAAGAATAATGGTCAACTGGAAAGTAGACATTGATGGTAAAGTAATAATATCTACCAGCTGTGTGTAACAAAGCACTGATCGATTTCAACACTGGAAATATATATTCATAATACATACATACATACATACAGACATACAGACAGACAGACAGACAGACAGACAGACATACATACACACATACATACAAGCGCGCATTAAAAACAGCGATATGTTTATCCAGCCGGGTACTCCTTCAGCTGACGTCATTGATGGCAACGGGGCGTTCAATGCGATATTCAGGGTGCTGACGTCATTATGAACAAAAGAAGGTTGTGCTGTTGTATTTTTTTACCGAATTTTGCAATGAAAATTACTTTTTGACAGACTTGATTTAAATACGCAAAAGGCAAATACGTCAAGAGCTGTGAAACTGTAATAAATATTACCGTGTAAACAACTGACGTCTTCCGGCTCTTGTACTCGCCCGATGTTTTGTCTGCCAGGTCAGGAGTATAACTAATACTAGTCAGCCTTACGCTGACCACAACACGAACTAGGTCAACAGGTGGGACAACGGTTGGTGTCAACGTCTTCGACGTCGTAGTTGTTGTTCTCTCAGTGATCGTCATTGTTGTTTTTGTCGTTGCACTTGCGAAAGTCGTCGGTGTCGTTGTCGGTGTCACAGCTGTTGTAGTAGGTGTGGCTGAAGGTGTCGGTGTAGTTGTAGTCGGTGTGGCAGTGGATGGCGGTGCCGTTGTAGTAGGTGTGGCTGTGGGTGACGGAGTAGTTGTAGTCGGTGTGGCCGTTGATGACGGTGCCGTTGTAGTAGGTGTGGCTGTGGGTGTTGGTGTAGTTGTAGTCGGTGTGGCCGTGGATGAAGGTGCCGTTGTAGTAGGTGTGGCTGTGGGTGTCGGAGTAGTTGTAGTCGGTGTGGCCGTGGATGACGGTGCCGTTGTAGTTGGTGTGGCTGAGGGTACCGGTGTAGTTGTAGTCGGTGTGGCCGTTGATGACGGTGCCGTTGTAGTAGGTGTGGCTGTGGGTGTCGGTGTAGTTGTAGTCGGTGTGGCAGTTGATGACGGTGCCGTTGTAGTAGGTGTGGCTGAAGGTGTCTGTGTAGTTGTAGTCGGTGTGGCCGTTGATGACGGTGCCGTTGTAGTAGGTGTGGCTGTGGGTGTCGGTGTAGTTGTAGTCGGTGTGGCCGTGGATGGCGGTGCCGTTGTAGCAGGTGTGGCTGTGGGTGTCGGTGTAGTTGTAGTCGGTGTGGCCGTTGATGACGGTGCCGTTGTAGTAGGTGTGGCTGTGGGTGTCGGTGTAGTTGTAGTCGGTGTAGCCGTTGATAACGGTGCCGTTGTAGTAGGTGTGGCTGTGGGTGTCAGTGTAGTTGTAGTCGGTGTGGTCGTTGATGAAGGCGCCGTTGTAGTAGGTGTGGCTGTGGGTGTCGGAGTAGTTGTAGTCGGCGTGGCCGTGGATGACGGTGCCGTTGTAGTAGGTGTGGCTGTGGGTGTCGGAGTAGTTGTAGTCGGTGTGGCCGTTGATGACGGTGCCGTTGTAGTAGGTGTGGCTGTGGGTGTCGGTGTAGTTGTAGTCGGTGTGGCCGTTGATGACGGTGCCGTTGTAGTTGTTGTGGCTGAGGGTGTCTGAGTAGTTGTAGTCGGTGTGGCCGTTGATGACGGTGCCGTTGTAGTTGGTGTAGCTGAGGGTACCGGTGTAGTTGTAGTCAGTGTGGCCGTTGATGACGGTGCCGTTGTAGTTGGTGTGGCTGTGTGTGTCGGAGTAATTGTAGTCGGTGTGGCCGTTGATGACGGTGCCGTTGTAGTTGGTGCGGCTGAGGGTGTCGGAGTAGTTGTAGTCGGTGTGGCCGTGGATGGCGGTGCCGTTGAAGTTGGTGTGGCTGTGGGTGTCGGAGTAGTTGTAGTCGGTGTGGCCGTTGATGACGGTGCCGTTGTAGTAGGTGTGACTGTGGGTGTCGGTGTAGTTGTAGTCGGTGTGGCCGTTGATGAAGGTGCCATTGTAGTAGGTGTGGCTGAGGGTGTCTGTGTAGTAGTAGTCGGTGTGGCCGTTGATGACGGTGCCATTGTAGTAAGTGTGGCTGTGGGTGTCGGTGTAGTTGTAGTCGGTGTGGCCGTGGATGGCGGTGCCGTTGTAGCAGGTGTGGCTGTGGGTGTCAATGTAGTTGTAGTCGGTGTGGCCGTTGATGACGGTGCCGTTGTAGTAGGTGTGGCTGTGGGTGTCGGTGTAATTGTAGTCGGTGTGGCCGTTGATGACGGTGCCGTTGTAGTTGGTGTGGCTGAGGGTGTCTGAGTAGTTGTAGTCGGTGTGGCCGTTGATGACGGTGCCGTTGTAGATGGTGTGGCTGAGGGTACCGGTGTAGTTGTAGTCGGAGTGGCCGTTGATGACGGTGCCGTTGTAGTTGGTGTGGCTGAGGGTGTCTGAGTAGTTGTAGTCGGTGTGGCCGTTGATGACGGTGCCGTTATAGTTGGTTTGGCTGAGGGCACCGGTGTAGTTGTAGTTGGTGTGGCCGTTGATGACGGTGCCGTTGTAGTTGGTGTGGCTGAAGGTGTCTGAGTAGTTGTAGTCGCTGTGGCCGTTGATGACGGTGCCGTTGTAGTTGGTGTGGCTGAGGGTACCGGTGTAGTTGTAGTCGGTGTGGCCGTTGATGACGGTGCCGTTGTAGTTGGTGTGGTTGTGTGTGTCGGAGTAGTTGTAGTCGGTGTGGCCGTTGATGACGGTGCCGTTGTAGTTGGTGTGGCTGAGGGTGTCTGAGTAGTTGTAGTCGGTGTGGCCGTGGATGGCGGTGCCGTTGTAGTAGGTGTGGCTGTGGGTATCGGTGTAGTTGTAGTCGGTGTTGCCGTGGATGGCGGTGCCGTTGTAGTAGATGTGGCTGTGGGTGTCGGAGTAGTTGTAGTCGGTGTGGCAGTGGATGGCGGTGCCGTTGTAGTAGGTGTGGCTGTGGGTGTCGGAGTAGTTGTAGTCGGTGTGGCCGTTGATGACGGTGCCGTTGTAGTAGGTGTGGCTGTGGGTGTTGGTGTAGTTGTAGTCGGTGTGGCCGTGGATGACGGTGCCGTTGTAGTAGGTGTGGCTGTAGGTGTCGGAGTAGTTGTAGTCGGTGTGGCCGTGGATGACGGTGCCGTTGTAGTTGGTGTGGCTGAGGGTACCGGTGTAGTTGTAGTCGGTGTGGCCGTTGATGACGGTGCCGTTGTAGTAGGTGTGGCTGTGGGTGTCGGTGTAGTTGTAGTCGGTGTGGCAGTTAATGACGGTGCCGTTGTAGTAGGTGTGGCTGAAGGTGTCTGTGTAGTTGTATTCGGTGTGGCCGTTGATGACGGTGCCGTTGTAGTAGGTGTGGCTGTGGGTGTCGGTGTAGTTGTAGTCGGTGTGGCCGTGGATGGCGGTGCCGTTGTAGCAGGTGTGGCTGTGGGTGTCGGTGTAGTTGTAGTCGGTGTGGCCGTTGATGACGGTGCCGTTGTAGTAGGTGTGGCTGTGGGTGTCGGTGTAGTTGTTGTCGGTGTAGCCGTTGATAATGGTGCCGTTGTAGTAGGTGTGGCTGTGGGTGTCAGTGTAGTTGTAGTCGGTGTGGTCGTTGATGAAGGCGCCGTTGTAGTAGGTGTGGCTGTAGGTGTCGGAGTAGTTGTAGTCGGCGTGGCCGTGGATGACGGTGCCGTTGTAGTAGGTGTGGCTGTGGGTGTCGGAGTAGTTGTAGTCGGTGTGGCCGTTGATGACGGTGCCGTTGTAGTAGGTGTGGCTGTGGGTGTCGGTGTAGTTGTATCCGGTGTGGCCGTTGATGACGGTGTCGTTGTAGTAGGTGTGGCTGTGGGTGTCGGTGTAGTTGTAGTCGGTGTGGCCATTGATGACGGTGCCGTTGTAGTAGGTGTGGCTGTGGGTGTCGGAGTAGTTGTAGTCGGTGTGGCCGTGGATGACGGTGCCGTTGTAGTAGGTGTGGCTGTGGGTGACGGTGTAGTTGTAGTCGGTGTGGCCGTTGATGACGGTGCCGTTGTAGTTGGTGTGGGTGAGGGTGTCGGAGTAGTTGTTGTCGGTGTGGCCGTGAATGACGGTGCCGTTGTAGTTGGTGTGGCTGAGGGTGTCTGAGTAGTTGTAGTCGGTGTGGCCGTTGATGACGGTGCCGTTGTAGTTGGTGTGGCTGAGGGTACCGGTGTAGTTGTAGTCGGTGTGGCCGTTGATGACGGTGCCGTTGTAGTTGGTGTGGCTGTGTGTGTCGGAGTAATTGTAGTCGGTGTGGCCGTTGATGACGGTGCCGTTGTAGTTGGTGTGGCTGAGGGTGTCGGAGTAGTTGTAGTCGGTGTGGCCGTGGATGGCGGTGCCGTTGTAGTTGGTGTGGCTGTGGGTGTCGGAGTAGTTGTAGTCGGTGTGGCCGTTGATGACGGTGCCGTTGTAGTAGGTGTGACTGTGGGTGTCGGTGTAGTTGTAGTCGGTGTGGCCGTTGATGAAGGTGCCATTGTAGTAGGTGTGGCTGAGGGTGTCTGTGTAGTAGTAGTCGGTGTGGCCGTTGATGACGGTGCCATTGTAGTAAGTGTGGCTGTGGGTGTCGGTGTAGTTGTAGTCGGTGTGGCCGTGGATGGCGGTGCCGTTGTAGCAGGTGTGGCTGTGGGTGTCGATGTAGTTGTAGTCGGTGTGGCCGTTGATGACGGTGCCGTTGTAGTAGGTGAGGCTGTGGGTGTCGGTGTAGTTGTAGTCGGTGTGGCCGTTGATGACGGTGCCGTTGTAGTTGGTGTGGCTGAGGGTGTCTGAGTAGTTGTAGTCGGTGTGGCCGTTGATGACGGTGCCGTTGTAGATGGTGTGGCTGAGGGTACCGGTGTAGTTGTAGTCGGAGTGGCCGTTGATGACGGTGCCGTTGTAGTTGGTGTGGCTGAGGGTGTCTGAGTAGTTGTAGTCGGTGTGGCCGTTGATGACGGTGCCGTTATAGTTGGTGTGGCTGAGGGCACCGGTGTAGTTGTAGTTGGTGTGGCCGTTGATGACGGTGCCGTTGTAGTTGGTGTGGCTGAAGGTGTCTGAGTAGTTGTAGTCGCTGTGGCCGTTGATGACGGTGCCGTTGTAGTTGGTGTGGCTGAGGGTACCGGTGTAGTTGTAGTCGGTGTGGCCGTTGATGACGGTGCCGTTGTAGTTGGTGTGGTTGTGTGTGTCGGAGTAGTTGTAGTCGGTGTGGCCGTTGATGACGGTGCCGTTGTAGTTGGTGTGGCTGAGGGTGTCTGAGTAGTTGTAGTCGGTGTGGCCGTGGATGGCGGTGCCGTTGTAGTAGGTGTGGCTGTGGGTATCGGTGTAGTTGTAGTCGGTGTTGCCGTCGATGGCGGTGCCGTTGTAGTAGGTGTGGCTGTGGGTGTCGGAGTAGTTGTAGTCGGTGTGGCAGTGGATGGCGGTGCCGTTGTAGTAGGTGTGGCTGTGGGTGTCGGAGTAGTTGTAGTCGGTGTGGCCGTTGATGACGGTGCCGTTGTAGTAGGTGTGGCTGTGGGTGTTGGTGTAGTTGTAGTCGGTGTGGCCGTGGATGACGGTGCCGTTGTAGTAGGTGTGGCTGTGGGTGTCGGAGTAGTTGAAGTCGGTGTGGCCGTGGATGACGGTGCCGTTGTAGTTGGTGTGGCTGAGGGTACCGGTGTAGTTGTAGTCGGTGTGGCCGTTGATGACGGTGCCGTTGTAGTAGGTGTGGCTGTGGGTGTCGGTGTAGTTGTAGTCGGTGTGGCAGTTGATGACGGTGCCGTTGTAGTAGGTGTGGCTGAAGGTGTCTGTGTAGTTGTAGTCGGTGTGGCCGTTGATGACGGTGCCGTTGTAGTTGGTGTGGCTGAGGGTGTCTGAGTAGTTGTAGTCGGTGTGGCCGTTGATGACGGTGCCGTTGTAGTTGGTGTGGCTGTGGGTGTCGGAGTAGTTGTATTCGGTGTGGCCGTTGATGACGGTGCCGTTGCAGTTGGTGTGGCTGTAGGTGTCGGAGTAGTTGTAGTCGGTGTGGCCGCTGATGACGGTGCCGTTGTAGTAGGTGTGGCTGTGGGTGTCGGAGTAGTTGCAGTCGGTGTGGCCGATGATGACGGTGCCGTTGTAGTTGGTGTGGCTGTGGGTGTCGGAGTAGTTGTAGTCGGTGTGGACGTGGATGACGGTGCCGTTGTAGTTGGTGTGGCTGAGGATGTCGGAGTAGTTGTAGTCGGTGTGGCCGTGGATGAAGGTGCCGTTGTAGTAGGTGTGGCTGTGGGTGTCGGAGTAGTTGTAGTCGGTGTGGACGTGGATGACGGTGCCGTTGTAGTTGGTGTGGCTGAGGGTGTCGGAGTAGTTGTAGTCTGTGTGGACGTGGATGACGGTGCCGTTGTAGTTGGTGTGGTTGTGGGTGTCGGAGTAGTTGTAGTCGGTGTGGCCGTGGATGACGGTGCCGTTGTAGTTGGTGTGGCTGTGGGTGTCGGGGTAGTTGTAGTCGGTGTGGCCGTGGATGGCGGTGCCGTTTTAGTAGATGTGGCTGTGGGTGTCGGTGTAGTTGTAGTGGGTGTGGCCGTTGATGACGGTGCCGTTGTAGTAGGTGTGGCTGTGGGTGTCGGTGTAGTTGTAGTCGGTGTGGCCGTTGATGACGGTGCCGTTGTAGTAGGTGTGGCTGTGGGTGTCGGTGTAGTTGTAGTCGGTGTGGCCGTTGATGACGGTGCCGTTGTAGTTGGTGTGGCTGAGGGTGTCTGAGTAGTTGTAGTCGGTGTGGCCGTTGATGACGGTGCCGTTGTAGTAGGTGTAGCTGTGGGTGTCGGAGTAGTTGTAGTCGGTGTGGACGTGGATGACGGTGCCGTTGTAATTGGTGTGGCTGAGGATGTCGGAGTAGTTGTAGACGGTGTGGCCGTTGATGACGGTGCCGTTATAGTTGGTGTGGCTGAGGGTACCGGTGTAGTTGTAGTTGGTGTGGCCGTTGATGACGTTGCCGTTGTAGTTGGTGTGGCTGAAGGTGTCTGAGTAGTTGTAGTCGCTGTGGCCGTTGATGACGGTGCCGTTGTAGTTGGTGTGGCTGAGGGTACCGGTGTAGTTGTAGTCGGTGTGGCCGTTGATGACGATGCCGTTGTAGTTGGTGTTGTTGTGTGTGTCGGAGTAGTTGTAGTCGGTGTGGCCGTTGATGACGGTGCCGTTGTAGTTGGTGTGGCTGTGGGTGTCGGAGTAGTTGTAGTCGGTGTGGACGTGGATGACGGTGCCGTTGTAGTTGGTGTGGCTGAGGATGTCGGAGTAGTTGCAGTCGGTGTGGCCGATGATGACGGTGCCGCTGTAGTTGGTGTGGCTGTGGGTGTCGGAGTAGTTGTAGTCGGTGTGGACGTGGATGACGGTGCCGTTGTAGTTGGTGTGGCTGAGGGTGTCGGAGTAGTTGTAGTCTGTGTGGACGTGGATGACGGTGCCGTTGTAGTTGGTGTGGTTGTGGGAGTCGGAGTAGTTGTAGTCGGTGTGGCCGTGGATGACGGTGCCGTTGTAGTTGGTGTGGCTGTGGGTGTCGTGGTAGTTGTAGTCGGTGTGGCCGTGGATGGCGGTGCCGTTGTAGTAGGTGTGGCTGTGGGTGTCGGAGTAGTTGTAGTCGGTGTGGCCGTTGATGACGGTGCCGTTGTAGTAGGTGTGGATGTGGGTGTCGGTGTAGTTGTAGTCGGTGTTGCCGTGGATGGCGGTGCCGTTGTAGTAGGTGTGGCTGTGGGTGTCGGTGTAGTTGTAGTCGGTGTGGCCGTTGATGACTGTGCCGTTGTAGTATGTGTGGCTGAGGGTGTCGGTGTAGTTGTAATCGGTGTGGCCGTTGATGACGGTGCCGTTGTAGTAGGTGTGGCTGTGGGTGTCGGAGTAGTTGTAGTCGGTGTGGCCGTTGATGACGGTGCCGTTGTAGTAGGTGTGGATGTGGGTGTCGGTGTAGTTGTAATCGGTGTGGCCGTTGATGACGGTGCCGTTGTAGTAGGAGTGGCTGTGGGTGTCGATGTAGTTGTAGTCGGTGTGGCCGGTGATAACGGCGCCGTTGTAGTAAGTGTGGCTGTGGGTGTCGGAATAGTTGTAGTCGGCGTGGCCGTGGATGACGGTGCCGTTGTAGTAGGTGTGGCTGTGGGTGTCGGAGTAGTTGTAGTCGGCGTGGCCGTTGATGACGGTGCCGTTGTAGTAGGTGTGGCTGTGGGTGTCGGTGTAGTTGTAGTCGGTGTGGCCGTTGATGACGGTGCCGTTGTAGTAGGTGTGGCTGTTGGTGTCGGTGTAGTTGTAGTCGGTGTGGCCGTTGATGACGGTGCCGTTGTAGTTGGTGTGGGTGTATGTGTCGGAGTAGTTGTAGTCGGTGTGGCCGTGGATGACGGTGCCGTTGTAGTTGGTGTGGCTGAGGGTGTCTGAGTAGTTGTAGTCGGTGTGGTCGTTGATGACGGTGCCGTTGTAGTTGGTGTGGCTGAGGGTGTCTGAGTAATTGTAGTCGGTGTGGCCGTTGATGGCGGTGCCGTTGTAGTTGGTGTGGCTGAGGGTACCGGTGTAGTTGTAGTCGGTGTGGCCGTTGATAACGATGCCGTTGTAGTTGGTGTGGTTGTGTGTGTCGGAGTAGTTGTAGTCGGTGTGGCCGTTGATGACGGTGCCGTTGTAGTTGGTGTGGCTGAGGGTGTCTGAGTAGTTGTAGTCGGTGTGGCCGTTGATGACGGTGCCGTTGTTGTAGGTGTGGCTGTGGGTGTCGGTGTAGTTGTAGTTGGTGTGGCCGTTGATGACGGTGCCGTTGTAGTAGGTGTGGCAGTGGGTGTCGGAGTAGTTGTAGTCGGTGTGGCCGTTGATGACGGTGCCGTTGTAGTAGGTGTGGCTGTGGGTGTCGGAGTAGTTGTAGTAGGTGTGGCCGTTGATGACGGTGCCGTTGTAGTAGGTGTGGCTGTGGGTGTCGGTGTAGTTGTAGTCGGTGTGGCTGTTGATGACGGTGCCGTTGTAGTTGGTGTGGCTGTGGGTGTCGGAGTAATTATAGTCGGTGTGGCCGTGGTTGACGGTGCCGTTGTAGTTGGTGTGGCTGAGGGTGTCGGAGTAGTTGTAGTTGGTGTGGCTGTGGGTGTCGGAGTAGTTGTAGTCGGTGTGGACGTGGATGACGGTGTCGTTGTAGTAGGTGTGGCTGTGGGTGTCGGTGTAGTTGTAGTCGGTGTGGCCGTTGATGACGGTGCCGTTGTAGTAGGTGTGGCTGTGGGTGTCGGAGTAGTTGTAGTCGGTGTGGCCGTGGATGACGGTGCCGTTGTAGTAGGTGTGGCTGTGGGTGTCGGTGTAGTTGTAGTCGGTGTGGCCGTTGATGACGGTGCCGTTGTAGTTGGTGTGGGTGTGTGTGTCGGAGTAGTTGTAGTCGGTGTGGCCGTGGATGACGTTGCCGTTGTAGTTGGTGTGGCTGAGGGTGTCTGAGTAGTTGTAGTCGCAGTGGCCGCGGATGTCGGTGCCATTGTAGTCGCAGTGGCCGTGGATGTCGGTGCCGTTGTAGCCGCTGTGGCCGTGGATGTCGGTGCCGTTGTAGTCGCATTGGCCGTGGATGTCGGTGCCATTGTAGTCGCAGTGGCCGTGGATGTCGGTGCCATTGTAGTCGCAGTGGCCGTGGATGTCGGAGCCGTTGTAGTCGCAGTGGCCGTGGATGTCGGAGCCGTTGTAGTCGCAGTGGCCGTGGATATCGGTGCCGTTGTAGTTAGTGTTGCTGAGGTTGTCGGTGCCATTGTAGTCGCAGTGGCCGTAGATGTCGGTGCCATTGTAGTCGCAGTGGCCGTGGATATCGGTGCCGTTGTAGTTAGTGTGGCTGAGGTTGTCGGTGCCATTGTAGTCGCGGTGGCCGTGGATGTCGGAGCCGTTGTAGTCGCAGTGGCCGTAGATGTCGGTGCCATTGTAGTCGCAGTGGCCGTGGATGTCGGTGCCATTGTAGTCGCAGTGGCCGTGGATGTCGGAGCCGTTGTAGCCGCTGTGGCCGTGGATGTCGGTGCCATTGTAGTCGCAGTGGCCGTGGATGTCGGTGTTGTTGTAGTACCTTGGGTTTTTACTACAGTGACAGCCACTAGCACAATGACTAGGAAACTCTTCCTATTTGCGCCTGGAGTCCTCATGTTCGTCTGTCCTGTAAGAGACAGCACGGGTTGTTACTGGATCCACTTTCTGGAACACGCATTCCCACTCAATATGTGATTCCACAGTCGTATACACAACAATATATATATATATATATATATATATATATATATATATATATATATATATATATATATATATATATATACATATATATATATATATATATATATATATATATATATATATATATATATATATATATAGAACCTACATGCACATGTAATAGCGTAGGCCTATATGTGTGTAACCTACATCCCCACGTAATATTTGATCTCATCTTGGAGGAAGATTATATTATTGACTTGTCCTTTGTTAGCCACATAATGAAGGAACGGCATGATTCCACAAACCGATGTTATAAACAGGTACATATACATCATTGTACCAAATTTGTGATGATGAATTTATTTTTAATATTAATGAGGATGGTTTCATAAATGTTATTAGTTTTTGCCTGAATATAGTCTAGATATATACATACAATGTGTCAGATGTATAGTAATATGCAACCTGAAATAACGTGTGTGGCAATGTTCCATTGTGATAGTCACCGTAATTCGTTTTGCACATCAAATGTTCAAATCCCGTGTAGTGTGTGAATAATGTAAATAGTATGTACGGTCTGTGGAATAAAAGAGCGCATACTTTTATTGAAATCATCGAACAATAATGTTACAATGCCGGTTACACTATCCGTATGGTATAATTCAGAGCAGTGTTCTATTGCAGTTTCAGAGGGTAATCACATTCTTGGGTTGATTATGATACATATAACATGTAAGCAAAAAGAGCTAATTATACCTCTGTATAAAACAATAGTTAGGCCACGTTTATTGATTGATAATTTAATTTTTAGTCGGTAACATACTTAGTTGTACACTGTTTTCGATGGCCGAGCCATGAGTCTAACAACTCTAGATTGTAGTTTCTGGAGTCTGGTTTTGCTTGTTATCGAGGCTGAATCATAGACTACATCTCCGTCATCGAAGTGGGGTTGAATTATTGGATTTTATAAATGCCTAAGAGTGTCAATTGTTACTATTTTACGAAGAGATCTTAAGATTCCTATCTTGGCTGAGATTTTAGGAATCATGTTATTAATGTGGTCCTCCCATTTGAGATTTAAGCCTATATACTTACCAAGGTACGTGGCTACTGATACATGTTTGAGGGGTTCATTATTGATTGATATCGGTATTTATATTGATATTCTAACATCAGCCATCTTGACAATGGACCGATGGGTGCCAATTAGCATAAATTCGCATTTCTGTACATTAAGACTAAGTATGTTAATACCAAAATACTATTTGACTCTACATAGATCACTGTTATCGTTGGATTCTAATTCAGCAGAACATTCAGGTTTTGCAGCGGAGTAAATTTCCGTATCGTCTGCAAAAATTTTTTTATCGCAAGATTCAGTAACTGTGGGTAGATAATCCAGGAAGAGGAAAAACAAAAGAGAGCGCAAGATTGACCCTTAGGGCACCCCTATATTGACATGCAAAGGATCGGAGAGATTGCCATCCTCCGAAACTGACTGTGAACCAGTGAGGTCGCTCCAAAACCACTGATGCTCTATGCCAGTAACCCCAAATCCTTTAAGCTTAGCCAGCAGAATATCAGTGTCCACGGTGTCGAAGGCCTTTCTCAAGTCTCAAGTAGTTATACTCCAAACAGCCCAATCTTGAGCTAACGCAGGAGTTTGGACCAACGGCTTTTAGTGTCTCTTCCGAAAGACACGGGCAAAGTGGGGTGAACGAAATTGCCCAAGCTTCGAAACGGCGGAGGTGGAATCGAACCACCGTCCTCTCGATCGACAGGCGGGTGCTCTAACCATTAGACCACCTTCCGGAGATCAATAAACATTACACCCGTTACAAGTCCCTTATCAATATTTTTTCACCAACGACGTTTAGAATACTGTATACAAGCATGGAGACCATATCGTAAGAACGATATAGATACTCTTGACACGAACACAGAGGAGCAGTGATGTACATTAGGCTCGGACATTGGACATAGACCGATTAAACTTGAAAATATCCTATTGAGACACTGAGAACAACTTTTACCAAACTCCGCAGTTCATTCGCTAGTTCGGCTTCTCGCTATTCGGCTGCGTCGGCAATTCATGCTAATGTGTCGTCTATTTCTGGCCTTGACGTAGGCACTTCAACAATAATAGACGTTTTTAAAACGCAAAGTACTTCATTTACTAAACATTAGGGGCGTTGTTTTACGATTTAAATATGTTTAAAAACAAGGTTGACACATATCTCAGGAGGGCGGGTTATAAGTAGATGAACATTGTTGGACTCTCGATAAGCCAATGGCTTCCTTGTCCACTTGCCATCTGGGCCTTTGGCTTGGATGGCAAATCTTGTTAAATCTTGTTAAATCTTGATTTGTTTAATTCACTAGCCACTAGGGGCGCTGCTAGCGCGAAAACTGTCCAACAACGGGGGGTGAAGCACTCGAACAACCATAGCCCAAACATAATAACATACAATTTACAGTATATATCACCCTTATATGATGGGCGCAACGCCACGGTAATTTTGTAATATCCTTTTTAACTTTGCCATTATCTACGCTGGGCGGCGCCATTGCTCTGCGGGGGGGGGGGCTACAAATACAAGGAAAACACTTCCGAGGAAGGATTTGCAACGGAAAAGGTGGTTGCAAATGCGGAAATTGGCGTGTCAGCCAGCCGCAGGCTCTGCGAGAGACCACTTTTCTGATGCAGATTACAAGACAAACGACGTATGTGATGAGCATGGACAGACGGTGAGCATCAATATGTCATTCTTGGTCAAAGACACCGTTCAATTTTAGATCGATTTTTCCGCATATGACTATGCATCTACATACAACACTTCGACCAGGAAACGGCAGATATCAGAGGGCAGAACGATGCGTAGGAAGCGACGAGCCGAAACCAGGTTAGTAAATTGGATTACCGTCACCATTTTGACTTATCAATACGATTATAATATAGTTCCACCCCAATAAGCACAGTTGTGCTTCAGCGTCAGCATATATATGACCCATAGTAAATCGAAATGTATGAATACAATAAAGTGTGAGTAAGTGTTGATAATTTGATATAATTACGAGTGTTTTCCAATCCGCCGATTTATTTTCGACGTGATCAGACATAATGTGACCGTACTAAAAACAATAACAATAACTCAGTAAGTGCTACAGGATATACAGCAGCCTTATAACATGGGCCATGGCGTATGTACTAGGCAAAATTATTCAAGAAAATAATTTGATATTATTTATTGACAGTCATAATAAGTCTCCTGTATTCTAAATGAAACACCTTCTGAGTATGATACCAAGCGGCAAACGTAGGGCTAAGGCCAGTAAGGGGAGGGTTACTTGGGGAGAAACATGACCAAAAGATAGTACAGACCATAGTGCAACAGAAGCCTGCTGTTGCTGTTTATATTTCAAATTCTTCATGGAGGTATTTAAATATACAAATACTTTCATTGTGATTAAGTGCAAATGCAGTTACAAAAACTTTTAAAAAGTATTTAAATATTTTCAAGTAAAATGTATTTCACCCAATTGTCTAGCTGGAAATGAAACTAAGGCATCGTCATCTATCCAGTTGAAAACTGTCAGATTATATGTCTGCTTGCTTTCAATAATGACACTTTGTAATTTCTGTTTGAATTCTTGTGACTCGACAATACAAAATTATCTAAAATTAATTTGCTTTATTGATCAGATTAAACCCAAATAATAATAATAATGTAATAACCGGAAGTTAGTAAGGAGATGTATTAATTACATTTTATTCTAAGTCGACTGATAACACTGTAATGGATATCAAGTAGCATCAAGTAGTTATATACTCCAAACAGCCCAATCTTGAGCTAATGCAGGAGTTTGGACCAACGGCTTTTA
>OY759266.1:51909049-52001549 GCA_963662155.1 Lamellibrachia columna
TACCTCAAGTGCGACACTTAGCGAAGGCTGCTGTAGTCACGGATGACATTATAGCACCAACGAAAGTTGATCATGACTACTCCTATGTGAAGCTTCCATCAGATTCAGTGAGAACAGAGACATTAGTGCAGATGATGCACACTATGTGATAACAGCGACAAAACCGAGGATGACTCAAGCAGCTCCGACACCTACGAGAAAGAGAAGAAGTTGGTCATTCGTGAGAAAAACTGATGTCACTTTTCTGCACCTGCCACACACCAAACAGCCATAAACTGTGACACAGGTTGTACTCATGTCTGACCTATCAGCCAAAGTCTTTCGGATACTGGGGTGTCTGTCAGAGGCAAGTGTGCTGATTTCCACCCTTGGATGAGTGAAAGGTGAATTGAATCTGTTAGGTGTACATGTACTATCAGTCATAATAAGTAGTGTATTGGTACATATGATTGGTGTACATTTACTGTCAGAAGAACTAGTGAATTGGTGCAGATTCCGGAATGAGATGATTGGTGTACATTTACTGTCGGTAGGTATAAGTAGTGTATTGGTATGCATGATTGGTGTACATTTACTGTCAGTCAGAACATGTAGTATATTGGTACACATGATTGGTGTACATTTACTGTCAGAACAAGTACTTAGTGAATTGGTACATATTCCAGAATGAGATGATTGCACTTAGTGAATTGGTACAGATTCCAGAATGAGATGATTGGTGTACATATTTACTGTCGGTAGGAACAAGTAGTGTATTGGTATGCATGATTGGTGTACATTTACTGTCAGTCAGAACAAGTAGTAGTGATACACATGATTGGTGTACATTTACTGTCCAGTCAAAACAAGTAGTGTATTGCCATTGATACAGATGATGATGGTGAAACAATTGCATTATTATTAAAATGCCTTGGCTGTATAAAGATTAATTATTTTCTAAGCTAAACTACCAGTATATTTGATATGTTGTGGCATAATAATGATGTGTGTAACTGTGATATCCATGTTCCAGGTTGTATTTCCCGGTGGTAGAAGTCACTGTTTTTAATCAATGTTTAATCTTGGTTTCAGTCGTTCTAGTTAGCCTTATTTCTTTGGTAATTGTTTGTGTAGTGTATAGTGACATGCAAGATGCTGCAGGTAACATTTTTGTTGACAGAAGTGGGATAAGAAGGTATTTAGATCATTCAGTTATTCATCTTTTAGTGGGGATTTTTGTAATTTTCCAGGTTGTTTTTTGACCTGCTGCATACTGTGGGTGCCTCATGATTAGTCTATATCAGACTATAAGTACACTCATCTGTGTTAGGCCAGTCTCCATAGCTAAACTTTCCATCAATTCAATTCGGTTCAGAATAGACATCACAGATCCTTCCCACATCGCAGGATGGGATTACTTGTCTTGCCATTCCTGAGCCTGAAATATAATTTGTCAGGGTTAGTTGATAGCACTAATTCTATAATTACCATACTAGTTGCAAAACTGTGAACATTACATACTATCAGTAGTTAATTATTGTTATTTAAATGATTGCATTGCACCCAACAACAAGAGGTTGTGGTGTGCTACAGAGAGGGGTGATTACAAGTATGAATATTAATGTAATCATGATTACAGTAATTATTGCAAGCACAATCACTAATGTAATCATGCTTACAATCATTATTACAATCACGATTACGGTAACATTTAAGAATATATATATTGACATAATGAATTAAATAAACCCTCATGTTATTATTGTCACCAATGTTATTCAACACAAAATCAAACACAATATTAAAATACAGTCATTGTGCACTTCATTAGATTAGATAAAAAATAAAGAGAAAAGCCTGCTTGCATTGTAGTTTGAACCTCGCCCTCGGGCTAGATAAAATAAATTATGCAGATAAAATATGATTATTAAAATGGCAATGATTCGATAACAATTGAATTACTGACCTGCTAGCTATAGGGCGAATCAATGAGTCGGCACGCAAATCATGCAATGACAGCAGCCCAACATCTAGCACCGCCCTGTTTGTGCATATCACTACAAAATCATCGTCTTCGCCTTCGTACGGTGATGCAAGCACCAACGCGGTCGTGCACAGGGCTAGGGCTAGGCATAGTAGCTTCCTCGGCTCAGCAAGATGACTCGACGTAAACGTGTGTAGACACCGGGACGCAGTTTCCACAGAATCACCACATCACATTACCTATTCAGGAATCGTTGAAAGTCAAAGCGTTGTTGTCATTTATCAGTAACAGTGTCACTTCCTGAATCCAACGACACCGTCAACAAAGGCGAAGCCGACCTGGAGTCTGGAGCGTGACACTTTACGACTGTCAGCCGCTGTTTCCGTGTGTCCTGTCGAACTGGACTCTTCGGCTGTGGTTTCCATTTCTCCAAAGATAGACAACTATTACGGAAGTTCAGTAAATCACTAATCGCTAGTAGCAGATCTGGTAAAACTGTCACAAGCGATGCATCTATCTATCTTGTCAATAAGTGAAAAATAGTTCCGGTATTCTGTAATCGCATATTCTCGTTGGGTAGCGTCTCGTGTGTCCGAGAAGTGTGGCGTTTTCCACGATTTTTTGTGTTTTACGCTATTTTGTTGACGTGTGTAAACACTTCTATATACAACAGAGAACCATGTAGTTTTTTTGCTCCAGAATGCCTATTTACGAAAAAAATCGCACAAAATCGAAAATTTACATTGATTAAATATACGCGACTCAAACCACTCGCTTCGTACCTGCATAGATAACAAGGTGGCGACGCAGTGATGCATTTTGTCGATTTATGTCTCGAACAAAATAAGTTTTTCAGTTTATCTCATAAATTAGCAGGTATCTGTCACCATTAATGCATAGTTAGATAATATATATTTAAATATACGGCATAACACAAACTTGCTTCAGTTCCCCTGTTTTTCAGTATACCAGTTCTTCCATTGATTTTGGTTATGCGTTCTCAGCCAGTCTAGATCTTGTTGGTTTCAAATACGCTTACTGACTTCCTGCAGATCTTTGTCGAGGGCAGTTGGGAATGTTGTTCTTGGACGCCCTCGCTAGCCAGCAACGTCAGCGGATGTGAAATATTGGTCTGTGACTATGGGTAGCTGTGCAGGGGCTTCACGTGACATGCACATTTCTAAACAGACACGCGAGCGCACGCACGCACGCACGCACGCTCGCACGCACGCACACACGCTCGCATGCACGCACGCACACACACACACTGAAACAATTATTAAAATAAATGTACAAATAAAAAAGTTATGCCATTTTAGCAGTTCAGTATTTTCATTTTTGTGTGATAATTTTTAAATTCATGTAATGGATACCTTGGTACTCAATTTTGGTGCCTCTCTGTTTTTGCATCTAATTTGGTACCGATGTGCCAAATCATTAAAAGTGGTGCTGATTGCAATATGTCATTGTTTGTGAATGAAGAATAAAATGTGTTCACCTAATAATTGCAACACTTTTCATTTGTATTGTTTTGTTATAACTACACTGAATTGCAAGCTGTATGCTGAACTAGTTACTACTATTGCTCAAATCTCAAAGTGCAACCAAAATCAATGAGCATCTTTCATGGTAGAATGTCATATTGCTTTTGTGGAATCGGGGCATTGTGTCCTGTTGATTTCAGTGGTTCAGGATATTTTGTCATATCACTTCTGTTTTCAATGTGCTTCACTGGAGGAGAGCAACTAAAATTATTCCAGAACTGAGAGACATGAGTTATGAAAAACGCATAAAAGAATGTGGTTTAACAACTCTAGAGACAAGAAATGAAATGAAAAAGCTTCCCTCACGGTCGGAGGCAAACAAGTCAACGCGGTACCATTTTGTTATACTGGACAGCGGACTGAATATGGAGACACAGGTGAGAGCAACATTGAAATCAGCTTTCTACCATATCCGAAACATTGGCCTAATCAGGCAATACATCACTGACGACATCTGCAAGATTCTGGTTCAGGCACTGGTAACATCGCGCTTGGTCTATGGAAATGCTCTGCCGCAAGGTTCTGCGCAGAAACTATTTGAAAGTTTACAGCGTGTGCATAATTGCGCTGCTCGCCTGATCACACGGACACGCAAGACATAACGCCTGTGTTACGTGAACTGCACTGAACTGCACAAAAATAATTTCGGGCCAAGAATAGAACCTTGTGGCACGCCACATACTACTTCAAATATATGCCATTTTACATAATCAATTCGTAAAACAGCGCCCCTAATGCTTAGTAAATGAACAAGGTTCAGATGTTGCCATAACATATGATGGTCAGTTTCATCTATAGAGGCTGCGGAGGGGATTGCCTCGGATGATTCCATCAAAAATTACCAACATAAAAAACCCAAAATCATTTCAAGAAGCTATCATGGAACTCCCTTTCACCACACCTCCTCACCTAAACTGCCTTTAAAACACAGTGCTCATCGTAAACTTATCCATGGTGTGGGTATGGAGACTGTCTATGTGTGCATGTGGCAAGGCAGCGACGGTATCCATACACACAACCAACCTATTAAAAATTTTCTTTAAACATCCTATACATAAAATAATTAAAACTATCAGATAAAAACTATTTCATCAACATTAATTATACTAGTCTTTTAATCGAACGTACCACCCACAGCGCATGCGCACAGTCCACCACAAACTCCTGCGTTAGCCCAAGTTTGGGCTGTTTGGAGTAAACCACTTGAGACTTGAGACTTGAGACTTCCAGAATGACCTGTTTGAGGAATGCCATGCATAATGTGAGGTTCACAGGAAATCATTCCAGAAGCCCTTTCGTGTCGCCAAACGGGTCGAGAAAACTTCCCTTCACTACTATGCATACATTAAAGACACCTGTTCCCGTCTAGATTGCAGGTATAACCACTCTTGCTCCTAGTGTAAATGGCCAGGACATGATTCCACACACTGCAAAGACCAGAAAAAAGAAATCCTTTTCAGACACATAAGCCGACAAAGCTTGAAGCAGCAGGTATGCCTCAAGTCACCCATGTCCTGCCCACACCTGTCAAACACAACGTCCTTGATTGTATATTAGAAGGTTATGATTGCAAGTACAAAGGTGCCCCCATTCTTGGTTTTCAGTCCGGTTTTATAATTCTTTCCTCCATTGACACTGATCCCCAGAGAAGAGATTATGAAAATCACAAATTTGTCAATGTGAGTGTATCACTTGTCCAGGCCAAACTTGACAAAGAAAAGGCATAGGGTCTTATCGCCGGGCCTTACCAGAAGCCCTTTGTGTTTAGTTCCTAAAAAAAGATCCAGGGGAGTTTCGCCTCAGTTTCCCCAAGAAAACAATTGTCAATTCTCACGCTGATCCAGAATTCTCAACTGTTTCATTTGAAGTGCTTGACGATTGCATTCACATTGTGGTACAATTAGGACAAGGGTGCTTAGTAGTTATATCGAACTCCAGGAAGCTTTCAGGATCAGTTACTGTCACGAGCAGTTCAATGGATATGTATTCACAAGGCAAAAATATCACCCATGAGTCACATTCTAAATGATTGTATCTGCTTTGCCAAGACCACTTATCAGTGTCAGTTGAATTTGGACAGGTATTTTTTTTTTTCCATATAATTAACCCATTAAGCACTATAAAACTGTGCTACCCACTTCCAAAGTAGTGCTTGAAGCTGATTCAGTGACATGCATTACAGTTTCAGCAAAACTCATTGCGATAGCAAAGCGTAAAAAGCTTCCCTTCGCGACGTTCAGTCCCTAGTGGGAACCCTCAATTTCGCATGCCGTGTGATCGCTGCTGGGAAGACATTCTTGCGTCGTCTCATCGACCTTATCATTAGCAAATCCAACCCAAACCACTGGATCCGACTTAATAGAGAAGCCCGGAAATATATCAATGTAATTCCTGACTGTAATGGTACCATATCCTTCTTGCCAGTTGACTTGGATGTCATCAGACGTCCTTCACCTCATAACGGATGCGAGTGGCTTTGTTGTTGGGATAGTTTTCGGCAATCAGTGGTTACAAGGTCGTTTCCCGAAAGATTGGTTGACATTCCATATATGAGCGAAAGAACTGCTACCCATCGTCTTAGCAGGGCGCTGCTGGGGGTCCTCGCTTGCTAACCACCGGATCCTTTTCTTTTGTGATAACACCGCAGTGGTAGAATTCTTGAATTAACATAAAACGGCTTGCTTACCCATTTATAATAACGACTGTTTCGGAATGCGTTAGCCTCCTTAGACTGTGTTCGTTGGAATACAATACGTAAAGAGCGCAGTGCTTCCTATGTGCAGACACATGCTATGATGTCGGATAGATTGAAGTTTTTGCATCTCATTGTTTACGTGACATTATACACTCACGATCTAAGTGGCCCTAACCATGTGAGTCAAATGCTTGTTCGGTTCATTATAATTCACAACGCCTGAAGAAGCCGTCGTGGCTACTATTTTACAATTTTATTTGTAGACATATTCACACTCCCAGCATTAACACAATCATTAGATAATGTGTTCCTTTCATTTATCGCCCTCTGTGAGAATTCGTATTTACTGACGTCTGTCACAGATCGAAGATCGTGTGAATTGTACTGAATCATCTTGTTTACTTAAGCCACCTAGCGATTGAACTTAGTGATTGAGAGTCGTGCAAGTAACGCCGAATAGCGATCAGTGGCAAATCAAGATTTCGAAAAAAAATGTTTTAAACGGGTTAAGAGATAAACGAAATGTTGTCATGTTTGGTATTTTTGAAAAACTCGTTGTTTACTTATATTGTTTATCCTTGTGTTAGCATTTACTTATGGTGGAGAACAAAATGAATATCTTGAGATATATTTAAGTATATCGCATCCTTTGATAGACTTATAGTGAATGAACGGCACGATGCCACAAACCGATGTTAAACAACAAGTACATCATTGCAACACATTTGTGATGATGAATTCATGTTCACTAAGTGACGGTTGTTTCATAAATCGTATTAGTTGTCTGCCGTAAACAGTCTAGATATATACATACAATGTGTCAGATTTACAGTAATGTGCAACCTCAAAACACGTTAGTGGAAATTTTCGATTTTGATAAGCACGATAGTTTAAGGATGCCTCCGTAATTCATTTTGCACATAAAAAAATCAAATGTTAAAATCCCGTGTAGCGTGTGAATTCTTTAAGTAATATGTAGAGTCTGGTGAACAAAAAAGGACGCACTTTTTGTTGAAATCACCGAACAATGATTTGGCAAAGATCGTTACATTAGCAGTATAATATTATATAATAGAGGCGGGTCAACGGTCGTTACATTAGCAGTATGGTATTGTATAATAGAGGCGGGTCCCTGTTGTTATTTCCCCGCTGAATGTCGACGAGTCGAAAATAACTTAAGGAGACAGGCGCCTTGAAATTTATGATTTTTGTAGATATTTAGTGACATTTTGTTTTCCGCGTATTTCGTTACAAAAATATCTTATCTTTAAGTTCCGGTTAAATAAAATGAATATATATGTGTCTATATGTGAATAAAATACTTTATTTGATCACCTGTCTTGTTGAGCTTTCCTTTGTCTAACAACAAATGCGGAATTTAGGCATATTTCACTCCTTAGTTACCGATACTTTTCCACACCCAAGTCTGCCACGCTGGATATCTAAATTTAGCTCATTGACCTGGCTACAAGATGGCCTGATCGATATAAATAAACACTCATTATATGCTGCCAATCAGAACTAGAATACGAGCTATATCTGCATGGAAATTTCCTTTTATGGCTAGCTGCTGCTCAGATTCGCGCTATCTTGATTCTGGTTGGCCAATGGCGGACCTTTGGCCGTCTCCGGCAAGCTTCGGCAACCTCCGGCGTAACAACAAAGAGAGTCAACATGACGGCTGTTGTTTTTGCGAAGTAATTATTCAGTTATAAGTACGTGATTTATGTTCGAGATGCCGGGAGATCGTGGAGTAAAACGGAGTACGACGAAAGTGTATGGGTCGAGGAAGCGATCTCGGCTAGCGCAGCTAAAATCTGTACGAGAAAAGCAAACAAAATCGACCAACATCGCCGGCATGGTCATGAGCGAAAGCTACACTGAAATGGGTGAAATAGAACTTTGCACTGGCGCTGGGGATCAGCAAACTGGTAATGTCGGAGCTGTCATCCAACCACCCCTCCCCCCCACCAACGCGACTCCGTCGAATGTCGGCGCCGTTGTCGTCGAACCCACCATTACATCCTCTTCGAAGAAAAAGTTCGACTTGATGAACAAAGAATCCGATGCCGATGACGACGGCGAACCCCACCCTCCCGTGACTGACGACAGTTGTCTATTTGTTCAAGTTGCTTCATATCGTTTCCCTGAACGTTTACGGCGAAGACTGTGCACGATTACGAAATAATAGTGTATCAAACACGTATCGAAGAGGTTGGGCACAGCTGTGAGGAAAGTCGCAGCTGAGGGTCGACATGAAGGAGTGGTCACCGGTGGCAGGGGCTATGGCAAGCTAACGGCTGCTACGATCACAAAGCTCACCATGTACTATGCAACGCCTTACGAAGCCACCCGGGGAATTTGGATGCCATGAGGAATGCAGTGTTTGCCACGTTCCCCCACGCCCTTTCAGCGGAAGAAGACCCGCATCATGATCGCAGTCGAATTGGGGTTTCGAGCTGGTGTTTTTACAGACGAGCAGTTGCGAAGGGCGAGCGACCAGGGCCACACAAGGACAACGTCGGTACGCCACTGTCACGGGAAGTCGGCCAGTTCGTGAAGCCCATCTATGTGCGTCTGGGTGATGAGAACCTGCTCTGTCGCTGTCTCAGGGGAAAAACCCAGAACCCGAACGAAAGCGTGCACTCCGTCCTCTGGCGGAAGTGTTTGAAGACTGACTTTGTCGGAAAACTGCGGGTGGAAGCTGATGCTGCCGTGGCTGTCAGCGAATTCAACCAGGGCTCGGAGAAGACTGTGAAAGAAACAACAGCAGCGTTGGGCTTTCGGCATGGTAAAGCCCTTGTGAAGCTGACACAGGCGAAATACAATGAGAGACTGGCGTTGATGAGAAGGAAAGCCGACGCACAAGAGAGAAAGAACCGTCAACGTCGCCGTCTTCACAGGATTCGTCAGCAAGACATGCTTGCACAGGCTGAAGGGGAAGCTTCCTATGGTGCTGGAGAGTTTTAGGACTCTACGTTGGGAGGGCCACATGAAACAAACGGCTCTTCACTACTCTTACACAAAGAGTTTGCTACATATCTGATCAGTGTTGTATGTATAATAAAAAGAGGTATTTCACATATATGAATAGCCCAATAGACTTCAATAGTCAAAAGGTGTATCAATATAAACACGACAGTTCGTTCGCTGTTTTCTCACAATTTTGTTTTTGGTCAATACATAAATTTCATGCGGATATTGTGAGAAAAAGGTAATACATATCAACTCCAAATTTGCAGGACTTTTTTAATGCTCTAGAAATATGCATTACTTTTGTAGAGATGCATGAACATTTGTACCAACAAAACAAAATGGCCGCTATTGATATGGCACCCATGTGTCCACAAAAAATCCCCTTGTAATTTTTTTTACCAATAATGATCATTTCCACCAAGTTTAAATTCTCTGCCATTAAAATTAATAAAAATTACATTTTCCATGCCCCTCTCTGTAGTTTGTCCAATAAAAGATAAATGACTATCTGTACCTGAGCTCGTCTGATAGAGCTTGTCACAATTAATTAATGTTACACAAATATCATCTGACTTCCCATTCACCGCGGTGCTATCGACGATGATGTTTGCACGACTCTCTTGGCTACAAGAGACATGGGCTGTTATACGACAGTGTCACTAGTACAGACTATTGTTGGCACCCGTTGTTGTAAGGTGCGACATCACTGACACTGTCACGCTGTTTCTCACGCAGAATGTACAGGTGGACGCACACAATTACACCGTCACTGCGCCTGGTTGTTGAAAAACAGTTATTATTTACTACTGCAGTAACAATGGAGGTGGACGATAGAGGCGCACCACAGTTCATTCTACGGGTCTCGCTGTCTGCAGGTTCTTTTCACACCACTCCGTGACTGGGGACCGTTCATTAAATATTCCACTGACGTCTGTACGTGGTTTCAAGCGTCTACACTAGCTAACATCGGTGACTTCTTTTATTATCATCAAAGGAGACATTCATGTCGTTTGAATAATTATCTGTAGGATACCACTATTGCTACCACTACAACAACGACGACGACGACGACGACGACGACGACGACGACGACGACGACGACGACGACGACGACGACGACGACGACGACGACGACGACGACGACGACGACGACGACGACGACGACGACGACGACGACGACGACGACGACGACGACGACGACGACGACGACGACGACGACGACGACGACGACGATGTGATGATGTTGTGGAAGGTATGGAATTTCTCAACCTTGTGTGCGAGCCATTTTTGCCAGCCATGTTCGTGATATTCAAACCTTGTAGGTGAATATTCCGACGGATGCCATCCTGGCACACCTGCCCTCATCAATATGCAAATAATTAGCAGTCGCCAATTATGCCATTTAGAAGACAATTTTATGTAAATGTAATGTATATGCAAATAACAAGGGAAAGGCAGCTCCGACTGAGAATTACAGTACATTATCTACTCATGAGTAACAATCACAACACTCCCCCTTTTTTAGATATACACTCAAGGGAAATCATATTTACTTAACTTCATTGTATCATTTGCTGTTTATATCGTGATTTGTCATTTTTAATTCCCAGAGAATTGCGAAACTAGTGCATGAAACTTGGTCAATGACATATAAGATGGGCTGTTTCGTAAGACATTATAGTTTCCATTTTCTCTCTCTAGATTAACACAACTACGTCTCAACGTTACTTGAAATAAAGATAAATGCCAGAGTGTTAATTTATTTTAAATAATGTGACCGTACACACATACATGAAACATGTACAATGGCAATAAATTGCAGTGGCGTATTTGGGGTCATTTGGCCATGGCTTTGGGATACGATTGTGTTCGTGAATAACCTGTTGCGCCACTACACGGTAGCACGACAAACTAATGGGTTACTAAACTTGGCCACCTTTCGCCCGCTGTCGAGATCCTACACACGTCACAGGTATTCTTATAATAAAAGGCATATGATGAATTGACGGCTGCGCCTTATTCACGTTCAAGCCTAAACATTAAATACTCACTAATGACCAAGCATGTGTAAGACATGTTATTGAATTCAACAAGTCCTCGCGGCAATTATACAACTAAACACACACTCCACCGTTATTTGCGCAGTAACCCTATCCCACAATTGGTAGGTATTATATGCTTGTTGTTAGTTCCAACTCGTCGTTTGCACAATTATATAACCATTAATCGTCGTTAGCTATTTTATAAAACAAGTAGCTGAGTTGCACGGGACAAAAAAGGCAACCACTGCAAGAGCTTATGACTCCTTGCACCACACAGTCAAGTTTATGACTCCTTTCACCACCCAGTCAAGTTTATGACTCCTTGCACCACCCAGTCAAGTTTATGACTCCTTGCACCACCCAGTCAAGTTTATGACTCCTTGCACCACCCAGTCAAGTTTATGACTCCTTGCACCACCCAGTCATGTTTATGACTCCTTGCACCACCCAATCAAGTTTATGATTCCTTGCACCACCCAGTCAAATTTATGACTCCTTGCACCACCCAGTCAAGTTTATGACTCCTTGCACCACCCAGTCAAGTTTATGACTCCTTGCACCACCCAGTCAAGTTTATGACTCCTTGCACCACCCAGTCAAGTTTATGAATCCTTGCACCACCTAGTCAAGTTTATGACTCCTTGCACCACCCAGTCAAGTTTATGACTCCTTGCACCACCCAGTCAAGTTTATGACTCCTTGCACCACCCAGTCAAGTTTATGACTCCTTGCACCACCCAGTCAAGTTTATGACTCCTTGCACCACCCAGTAAAGTTTATGACTCCTTGCGCCACCCAGTCAAGTTTATGAATCCTTGCACCACCTAGTCAAGTTTATGACTCCTTGCACCACCCAGTCAAGTTTATGACTCCTTGCACCACCCAGTCAAGTTTATGACTCCTTGCACCACCCATTCAAGTTTTGGTAGTGCAATGCCAATGGCAATGACATCTTCACGCTCCAAAAATAACAGAGCGTCCGATGAACGTTTGACGTAGATCACATAACAATAACAGAAACACTCATAGCGGTGTCAACAATGGTACGTAACTATTTTTCCGAAGTACGTAATTTAAGTCAAACGTCCACATTGGTTCATCCGACGTAACAGCCCTCCCCTGGGGAATTTCAAATATTTGTTTAACATATATGAGAAACCGACGGAGATATGAGGGAACGTATAGACAGACAGACAGATAGAGAGATAGACACACATAAAACAAACAAATATACATACATACAGACAAACAAACAGACAGACAGACATACATACATACATGCATGCATGCATACATACATACATACATACATACATACATACATACATACATACATACATACATACATACATACATACATACATGCATGCATACATACATACATATATACATACATACATACATACATACATACATACATACATACATACATACATACATACATACATACATACATACATACATACATACATACATACATAAAATACGAGGCTCGTGGAATCGAAGGACATCCAGTTGTAAGTCGACATGAAAGCCATTGAAAGTATATCACATAGTGTGTTATCAGTACGTAGTGTGGGGCTTCTAATCTGGAGTTCCTCAGTTTCAATATACTGTTATTGTACCTGAGAACTCGTTCCATTTCCCAGGCCCCGTACGCTCAATTCGTATACATCCCAGAGTGCCGTTGGTAATGAGTCATTAGCTATCGCAACTATTTATTTACGAATTTTCACTCTCCACCCCAGATTAATCAGTAACGAAGGGCACATTTATAAAAGAATAAGTATGTTGAAAAAGGCTAAAAAATAATTTGTGTATGTCATTGTTTGAGACATCAAGCTGTTTAGAACGAATATACAAAATAGGATTGGCATATAATACGTATTTGAGATAATGTTATGTAGGAGGCTGGTGGAATCTGAATTTGGCCAAAGGAGCGAATATTTTAATGAGTTTTCAGGGAATGGGACGTGCTCTATTACTTGACCTATTACTTGACCTATTACTGTGATACAAATAAAAACAAATAACTAACATATATGGCCTATTCAAAAGGGATTGCACATTATGTAGAGGCACAGCGTACGTTACAACGACCGTAAAACGCAGCCCGACTAAAATAGTAGATGTTGTTCCCCAAACATCTGACCCGACAACGTAACTTTGGATTCGCGTTGTAATAAATATTCAGTACCCCTTCCATTTAAAACAGTGTTGTTTAATAACTTACGGCTATAGTCAAGAAGGTTAAATTTGCAATTCCCTTTATTATAATATTGCTGTCAATGATATCTTGAAACATCAACCCGATCTCCTCGCTTCTCTCACTCATTACCACTTCTTAAAACATTGCATTGCATTGAATTATTTTTAAAATCTGTACAATTATCTATCAGGAACTTTCATCCAACCAACCAGCATATTCACATGCATTGCTCACTCCTGCAAGTCAGCCGAGGGAGGCGCTCAGATCGTGTTGAAATATACATTTTTGTACCTGAGTTTATTGAGAGTGCAACAGCACTACTGATAAGTGCATCAGTGCCTGCTGTTATTGTTTACCTGGTTGTGCTCAGTCATGCGTACTGCTTAGTGACGTAATGCTTAGTGAAGTGCTGTAGTCTTTGTCTGTTCTTACGTTGCACTTGCCATGCTGCCTTTCGTGTAGAGCAGTCGTCTGTTCTAATACATTTGTTTCTATTGACATCTCGGTCTACTGTGATGTTTTACTTCTGCGTGAATGTGGTGTAAACGTCGATACTTTCAACACTTCGATCATCTAATTCTAATCCACTTTTTGTTCCCAATGTTAAGAAAAATGTCGGAACTAGAGCTTTTTTAATTTCTGCGCCGACTATGTGGAACTCACTCCATGTTAGTGTTAAGTCTGTAGGAAATATAGCAACATTTGGCCGTAAACTAAAAACCCACCTATTTAAACTTGTTTATCATAAATAGCTCCCCAGCGTACAAATGAACTGCTTAACCTTTATTTATTTGGTGCGCTGCTGAACTTGGGTCTCCCGAGGATATATAATATATATATATATATATAAAGCTGTGTCCTCGCCCACTCATCGCCATGGGGACTAACAGCAACGACATTAAGGGCAATAGAAGTATTTATATATATATATATATATATATATATATATATATATATATATATATATATATATATATATATATATATATATATATATATATATATATATATATATATATATATATATATATATATATATATATATATATATATATGGTCGTGTCGTTGCTACTAGTTGTCATGGCGACGAGTGGCCGAGGACACAGCATCAGCATGGCTTCGAGTACATTTATATTCCCAAACGTCACCAACGTTTCCAACCTATGCAACATTTAAACCGCCATCCCTGCCGATGGTATATAGAGCGTCGCAAATATAAACATTCATCAACATAACACCGCTTACAACCTGATTACTACGTGATCGAAAGTTTCAAGGGGATGAAGAGTTGTTCTTCCAACGAGAAGATTGGCTGTTGCAGGCAAAGACTACAGATTGCTCCAATGAAGACAGTAACGGTTGACTACTAAAACCATTTATTGTCAGTAACTTTTGCTTGTTTGGGACAATGATTATTTCAAACAAAAGAGTAATTATTGCGTACTAAAACCACTTATTGCTTCAACGAAGAAAGAAGTTGTTGCATGTTAAAATCACTTATTGAGATATATATATATATATATATATATATATACATATATATAATATAAAATTATATATATATATATATATATATATATATATATATATATATATATATATATATATATATATATATATACATATATATAATATAAAATTATATATATATATATATATATATATATATATATATATATATATATATATATATATATATATATATATATATATATATATATATATATATATATAAGATCATGAGGAAATGAACAAAACAAAATATTTCTCAATTCAGATAACAATATGTAGCCAGCAGGGTATATCGGGGAAGCAATTGGGCCACGCCCCCCCTGGATTAATTTTAAAAAGGTTTAACAAGATTTAACAAGATTTGCCATCCAGGCCAAAGGCCCAGATGGCAGGTGGACAAGGAAGCCATTGGCTTATCGAGAGTCCAACAATGTTCATCTACTTATAACCCGCCCTCCTGAGATATATGTCAACCTTGTTTTTAAACATATTAACGCTGCTAGCAGTTACACAATCTGTAGACAATTTGTTCCATTCATTTATTGTCCTCTGTGAGAACGAGTGCTTCCTGATGTCCAATCTACATTAATCCTTTACTAATTTTACCTCATGTCCTCTAGTTCTGCTATCCTTCTTGAGTGAGAAAAACATATTTCTATCAATATTTTCATACCCATTCAATATCTTAAAAACTTCAATCTGATCTCCTCTTAACCTCCTTGTCTCTAGAGTTGTTAAACCACATTCTTTCAGGCGTTCTTCATAACTAAGGTCTCTAAGTTCTGGAATCATTTTAGTTGCTCTCCTTTGTATGCGTTCAAGCGTATCTATATCCTTCTTACGATATGGTCTCCATGCTTGTATACAGTATTCTAAATGAGGTCTAACTATTGCTTTATAAAGAGGTATAATTAACTTTTTTCACTTGTATGTTATGTTTCTTCTAATCAATCCAAGAATTTGATTACCCTTTGAAGCTGCAATACCACACTGCTCTGAAACTTTCATATCAGCGCTTATTGTAACTCCTAAGTCCTTTTCTTTTACAGTAGTACCCAGAACAGTATCTCCCATTTAGTTTACATTCAAGTTCCCATGTCCTGTATGTAGGCATTTACATTTCCCAAAATTGAACATAATTTGCCATTTCTCAGACCATTTTACTAATCTGTCTAGATCATTTTGTAAATGTTGTTTATCACCATCAGTATTAACCTTTCTAAACAGTTTTGTGTCATCCGCAAATTTCAGTACGTTACTTGTTATACTGTCGTCCAAGTCATTGATATATATTAAGAATAATATAGGTCCTAATACTGATCCTTGAGGTACCCCACTCAAAACCGATTTCCAATTTGAAACTTCTCCATCTACTACAACTCGTTGTCTTCTGTCAGTCAGCCCTGTTCTATCCAGTCAGTTATGCTATCCCCGATACCATGGGCTTTTAATTTAAGTAGTAATCTTTGATGTGGCACTTTGTCAAAAGCTTTCTGAAAATCTAAGTAGATAATATCTACTGGCGAGCCCACGTCTATCCACTTAGTGATTTCTTCCAAAAAACATAACATATTTGTTAATAAGCATGACCTCGCTTTAAGGAATCCATGTTGAGATGAATTTAATAATTTATGCTTAACGAGGAAGTCCACCATATGGTCTTTAATTAACCTTTCTAATAATTTACAAATCACTGACGTTAAACTCACTGGTCTGTAATTCTCTGACTTATTTCTCGAACCCTTTTTAAATAATGGTATGATGTTAGCTTCTTTCCATTCAAACGGAACAACTCCCTCTTTTAATGACAAGTTGAATACTCTTGCAAGTGGTATACTGATTTGTTCTACTGTTTCCATTAGTAATTTTGGAGGAATCCCATCCACTCCCGGTGATTTGTTATCCTTCTTTGCCTTTATTTTCTTAGCTACCAATTCTGGAGTTACAACTAACGGACCTAAATAGTCAGATTTAGCCTCCTGAAATTTAACATCAGCAACTTGTAATGAACTAATATCTTCTTTGGTAAACACTGAACTGAAGTAACCATTTAGGTCTTCCGCCATTAAAAACCCCTGTGATATTATATTTCCAGCACTGTCTTCTAGAGGTCCAACCTTGTCTTGTACGTTTTGTTTACTCCTGACATATGCATAAAAACTCTTGCTGTCATTTTTTATGTTACATGCTAGTTTTTGCTCATAGCTCCTTTTAGATCGTCTGATTTCTGTTGTAGTTGCATTAAGGGCCTCTTTGTAATTTGCATAGTCTTCTTCCTTTCTGGTACGCCTATAAACCCTCCACATAGTTTGTTTTAACACTATTTTTCTAATAGCCTCTTTTGACAAGTGTTTCTTTCTACACCGTTTTCGTTGTTTTTGGAAGGGAACAAATTTATCGATGATACTCTCAATTTCATATTTTAGAATATTCCAACATTCAATTGCGGTCTTATTCATCAGCATGTTATTCCAATCTAGCTTTGCTAAGTATTTTCTCATATCTTTGTAGTTACCTTTGTGGAAGTTTCTCTTGTACGTTTTCTTATTTTTACTTTCTGATTTTACATTGATGTCAAAATGTATTTGATTATGGTTACTGTTACCCAATGGTTCAAATATTTTTACATTGTCCACTAATTCTTTTTGTGATGACAAAACTATATCTAATACATTTTCTCCCCTGGTTGGTTCTAGCACGTGCTGAGTAAGAAAGCTATCCTGGATTAAAAATAGAAATTGTTGGTCCTCAATGCTCTCTAGAGAATTCCATTGTATGTGTCCATGGTTAAAATCTCCCATTATGATACATTCCCCTTTACTAACTTCCTTTATAGCGTTTTTTATTTTTGTGTTGTCCTCTTCGTTTATGTTTGGACTTCGGTAAACTAATCCAATAGTTAATTTTGAATTTCCTGAAACAATTTTGCACCAAACAGCTTCATCGCAATCTGCTTCCCTTTCTAGTTTTATTTCATATAGATTCTTTATAGATTCTTTAACATATCAAATAACTCCTCCTCCCCTTCTTCCTATTCGATCTTTCCTAAACATTACGTATCCTGTCAGTCCTAATTCAGCATCTGTTATATCTATGTTGGCCCATGATTCAGTTATACCAATTATGTGAGGGTCAATATCTTCTACTATAATGTTTAATTCGTTTCTCTTATTTACTATGCTCCTTGCATTTAAAAATACGCATCTATAACCTTTTTCAGAGATGTTTTTCGGATGATTTAATATTGGTTTGTCTGTGCTAGTGGCCTCTTGTTCTGCTTGAGACACCTCTAGGTAACCCCCCTGCACTTCTAGTTTAAACAATGTTTACTTCCAAAAAATATTTGTCATTGTACCCATGTCACTATCTACTGCTGCTGAAAGTTTGTCCGCGAATACTGCCGACCCCTTTCCACTTAGATGAAGCCCATCCTTCATGTACATATCAGCCCTCCCAACAAAACTTCCCCATAAATCCACAAATCCAACTTCCTCTTCCCTACATAGCTTCTGGACTAACATGTTAATTGCCATCCCCCGACAATTTCGATATTTGTGACCCCTCCTGCCCATTACAGGTAAAATCCCTGACAGTATTACCTGCTCAACCCGCGTCTGCTTTAGTGTTCTAACCAACTGCCTATATTTCCTAACTATGGCAGTTGTACCCTCCCTCTCTACGTTATTTGTCCCTAGGTGTACTAAAACAGATCCACCATGTTTGATTAAATCCCGTATTTTTGCGATGCGCCGCTACGTGGCAGCATGGGTGACTCTGTTTGACCCCCTTTACCCCCTTTGACCTCCCCCTTTGCGAGATCCTTGGAGGCGGAGGCTAGCTAACTAAGTAACTAAACAACTCGTGCGCCCACTTGTCCCAAAGGGTGCACGAATGTCAAGTAAACCCCGTGAACAGGTTTCAACTAACCCACGGTGCTTGTTTACCATTACATCACTTTACGTATCTAATTTAAACATGGCCCCGGAGGTAAATTGAAAAAGAAGACATTTTTACAGGTGATTTGTTTATTCAGTTCTTACAAAAAAGCAACACACTTGTAAGGATTGTGTATCTATGCACGTGCCGGACAAACACGGCTGAACTATTAACTAGAGTATTACAGCGAGTATTACAGAGTATTAAACCACGGGGTGCAAGCGGCGTGTTCAAATGGTCTTTTATCAGGCCAATGCATCTTGCTGAGGTTTTGTTTACAACTAAAACCGTCGAATTGACGCTTTTCGCATGTGTGGTATACGAGCTCAGCAGTGATCGACCCATCCTGACACCTGAACACGACAGTCACACCACTACTATCACATCTGTTTACTTTCAACAGGAAGTCGACTGAATGAATGAGAAAATGAATGCTGCATCAGTGCCATTCTACAGTAATGCGAATAGTTGAGATTCCGTTACATTACAAATAGATTTATTTTATTTTATTAAAACTGTTACGATGCATGTCATTAGGCAGTCATACATCCACTCACGCACACACGTGCACACGTACTACTTTTGATGGTGCATGTAAACCATTTAAATACGTTTTTATCGAATATAAATTTGTCACTTTAAATATTGGTCTACCTCGGTTGTTGGAAACCAATTTTTCCAATTAATGTGATCGACCCATTTCAGAGGTATCAGAGAGCAATAGGCACCCTAAAAATCCAGAATGGCCGCCATTTCCATGGCAACGATCCAACAAAAAATAATAGATTCCCACAGTTTATACTTGGTTTTCTGTTTTTGTTTATTTAAACACTAACATAAACATAAACGTTGACCTGTTTTCAGTTAATTACATGGCATTGGTGGTGTTATGATGCTGAAAGCAGTACAAAGCAATGAATTCGGTACAAAAATTAATTATTGATGCAACAAAAAAATGAAGTTGAACCTACATTACTGTTTTTAACAAACACGTCGACGCGGCGTCGCGGTAAAAGAAGATATTTTGAGAGTTAGCGTTTCTTCCCCATTAGAATTACCGAGAGTATGTTGGAACTTTTCAAATTATCGTGTGCAGTTCGAATTTTTACACAATTTACTTTGACACTACATTGATTACACCATAAATCACAGCGCCTGGTGTCACGTATGACATTAAATATTTGGTTTTGAGTCAATGATGCCAATATATCAACCGTTGTGCGGTTGTGACGTTCTATCAGCTATGAAGCATTACGTAAGCTTCCATGTCGCCATGTTGTCTTACTGGGAAGGCGCTTCAAATGGATGAGAAGTCAGTCGCATAGACAGCATGTATGATGTCCATACGCAAGGAATACAACAAATCGAATCGATCTCGTGTCCATTGTTATAAAGGCATAATTATGCCGACAACCTGTCCACCGTGCCACGCCACGCCACGCCACGCCACGCCACGCCACGCCACGCCACGCCACGCCACGCCACGCCACGCCACGCCACGCCACGCCACGCCACGCCACGCCACGCCACGCCACGCCACGCCACGCCACGCCACGCCACGCCACGCCACGCCACGCCAAACTTCCCGCACAACCCTTCTCAGAACAACACCTATTTAACGTTATTAGTTTTTGCAAGATGCAGGACATATAACAAGACAATATGATATGTTAAGTTCTCGATTGACTGCTCCATGTATTTTGCGTCAGCGACCCATTATTGAAACGAGAAGCAGTCACACTAGCTACAACACCAAGCATATCATAACAGGAAGCACACAGCATAATAGTTATGAACAGGAACAGATATGTCCTGCTCCGATATATATATAAGATCACGTAGAAACGAAAAAATTAAATATTTACCAATTTAAATAACAACACGTGCAGCTTATTTTTTATGATTTATTCCCGTATTTCCCGTTGCGCCGCTACATGGTAGCATCCGTGACTAGGCTCGCTCCCGCCGTTACGATATCCTAAATACGCCACTGCATGTAGCTAACGACTAACTAACTTGGAGGCTAGCGGGTTGAGTGACTAGCTAATAACTAACAACATTTATCATTATGACAGGCGGTATGCGTGTCTAGACAACTAACGTTCGTGTCTGACATGGTGAATGCATCGTGCGGCCACTTGTGGCGAAATATGCACAAAGGTCAAGCACCCCTTTGAACAGGTTCAACTAATCCCGCAAAAACTTGTACAGGTTTATATATCTCCTTTTGTGTTGCCGTGCAAAAACGGCTGAAACGCAACGTTGCTATTACTCACGTTGGTTTCTGCAAAACACAGTGGTTCCTTACTGAATACACCACAGCATTTATCAACTGGAGTATTACAGCGAAACCACGGGGTGCATCCTGCATGTTCAAAGAGTCTCTTGTCAGTCCTATGCTACCTGTTATGTTTTATTTACAACAAAAAACATCGAATTGGCGCTTGACGATGCGCGATATATGAGCTAAGGAATGATCGACCAATCCCTGACATCTGAACACGACAGTCACACTAATGTCAAATATTTTCAATTTCTTACAACAGGAAGTCCACTGACTGAGTTAGAATATAAATGTAACGTGTGTACCATTCTACAGTAATGGCTAATGCGAATATTTGAGTCCAAATATGACGCAAATTATGTTTTGATGAGGATGCCAATCGGTTCATGAACTGGTGCAATGCATGTCATTAGCTAAGCATACATCCATAAATACGTATCTCCCAAAAATATATTGTTCACGGTAATTACTGTTCTATCAACCGATCGACCCATTTCAGAGGTATCAAGGTGTAACAAACACCCTAACAATCTGGAATGGCCGCCATTTCCTTTTTGCAACATGCCTATAAAACGTATATTAACGTTGTCCTATTTATAAATAATAACATGGCATTTATGGTGGTGTGATGCGGAAAGCCGTAGAACGCTATGAATTCGGCCAACAAAATAAATTATTGTTGACGCATACAAAAACTAAAGTTGAACCTACATTAGTGTAGCACATGTTGTACATTTTGTACATGTTGTACGTTTTATACATGTTGTACACCATCCCGTAACAAACATGTCGACGCCGTGTAGCGGTAATGGAAGATATTTTGAGATGTAGCGTTTCTTAAGCATGAGAATTAATAAAAGCAAGTTGGACGTGGTGTGACTTATGAAGTTGTCGTGAAACGAACTGGACGAAAAGTCAGTCACATAAACAGCATGGCTGATGTCCGTATGTAAGTACTACAAAAAACAAATTGATGTTGTGTCGACTGTTATGAAGACGTTATACCGACGACCTGTCCACCATATTGCAACAGAAAAGCAATTATATAATACACATTTATTATACTTCACATATGACCCCTCTCAAAACAACGCCTATTTTACCTACGCTGTTATTTTTTGCAAGACCCCGGACATATTACAAAACAATATTATATGTTATTATATACACATTAACTACAACAATCATATCATAACAGGAAGCACACAGCCAGGGGCGTCCGCAGGCTTTTTCCAGAGGGGGGCAAATAAAATCTGCTGTCTGATTTCGAACATCCATATCCAGGTGGGCATGTGCCCCCTTGCCCCCCTCCGGACGCCCATGCACATTTCGACTTTGGGCTTAGATTTCTAGGGTTTGCTGTTCAACTATACGCTAATATACACGCATACGTGGTGGATTTTTAAATTCTCAAAGCTATGGAAAACTAGGATAAAATGTATATATATATATATATATATATATATATATATATATATATATATATATATATATATATATATATATATATTAAACCTATCCTAGCTAGAGACCTTCCTTAGGCAATATTTGATGTTAAAAGTCATTCTGTCTAGTTTAAAGTCGGCCACCGAAGTTGTCGTTAGCGCAAACATTAATACGGTTTGTTGTGGTTAGCGAAATAGAATAAGTAGCATGTGTATATTTGTAAATTTACTTAAACCTTAAATAATCTAACATAAAATGTGTATTACAACAGAAGAAGCAGTCATGATGATAAATTGCAAACATAACTGAATATAAATAATTATAAATCGAATTTCTAACATGGGGAAGTGTAAACGGCAACTAAAGGCGAGTCATCATTTGGTAGTCTAGTTGTGACAGCTGGGTAGATTGTGTGCGTGCGTGCGGGCGGGCGGGCGGGCGGGCGGGCGGGCGGGCGGGCGGGCGGGCGGGCGGGCGGGCGGGCGGGCGGGCGGGCGGGCGGGCGGGCGGGCGGGCGGGCGGGCGGGCGGGCGGGCGGGCGGGCGGGCGGGCGGGCGGGCGGGCGGGCGGGCGGGCGGGCGGGCGGGCGGGCGGGCGGGCGGGCGGGCGGGCGGGCGGGCGGGCGGGCGGGCGGGCGGGCGGGCGGGCGGGCGGGCGGGCGGGCGGGCGGGCGGGCGGGCGGGCGGGCGGGCGGGCGGGCGGGCGGGCGGGCGGGCGGGCGGGCGGGCGGGCGGGCGGGCGGGCGGGCGGGCGGGCGGGCGGGCGGGCGGGCGGGCGGGCGGGCGGGCGGGCGGGCGGGCGGGCGGGCGGGCGGGCGGGCGGGCGGGCGGGCGGGCGGGCGGGCGGGCGGGCGGGCGGGCGGGCGGGCGGGCGGGCGGGCGGGCGGGCGGGCGGGCGGGCGGGCGGGCGGGCGGGCGGGCGGGCGGGCGGGCGGGCGGGCGGGCGGGCGGGCGGGCGGGCGGGCGGGCGGGCGGGCGGGCGGGCGGGCGGGCGGGCGGGCGGGCGGGCGGGCGGGCGGGCGGGCGGGCGGGCGGGCGGGCGGGCGGGCGGGCGGGCGGGCGGGCGGGCGGGCGGGCGGGCGGGCGGGCGGGCGGGCGGGCGGGCGGGCGGGCGGGCGGGCGTGCGGGCGTGCGGGCGTGCGTGCGTGCGTGCGTGCGTGCGGGCGGGCGGGCGGGCGGGCGGGCGGGCGGGCGGGCGGGCGGGCGGGGCGGGCGGGCGGGCGGGCGGGCGGGCGGGCGGGCGGGCGGCGGGCGGGCGGGCGGGCGGGCGGGCGGGCGGGCGGGCGGGCGGGCGGGCGGGCGGGCGTGCGGGCGTGCGGGCGTGCGGGCGTGCGTGCGTGCGTGCGTGCGTGCGTGCGTGCGTGCGTGCGTGCGTGCGTGCGTGCGTGTGTTTCGAAATTTCGCATCACTGCCTCACTGTAACAGTGGGACAGTTTCGCTTCTTCCATTAACTTCGGTCATGCGATCACAGCCAGTCTAGATTTCGCTGGTTTCTAAGACGCTTGCCGACTTCCTGCAGTTCTTTGTCGAGGGCAGTTAGGACTGTTGTTCATGGTTTCGAATAAACCCAAGCGCTATATTCCTCTAATGCATGGGGGACTGGTGTTGTTGTTCACAAACCTCTGTCTCAAGATATCAATTCACCAACTGGGCTTGTCTGTGTCAAAAGAACAATGGCTGTGTATACGGCCCCTACACCATGTTGAGGAAATGTCAATGTTTCCCAACCTCAACTTCAGTATTTCTGATCTGGCATTTTGTGTACCAAGAAAACCCTGGCCTTAGCAATATGGCATTGATGCTGTTATCATTTACAACCGTCTTAACACATACTTTTTGATTAATTTGCTATTTTTCTGCATAATGTGTCCTGGTGGTAATGGAACGAAGCACATATGATTTTACAAGGTCTCTATTAATTTATAGTGTGTTTGGTCGTTTGTACAAATCGCACGTACAGCCACAGATGAGAACTGGCGTGTGTAAAATTCTTGAATAATTCTTACTTACCCATTTGTGATAACGACCGTTTCCGAACACGTTCAAACTCCTTAGACTTTGTTGTTTAAGTACACAAAGAGCACACTGCTTCCTAGTTGCAAGCGCTTGCGAAAATGTCGGCGTCGTGGCTAACTTCCTTGATAGATGCTTTACAACTCGTTGTCTACGTCACGTCATATATTCAGAAACGGGTGCCCCGTCTGTGTTCGTTCTACACAACAGTAGTTAGTAGAGGTTTTTGAGACCTCAAATGCGCCGCAAATCACGTGACCGAAACATCAAAGTAAAACGACCCTAATATCGCCCACCGCTAATGAGTGCGCGCAGCCAATGAGAGAGCGTCAGAGCGCCCCCCTGGGCGGTGAGGTAGCGGAGCGTGCATGACGTAAGCGCCCCTAGCGACTGGAGGAGGAACGATCATTGACCGGTGGTCAACGATGGTGGACATAGGAACAAAGAAAATACACGTAATATCACCCACCCACCACCACCCACCCACCCACCCACGACAACACGTGACCGTGACCTCGACGGAGTGACCAATCCGAGTGGTCAGCTAATGTCAACTGGACGTCCGAACGACAGGAGTTAACTGTAAGCCGAAGCGTTTATCCAGCTGTGAGCCATAGCGCGAGATCAAAGGACGCTAATCTGTACAATGTAGCAAGTTAGCTGAGCTAAACAGTGATAAACAGCAACTATGTTGCAGTGACGACATTGATGTGGGACCGCTGCATGTTATAGCCTGTTATATGTAGTGGACATAATACGTGATAAAATTAAAACCGATAAAGATAAGACGAATGTGTAAAAGTGAATAATTAGTCGACATGCATGGCTACAATATAACCGCTGGACGAAGGAAATCGGACCGTTCGTTAAATAAAATGTAGCAGGACGAAAATGGACATAAAATATAATATAATATAATATAATGTGCCAACACGCAGTTGGAACAAGAACGCAATACAAGACGTGAATATGAGGTGATGCAAATTTAATAAAACGAAAAAAAGAACAAGTACAAATATAAAAGCTAGTAGTAGTAGTAGTAGTAGTAGTAGTAGTAGTAGTAGTAGTAGTAGTAGTAGTAGTAGTAGTAGTAGTAGTAGTAGTTATAATAAAGTCAAGTTCATGTTGGAACGGTAGTTATAATAAAGTCAAGTGCATGGCGGAACGGTGTTGAATGCCGCCAGCAACGACCTCCGAACGGCTCGAGCGGTCAACTTGCGCGCCAACGCAATGCGTAATGAAACAGATCGACGACGCCGGAAGAGTGATGGGAGATGGACGGGGCCGAGGTGAACGTGACGGAAAACGGATGCGGGCGATGGGGCGTGGATGAGGACCAACTCATGCATCACCCGCTCCCATTTGGACATATGGGCCCGGAAGGCCATCACCTCGACCTCGTGGGCGTCGGTGGCGGTGTCTATGGCGGCTATGTCGTCGTCGTCCCACTCTCCGGCGTCGTCGAAGTCCTCGTCGGCAGCGTGAGTGTCGGTGACGGCGGTTGTGATGGCGGTCAAGTCGTCATCCCACGACTCTGGGGAGGTGGTCGAGACATTGCGAAATCCATCGCCGTAATGAAATGCAATGTCAGTCATGACGTGGCGCCAACGGCTGGCATGAACACCGAAGGCCGACAGGAGACCGGCGTCGTAGAGCGCCTCCCGAAACAGGACGGTCGCCTGGCAGCTCCGGCGTAGGGGGGCGTCCTCCATCAACTCTATGAGCACGCAGGCCCAGTTGAATCATGGAACGCTGTAATAAGTAAAGGACACAATAAGAGTCACAATATGCAAAGGCATAAGTTAAAACAGGTATGAGCTATGGAGAGCTATGAAAGTAACAAAATAGAAATAAATAAATAAATAAATAAATAAATAAATAAAAGAAATACTCACACAATACCCTGCAATAGAGGTACCGCCTGCAGGAGTTCCGCGACGACGACGAACTCCATGCAATCGCGCAAGCCGAATACAGATATTGTGCGTGTGTGGAATGGAAGAACTACTAACGGCGTCGACGGCAATGGTGGTTGGTATGACGACACGACGAACCCAGACGTCTTATATAGAGCATGCTAGAACCTACGTCAGCCTCGGAACAATACCACACTAATCAGAAAACAGATAAGCGGCCGGCATCTGTCAGCTTACCAACACCTGGCACCAGACTACAGCCAGATGGCAGACATCCAGCGGCCGCATCACGCGATCAACCAAGGGTCGGACGCAGATACCAGACATGCAGCATCAGCATCGGCGTCACGCGCTCGACCAAGGGGCGATCATGACGACATGCAGACGGCGCAAAGGATGCTGGCCACGCGCACGGGTCTACAGGCGAAACAGCTCAGCAAGTGCATACGAGAAAAGGAAATGTTACGCGCAGAATGGATGAGACAACGATATGCAATAATGTATGGGCTAGTGACCGTTAAATATTGCGATCCAACCCTACGTAAACGACTGTTGGACACTGGACATTCCCAGTTGCAGGAATGGGTCAAGAGTCGGGAAGGATACTGGGGTGCACTGACATACAGTGGTCAAGCCGGTCAGAACATGCTAGGTCATATAACCATGCTAGTACGCGAGGCCATACGATTACATCAGACTCCAGAGTACAGCCAGATGGCAGACATCCATTTAGTGTGACAGTGTCTTGTTGTCTTCAGTGACAATGTCTTGTTTTCTGCAGTTTGTGTGTGACAGTTTCTTTCTTCTACAGTTTGTGTAAGACAGTGTCTTGTTTTCTTCAAGTTGTGTGTGACAGTGTCTTGTTTTCTGCAGTTTGGGTGTGACAGTGTCTTGTTTTCTTCAAGTTGTGTTTGATATTGTCTTGTTTTCTTCAAGTTGTGTGTGACAATGTCTTGTTTTCTGCAGTTTGGGTGTGACAGTGTCTTGTTTTCAGTGGTTTGTGTGTGACAGCGTCTTGTTTTCTTCAAGTTGTGTTTGACATTGTCTTGTTTTCTTCAAGTTGTGTGTGATAGTGTCTTGTTTTCTGCAGTTTGGGTGTGACAGTGTCTTGTTTTCTGTGGTTTGTGTGTGACAATGTCTTGTTTTCTTCAAGTTGTTTGTGATAGTGTCTTGATTTTGTGAGTTTTGTTAATCATTTTGTTAGTTTGTCCACCATTTTGTTAGTTTGTCCACCATTTTGTTAGTTTTGTCCATCATTTCGTTAGTTTGTCCGCCATTTCGTTAGTTTGTCCACCTTTTTTTTTTTATTTTTTCCACCATTTTGTTAGTTTGTCCATCATTTTGTTAGTTTGTCCACCATTTCGTTAGTTTTTCCATCATTTTGTTAGTTTGTCTACGATTTTGTTAGTTTGTCCACCATTTTGTTAGTTTTGTTATCCATTTTGTTAGTTTGTCCATCATTTTGTTAGTTTGTCCACCATTTCGTTAGATTGTCCACCATTTTGTTAGTTTGGCCACCATTTTGTTAGTTTGTCCACCATTTTGTTAGTTTTTTCAGTCATTTTGTTAGTTTGTCCACCATTTTGTTAGTTTGTTCATCATTTTGTTAGTTTGTCCACCGTTTTGTTCAGGTTGTGTGTGACAGTGTCTTTTTGTCTGCGGTTTTTGTGTGACAATGTCTTCTTGTCTCCAGGTTGTGTGTTGCAGTGTCTTGTTGTCTTCAGGTTGTGTGTGACAGTGTCTTGTTGTCTCCAGGTTGTGTGTGATAGTGTCTTGTTGTCTACAGTTTGTGTGTGACAGTGTCTTGTTTTCTTCAAGTTGTGTGTGACAGTGTCTTGTTTTCTTCAACTTGTGTGTGACAGTGTCTTGTTGTCTGCAGTTTGTGTGTGACAATGTCTTGTTTTCTGCAGTTTGTGTGTGACAGTGTCTTTCTTCTACAGTTTGTGTATGACAGTGTCTTGTTTTCTTCAAGTTGTATTTGACATTGTCTTGTTTTCTGCAGTTTGTGTGTGACAGTGTCTTGTTTTCTTCAAGTTGTGTGTGACAGTGTCTTGTTTTATTCAACTTTTGTGTGACAGTGTCTTGTTGTCTTCAGTTTGTTTGTGGCAATGTCTTGTTTTCTGCAGTTTGTGTGTGACAGTGTCTTTCTTCTACAGTTTGTGTATGACAGTGTCTTGTTTTCTTCAAGTTGTGTGTGACAGTGTCTTGTTTTATGCAGTTTGGGTGTGACAGTGTCTTGTTTTCTTCAAGTTGTGTGTGACAGTGTCTTGTTGTCTTCAGGTTTTGTATGACAGTGTCTTGCTTTCTTCAAACTGTGTTTGACATTGTCTTGTTGTCTGCAGTTTGTGTGTGACAGTGTCTTGGTTTTGTTCAAGTTGTTTGTGACAGTGTCTTGTTTTATTCAACTTTAGTGTGACAGTGTCTTGTTGTCTTCAGTGACAATGTCTTGTTTTCTGCAGTTTGTGTGTGACAGTTTCTTTCTTCTACAGTTTGTGTAAGACAGTGTCTTGTTTTCTTCAAGTTGTGTGTGACAGTGTCTTGTTTTCTGCAGTTTGGGTGTGACAGTGTCTTGTTTTCTTCAAGTTGTGTTTGATATTGTCTTGTTTTCTTCAAGTTGTGTGTGACAATGTCTTGTTTTCTGCAGTTTGGGTGTGACAGTGTCTTGTTTTCAGTGGTTTGTGTGTGACAGCGTCTTGTTTTCTTCAAGTTGTGTTTGACATTGTCTTGTTTTCTTCAAGTTGTGTGTGATAGTGTCTTGTTTTCTGCAGTTTGGGTGTGACAGTGTCTTGTTTTCTGTGGTTTGTGTGTGACAATGTCTTGTTTTCTTCAAGTTGTTTGTGATAGTGTCTTGATTTTGTGAGTTTTGTTAATCATTTTGTTAGTTTGTCCACCATTTTGTTAGTTTGTCCACCATTTTGTTAGTTTTGTCCATCATTTCGTTAGTTTGTCCGCCATTTCGTTAGTTTGTCCACCTTTTTTTATTTTTTCCACCATTTTGTTAGTTTGTCCATCATTTTGTTAGTTTGTCCACCATTTCGTTAGTTTTTCCATCATTTTGTTAGTTTGTCTACGATTTTGTTAGTTTGTCCACCATTTTGTTAGTTTTGTTATCCATTTTGTTAGTTTGTCCATCATTTTGTTAGTTTGTCCACCATTTCGTTAGATTGTCCACCATTTTGTTAGTTTGGCCACCATTTTGTTAGTTTGTCCACCATTTTGTTAGTTTTTTCAGTCATTTTGTTAGTTTGTCCACCATTTTGTTAGTTTGTTCATCATTTTGTTAGTTTGTCCACCGTTTTGTTCAGGTTGTGTGTGACAGTGTCTTGTTGTCTGCGGTTTTTGTGTGACAATGTCTTCTTGTCTCCAGGTTGTGTGTTGCAGTGTCTTGTTGTCTTCAGGTTGTGTGTGACAGTGTCTTGTTGTCTCCAGGTTGTGTGTGATAGTGTCTTGTTGTCTACAGTTTGTGTGTGACAGTGTCTTGTTTTCTTCAAGTTGTGTGTGACAGTGTCTTGTTTTCTTCAACTTGTGTGTGACAGTGTCTTGTTGTCTGCAGTTTGTGTGTGACAATGTCTTGTTTTCTGCAGTTTGTGTGTGACAGTGTCTTTCTTCTACAGTTTGTGTATGACAGTGTCTTGTTTTCTTCAAGTTGTATTTGACATTGTCTTGTTTTCTGCAGTTTGTGTGTGACAGTGTCTTGTTTTCTTCAAGTTGTGTGTGACAGTGTCTTGTTTTATTCAACTTTTGTGTGACAGTGTCTTGTTGTCTTCAGTTTGTTTGTGGCAATGTCTTGTTTTCTGCAGTTTGTGTGTGACAGTGTCTTTCTTCTACAGTTTGTGTATGACAGTGTCTTGTTTTCTTCAAGTTGTGTGTGACAGTGTCTTGTTTTATGCAGTTTGGGTGTGACAGTGTCTTGTTTTCTTCAAGTTGTGTGTGACAGTGTCTTGTTGTCTTCAGGTTTTGTATGACAGTGTCTTGCTTTCTTCAAACTGTGTTTGACATTGTCTTGTTGTCTGCAGTTTGTGTGTGACAGTGTCTTGGTTTTGTTCAAGTTGTTTGTGACAGTGTCTTGTTTTATTCAACTTTAGTGTGACAGTGTCTTGTTGTCTTCAGTGACAATGTCTTGTTTTCTGCAGTTTGTGTGTGACAGTGTCTTTCTTCTACAGTTTGTGTAAGACAGTGTCTTGTTTTCTTCAAGTTGTGTGTGACAGTGTCTTGTTTTCTGCAGTTTGGGTGTGACAGTGTCTTGTTTTCTTCAAGTTGTGTTTGATATTGTCTTGTTTTCTTCAAGTTGTGTGTGACAATGTCTTGTTTTCTGCAGTTTGGGTGTGACAGTGTCTTGTTTTCAGTGGTTTGTGTGTGACAGCGTCTTGTTTTCTTCAAGTTGTGTTTGACATTGTCTTGTTTTCTTCAAGTTGTGTGTGATAGTGTCTTGTTTTCTGCAGTTTGGGTGTGACAGTGTCTTGTTTTCTGTGGTTTGTGTGTGACAATGTCTTGTTTTCTTCAAGTTGTTTGTGATAGTGTCTTGATTTTGTGAGTTTTGTCCATCATTTTGTTAGTTTGTCCACCATTTTGTTAGTTTGTCCACCATTTTGTTAGTTTTGTCCATCATTTCGTTAGTTTGTCCACTATTTTGTTAGTTTGTTCACCATTTTGTTAGTTTTGTCCATCATTTTGTTAATTTGTCCAAAATTTCGTTAGTTTGTTCACCATTTTGTAAGTTTTTCCAAGATTTTGTTAGTTTGTCCATCATTTTGTTAGTTTGTCCACCATTTTGTTAGTTTCTCCATCATTTTGTTAGTTTTGGCCATCATTTTGTTAGTTTGTCCACCATTTCGTTAGTTTCTCCATCATTTTGTTAGTTTGTCCACCATTTCGTTAGTTTGTCCATCATTGTTTAGTATGTCCACCATTTTGTTAATTTTGTTTACCATTTTTTTAGTTTGTCCATCATTTTGTTAGTTTGTCGACCATTTCGTTAGATTTTCCACCATTTTGGTAATTTGGCCACCATTTTGTTAGTTTGTCCACCATTTTGTTAGTTTTATTCATCATTTTGTTAGTTTGTCCACCATTTTGTTAGTTTGTCCATCATTTTATTAGTTTGTTCACCGTTTTGTTCAGTTGTGTGTGACAGTGTCTTGTTGTCTGCGGTTTTTGTGTGACAATGTCTTGTTGTCTCCAGGTTTTATGTGGCAGTTTCTTGTTTTCTTCAGGTTGTGTGCGACAAAAGACATTGTCACACACAACTTGAAGAAAACAAGACAATATCAAACACAACTTGAAGAAAACAAGACACTGTCACACCCAAACTGCAGAAAACAAGACACTGTCACACACAACTTGAAGAAAACAAGACACTGTCTTACACAAACTGTAGAAGAAAGACACTGTCACACACAAACTGCAGAAAACAAGACATTGTCACTGAAGACAACAAGACACTGTCACACTAAAGTTGAATAAAACAAGACACTGTCACAAACAACTTGAACAAAACCAAGACACTGTCACACACAAACTGCAGACAACAAGACAATGTCAAACACAGTTTGAAGAAAGCAAGACACTGTCATACAAAACCTGAAGACAACAAGACACTGTCACACACAACTTGAAGAAAACAAGACACTGTCACACCCAAACTGCATAAAACAAGACACTGTCACACACAACTTGAAGAAAACAAGACACTGTCATACACAAACTGTAGAAGAAAGACACTGTCACACACAAACTGCAGAAAACAAGACATTGCCACAAACAAACTGAAGACAACAAGACACTGTCACACAAAAGTTGAATAAAACAAGACACTGTCACACACAACTTGAAGAAAACAAGACACTGTCACACACAAACTGCAGAAAACAAGACAATGTCAAATACAACTTGAAGAAAACAAGACACTGTCATACACAAACTGTAGAAGAAAGACACTGTCACACACAAACTGCAGAAAACAAGACATTGTCACACACAAACTGCAGACAACAAGACACTGTCACACACAAGTTGAAGAAAACAAGACACTGTCACACACAACTTGAAGAAAACAAGACACTGTCACACACAAACTGTAGACAACAAGACACTATCACACACAACCTGGAGACAACAAGACACTGTCACACACAACCTGAAGACAACAAGACACTGCAACACACAACCTGGAGACAAGAAGACATTGTCACACAAAAACCGCAGACAACAAGACACTGTCACACACAACCTGAACAAAACGGTGGACAAACTAACAAAATGATGAACAAACTAACAAAATGGTGGACAAACTAACAAAATGACTGAAAAAACTAACAAAATGGTGGACAAACTAACAAAATGGTGGCCAAACTAACAAAATGGTGGACAATCTAACGAAATGGTGGACAAACTAACAAAATGATGGACAAACTAACAAAATGGATAACAAAACTAACAAAATGGTGGACAAACTAACAAAATCGTAGACAAACTAACAAAATGATGGAAAAACTAACGAAATGGTGGACAAACTAACAAAATGATGGACAAACTAACAAAATGGTGGAAAAAATAAAAAAAGGTGGACAAACTAACGAAATGGCGGACAAACTAACGAAATGATGGACAAAACTAACAAAATGGTGGACAAACTAACAAAATGGTGGACAAACTAACAAAATGATTAACAAAACTCACAAAATCAAGACACTATCACAAACAACTTGAAGAAAACAAGACATTGTCACACACAAACCACAGAAAACAAGACACTGTCACACCCAAACTGCAGAAAACAAGACACTATCACACACAACTTGAAGAAAACAAGACAATGTCAAACACAACTTGAAGAAAACAAGACGCTGTCACACACAAACCACTGAAAACAAGACACTGTCACACCCAAACTGCAGAAAACAAGACATTGTCACACACAACTTGAAGAAAACAAGACAATATCAAACACAACTTGAAGAAAACAAGACACTGTCACACCCAAACTGCAGAAAACAAGACACTGTCACACACAACTTGAAGAAAACAAGACACTGTCTTACACAAACTGTAGAAGAAAGAAACTGTCACACACAAACTGCAGAAAACAAGACATTGTCACTGAAGACAACAAGACACTGTCACACTAAAGTTGAATAAAACAAGACACTGTCACAAACAACTTGAACAAAACCAAGACACTGTCACACACAAACTGCAGACAACAAGACAATGTCAAACACAGTTTGAAGAAAGCAAGACACTGTCATACAAAACCTGAAGACAACAAGACACTGTCACACACAACTTGAAGAAAACAAGACACTGTCACACCCAAACTGCATAAAACAAGACACTGTCACACACAACTTGAAGAAAACAAGACACTGTCATACACAAACTGTAGAAGAAAGACACTGTCACACACAAACTGCAGAAAACAAGACATTGCCACAAACAAACTGAAGACAACAAGACACTGTCACACAAAAGTTGAATAAAACAAGACACTGTCACACACAACTTGAAGAAAACAAGACACTGTCACACACAAACTGCAGAAAACAAGACAATGTCAAATACAACTTGAAGAAAACAAGACACTGTCATACACAAACTGTAGAAGAAAGACACTGTCACACACAAACTGCAGAAAACAAGACATTGTCACACACAAACTGCAGACAACAAGACACTGTCACACACAAGTTGAAGAAAACAAGACACTGTCACACACAACTTGAAGAAAACAAGACACTGTCACACACAAACTGTAGACAACAAGACACTATCACACACAACCTGGAGACAACAAGACACTGTCACACACAACCTGAAGACAACAAGACACTGCAACACACAACCTGGAGACAAGAAGACATTGTCACACAAAAACCGCAGACAACAAGACACTGTCACACACAACCTGAACAAAACGGTGGACAAACTAACAAAATGATGAACAAACTAACAAAATGGTGGACAAACTAACAAAATGACTGAAAAAACTAACAAAATGGTGGACAAACTAACAAAATGGTGGCCAAACTAACAAAATGGTGGACAATCTAACGAAATGGTGGACAAACTAACAAAATGATGGACAAACTAACAAAATGGATAACAAAACTAACAAAATGGTGGACAAACTAACAAAATCGTAGACAAACTAACAAAATGATGGAAAAACTAACGAAATGGTGGACAAACTAACAAAATGATGGACAAACTAACAAAATGGTGGAAAAAATAAAAAAAGGTGGACAAACTAACGAAATGGCGGACAAACTAACGAAATGATGGACAAAACTAACAAAATGGTGGACAAACTAACAAAATGGTGGACAAACTAACAAAATGATTAACAAAACTCACAAAATCAAGACACTATCACAAACAACTTGAAGAAAACAAGACATTGTCACACACAAACCACAGAAAACAAGACACTGTCACACCCAAACTGCAGAAAACAAGACACTATCACACACAACTTGAAGAAAACAAGACAATGTCAAACACAACTTGAAGAAAACAAGACGCTGTCACACACAAACCACTGAAAACAAGACACTGTCACACCCAAACTGCAGAAAACAAGACATTGTCACACACAACTTGAAGAAAACAAGACAATATCAAACACAACTTGAAGAAAACAAGACACTGTCACACCCAAACTGCAGAAAACAAGACACTGTCACACACAACTTGAAGAAAACAAGACACTGTCTTACACAAACTGTAGAAGAAAGAAACTGTCACACACAAACTGCAGAAAACAAGACATTGTCACTGAAGACAACAAGACACTGTCACACTAAAGTTGAATAAAACAAGACACTGTCACAAACAACTTGAACAAAACCAAGACACTGTCACACACAAACTGCAGACAACAAGACAATGTCAAACACAGTTTGAAGAAAGCAAGACACTGTCATACAAAACCTGAAGACAACAAGACACTGTCACACACAACTTGAAGAAAACAAGACACTGTCACACCCAAACTGCATAAAACAAGACACTGTCACACACAACTTGAAGAAAACAAGACACTGTCATACACAAACTGTAGAAGAAAGACACTGTCACACACATACTGCAGAAAACAAGACATTGCCACAAACAAACTGAAGACAACAAGACACTGTCACACAAAAGTTGAATAAAACAAGACACTGTCACACACAACTTGAAGAAAACAAGACACTGTCACACACAAACTGCAGAAAACAAGACAATGTCAAATACAACTTGAAGAAAACAAGACACTGTCATACACAAACTGTAGAAGAAAGACACTGTCACACACAAACTGCAGAAAACAAGACATTGTCACACACAAACTGCAGACAACAAGACACTGTCACACACAAGTTGAAGAAAACAAGACACTGTCACACACAACTTGAAGAAAACAAGACACTGTCACACACAAACTGTAGACAACAAGACACTATCACACACAACCTGGAGACAACAAGACACTGTCACACACAACCTGAAGACAACAAGACACTGCAACACACAACCTGGAGACAAGAAGACATTGTCACACAAAAACCGCAGACAACAAGACACTGTCACACACAACCTGAACAAAACGGTGGACAAACTAACAAAATGATGAACAAACTAACAAAATGGTGGACAAACTAACAAAATGACTGAAAAAACTAACAAAATGGTGGACAAACTAACAAAATGGTGGCCAAACTAACAAAATGGTGGACAATCTAACGAAATGGTGGACAAACTAACAAAATGATGGACAAACTAACAAAATGGATAACAAAACTAACAAAATGGTGGACAAACTAACAAAATCGTAGACAAACTAACAAAATGATGGAAAAACTAACGAAATGGTGGACAAACTAACAAAATGATGGACAAACTAACAAAATGGTGGAAAAAATAAAAAAAGGTGGACAAACTAACGAAATGGCGGACAAACTAACGAAATGATGGACAAAACTAACAAAATGGTGGACAAACTAACAAAATGGTGGACAAACTAACAAAATGATTAACAAAACTCACAAAATCAAGACACTATCACAAACAACTTGAAGAAAACAAGACATTGTCACACACAAACCACAGAAAACAAGACACTGTCACACCCAAACTGCAGAAAACAAGACACTATCACACACAACTTGAAGAAAACAAGACAATGTCAAACACAACTTGAAGAAAACAAGACGCTGTCACACACAAACCACTGAAAACAAGACACTGTCACACCCAAACTGCAGAAAACAAGACATTGTCACACACAACTTGAAGAAAACAAGACAATATCAAACACAACTTGAAGAAAACAAGACACTGTCACACCCAAACTGCAGAAAACAAGACACTGTCACACACAACTTGAAGAAAACAAGACACTGTCTTACACAAACTGTAGAAGAAAGAAACTGTCACACACAAACTGCAGAAAACAAGACATTGTCACTGAAGACAACAAGACACTGTCACACTAAAGTTGAATAAAACAAGACACTGTCACAAACAACTTGAACAAAACCAAGACACTGTCACACACAAACTGCAGACAACAAGACAATGTCAAACACAGTTTGAAGAAAGCAAGACACTGTCATACAAAACCTGAAGACAACAAGACACTGTCACACACAACTTGAAGAAAACAAGACACTGTCACACCCAAACTGCATAAAACAAGACACTGTCACACACAACTTGAAGAAAACAAGACACTGTCATACACAAACTGTAGAAGAAAGACACTGTCACACACAAACTGCAGAAAACAAGACATTGCCACAAACAAACTGAAGACAACAAGACACTGTCACACAAAAGTTGAATAAAACAAGACACTGTCACACACAACTTGAAGAAAACAAGACACTGTCACACACAAACTGCAGAAAACAAGACAATGTCAAATACAACTTGAAGAAAACAAGACACTGTCATACACAAACTGTAGAAGAAAGACACTGTCACACACAAACTGCAGAAAACAAGACATTGTCACACACAAACTGCAGACAACAAGACACTGTCACACACAAGTTGAAGAAAACAAGACACTGTCACACACAACTTGAAGAAAACAAGACACTGTCACACACAAACTGTAGACAACAAGACACTATCACACACAACCTGGAGACAACAAGACACTGTCACACACAACCTGAAGACAACAAGACACTGCAACACACAACCTGGAGACAAGAAGACATTGTCACACAAAAACCGCAGACAACAAGACACTGTCACACACAACCTGAACAAAACGGTGGACAAACTAACAAAATGATGAACAAACTAACAAAATGGTGGACAAACTAACAAAATGACTGAAAAAACTAACAAAATGGTGGACAAACTAACAAAATGGTGGCCAAACTAACAAAATGGTGGACAATCTAACGAAATGGTGGACAAACTAACAAAATGATGGACAAACTAACAAAATGGATAACAAAACTAACAAAATGGTGGACAAACTAACAAAATCGTAGACAAACTAACAAAATGATGGAAAAACTAACGAAATGGTGGACAAACTAACAAAATGATGGACAAACTAACAAAATGGTGGAAAAAAAAAAAAAAAAAAGGTGGACAAACTAACGAAATGGCGGACAAACTAACGAAATGATGGACAAAACTAACAAAATGGTGGACAAACTAACAAAATGGTGGACAAACTAACAAAATGATTAACAAAACTCACAAAATCAAGACACTATCACAAACAACTTGAAGAAAACAAGACATTGTCACACACAAACCACAGAAAACAAGACACTGTCACACCCAAACTGCAGAAAACAAGACACTATCACACACAACTTGAAGAAAACAAGACAATGTCAAACACAACTTGAAGAAAACAAGACGCTGTCACACACAAACCACTGAAAACAAGACACTGTCACACCCAAACTGCAGAAAACAAGACATTGTCACACACAACTTGAAGAAAACAAGACAATATCAAACACAACTTGAAGAAAACAAGACACTGTCACACCCAAACTGCAGAAAACAAGACACTGTCACACACAACTTGAAGAAAACAAGACACTGTCTTACACAAACTGTAGAAGAAAGAAACTGTCACACACAAACTGCAGAAAACAAGACATTGTCACTGAAGACAACAAGACACTGTCACACTAAATGGATGTCTGCCATCTGGCTGTACTCTGGAGTCTGATGTAATCGTATGGCCTCGCGTACTAGCATGGTTATATGACCTAGCATGTTCTGACCGGCTTGACCACTGTATGTCAGTGCACCCCAGTATCCTTCCCGACTCTTGACCCATTCCTGCAACTGGGAATGTCCAGTGTCCAACAGTCGTTTACGTAGGGTTGGATCGCAATATTTAACGGTCACTAGCCCATACATTATTGCATATCGTTGTCTCATCCATTCTGCGCGTAACATTTCCTTTTCTCGTATGCACTTGCTGAGCTGTTTCGCCTGTAGACCCGTGCGCGTGGCCAGCATCCTTTGCGCCGTCTGCATGTCGTCATGATCGCCCCTTGGTCGAGCGCGTGACGCCGATGCTGATGCTGCATGTCTGGTATCTGCGTCCGACCCTTGGTTGATCGCGTGATGCGGCCGCTGGATGTCTGCCATCTGGCTGTAGTCTGGTGCCAGGTGTTGGTAAGCTGACAGATGCCGGCCGCTTATCTGTTTTCTGATTAGTGTGGTATTGTTCCGAGGCTGACGTAGGTTCTAGCATGCTCTATATAAGACGTCTGGGTTCGTCGTGTCGTCATACCAACCACCATTGCCGTCGACGCCGTTAGTAGTTCTTCCATTCCACACACGCACAATATCTGTATTCGGCTTGCGCGATTGCATGGAGTTCGTCGTCGTCGCGGAACTCCTGCAGGCGGTACCTCTATTGCAGGGTATTGTGTGAGTATTTCTTTTATTTATTTATTTATTTATTTATTTATTTCTATTTTGTTACTTTCATAGCTCTCCATAGCTCATACCTGTTTTAACTTATGCCTTTGCATATTGTGACTCTTATTGTGTCCTTTACTTATTACAGCGTTCCATGATTCAACTGGGCCTGCGTGCTCATAGAGTTGATGGAGGACGCCCCCCTACGCCGGAGCTGCCAGGCGACCGTCCTGTTTCGGGAGGCGCTCTACGACGCCGGTCTCCTGTCGGCCTTCGGTGTTCATGCCAGCCGTTGGCGCCACGTCATGACTGACATTGCATTTCATTACGGCGATGGATTTCGCAATGTCTCGACCACCTCCCCAGAGTCGTGGGATGACGACTTGACCGCCATCACAACCGCCGTCACCGACACTCACGCTGCCGACGAGGACTTCGACGACGCCGGAGAGTGGGACGACGACGACATAGCCGCCATAGACACCGCCACCGACGCCCACGAGGTCGAGGTGATGGCCTTCCGGGCCCATATGTCCAAATGGGAGCGGGTGATGCATGAGTTGGTCCTCATCCACGCCCCATCGCCCGCATCCGTTTTCCGTCACGTTCACCTCGGCCCCGTCCATCTCCCATCACTCTTCCGGCGTCGTCGATCTGTTTCATTACGCATTGCGTTGGCGCGCAAGTTGACCGCTCGAGCCGTTCGGAGGTCGTTGCTGGCGGCATTCAACACCGTTCCGCCATGCACTTGACTTTATTATAACTACCGTTCCAACATGAACTTGACTTTATTATAACTACTACTACTACTACTACTACTACTACTACTACTACTACTACTACTACTACTACTACTACTAGCTTTTATATTTGTACTTGTTCTTTTTTTCGTTTTATTAAATTTGCATCACCTCATATTCACGTCTTGTATTGCGTTCTTGTTCCAACTGCGTGTTGGCACATTATATTATATTATATTATATTTTATGTCCATTTTCGTCCTGCTACATTTTATTTAACGAACGGTCCGATTTCCTTCGTCCAGCGGTTATATTGTAGCCATGCATGTCGACTAATTATTCACTTTTACACATTCGTCTTATCTTTATCGGTTTTAATTTTATCACGTATTATGTCCACTACATATAACAGGCTATAACATGCAGCGGTCCCACATCAATGTCGTCACTGCAACATAGTTGCTGTTTATCACTGTTTAGCTCAGCTAACTTGCTACATTGTACAGATTAGCGTCCTTTGATCTCGCGCTATGGCTCACAGCTGGATAAACGCTTCGGCTTACAGTTAACTCCTGTCGTTCGGACGTCCAGTTGACATTAGCTGACCACTCGGATTGGTCACTCCGTCGAGGTCACGGTCACGTGTTGTCGTGGGTGGGTGGGTGGGTGGTGGTGGGTGGGTGATATTACGTGTATTTTCTTTGTTCCTATGTCCACCATCGTTGACCACCGGTCAATGATCGTTCCTCCTCCAGTCGCTAGGGGCGCTTACGTCATGCACGCTCCGCTACCACCGCCAGGGGGCGCTCTGACGCTCTCTCATTGGCTGCGCGCACTCATTAGCGGTGGGCGATATTAGGGTCGTTTTACTTTGATGTTTCGGTCACGTGATTTGCGGCGCATTTGAGGTCTCAAAAACCTCTACTAACTACTCACAACAATCACGCGATCTATTTACCCACTACTACTAACACCCTGTCCACCATGTTGCAACAGAAAGGCAATGATATAATACACATTTATTGTACTTCCCTTATGACCCCTCTCAAAACAACACCTATTGTAAATACGCTGTTAGTTTTTGCAAGATCCCGGACATATAACAAAACAATATTTTATCTCATTTGACTGTGCCATGTTTTTGCATCAGCAGTCCATTATTGAAATGAGAAACAGTCAAACATACACATTAACTACAACAATCATATCATAACAGGAAGCACACAGCCAGGGGCGTCCGCAGGCTTATTTCCAGAGGGGGGGGGGCCAAACAAATTCTGCCGTCTGATTTCGACCAGAAATCTTTACACTTCTAGATGGGGACAACAATTCTGCTGTCTGATTTCGAAAATCTTAAATCTTTACACTTACCAAAATGTCTACTTTCAATGAGCAATAATTATATAATTGTATATAATTAATCAACAAATATACAAAATGATTAACTTAACACAAATAGTAAACAATCTACTCGCCATAAAAGACCTAAAGTTCACAAACATCCATATCCGGGGGGGGGGGGCAGTAATGGAACGAAGCTCATATGATTTTACAAGGTCTCTATTAATATATAGTTTGTTTGGTTGTATATACAAATCGTATGTACAACCAGTGTTGAGAACTGCCTGTATATATTACGATATATTATATAAACATAATATACGTATATTAAACATATCGATAATCACAAGAAAACATAACACCAATATAAATTAATAGAACGTTTAATTATAAATATAAAACAAGAAAATCGAGCACACACTGCAAATCTCCACCACTACTCTGGTCTCTGCAACTGTGTCCACCCGTTTCACTAAACCAGTGAATCCGGGACGCTGCTCCTTCACCGTACAGATCTTGAAGGCTTCCTCATATGAAAGCGTTCTTAACCGTCAGCAGACAGTGCTTCGCTTGTGTCAACACGGACCGCATATGGGCGATAATCGCCGACTTCGCGTGATCGTTCGCAGTGACGCTCGCAGTGACGAAGTCCATCTGGCGCTTCGGCAGTAACGTCGATCTCCGGTGGTCGGCACATATCTCGTGTTTTGTCAAGTCTTCTTGGGCTTGGAGCCGTCCTTCCCGGTGACAAACACGTTCTTTGCTTTCGCATGCACGCAAACTTTGCTGCGAAAGACGTGGCTTTTGCTATCGTGAATAAGCCACGCAAAACGTACGAGCCAGTCCGCCTTGATTTGAATGATCAAACGTGGCTGCGTCGTTTTCTTTCGTTTCTTTCCACGATCATCGCCCGCCGAAGTACATTAACGAATCATTTTAACTGATAAAAAAATAAAAAATGCGAGGAAGTGAGCTCCCACATTTTACAGGTTATAATATTATTTTGTATGTGCACAAACAAAAAAGCAGGACGCAAACTTTCGCCGAGAGCAATTGAATGATTGGCTTATCGCCGGGCAATTACAGATTAGGGGGCGCGAAAACAATTCCACGGGTGGCGGGCAGCTACGATTCACGGGTTCGCCGCTTACTCGACAATGCGCGTTAACGAGGCCGTAAAAGCGTTTCGCCAAATTGGCGAAGAGTTTTTTTCCTTTCGCCAAATGGGAAACCGTTTCGCCTATGGCGCAATTGGCGATCGGCAGCGGTAGCCTATATATATATAGACAACCGGAGTGAAGGAGAGGGGAGTAGCGGAGACAGGAGGGAAGGAGAAGGGAGTGGGGGAGACGGGAGGGAAAACAACCGGAGTGAAGGAGAGGGGAGTAGGGGAGACAGGAGGGACGGAGAAGGGAGTGGGGGAGACGGAAGGGAAGGGGTCAGGACAGAATGTGATGGAGGGGATCGAAAGGAAGAGTTATTCTGCAGCAGTGATAGAGGGGGTGAGGAAGAGAGCGAGGGTGTTTGTGGGGGATTCGATAGTTAGGAAGACCGACAGAGTCTTAAACAAGGGAGATGATGTGGTGGTCTGCTTGCCTGGAGCCAAAATAGAGGCGATAACTGAGAGGGTAAAAAACATCGTAGGCTCGGGTAAGGGTGGATCTGTTTTAGTACATGTAGGGACAAATAACGTAGAGAGGGAGGGTACAACTGCCATAGTTAGGAAATATAGGCAGTTGGTCAGAACACTAAAACAGACGCGGGTTGAGCAGGTAATACTGTCAGGGATTTTACCTGTAATGGGCAGGAGGGGTCATAAATATCGAAATTGTCGGGGGATGGCAATTAACATGTTAGTCCAGAGGCTGTGTAGGGAAGAGGAAGTTGGATTTGTGGATTTATGGGGAAGTTTTGTTGGGAGGGCTGATATGTACATGAAGGATGGGCTTCATTTAAGTGGAAAGGGGGCGGCAGTATTCGCGGACAAACTTTCAGCAGCAGTAGATAGCGACTTGGGTACAATGACAAATATTTTTGGAAGTAAACATTCTTTAAACTAGAAGTGCAGGGGGGTTACCTAGAGGTGTCTCAAGCAGAACAAGAGGCCACTAGCACAGATAAACCAATATCAAATCATCCGAAAATCATCTCTGAAAAAGGTTATAGATGCGTATGTTTAAATGCAAGGAGCATAGTAAATAAGAAAAACGAATTAAACATTATGGTAGAAGATATTGACCCTCACATAATTGGTATAACTGAATCATGGGCTAACATAGATATAACAGATGCTGAATTAGGACTGACAGGATACGTAATGTTTAGGAAAGATCGAATAGGAAGAAGGGGCGGGGGAGTTATTTTATATGTTAAAGAATCTATTCAGGCTTATGAAATAAAACTAGAAAGGGAAGCAGATTGCGATGAAGCTGTTTGGTGCAAAATTGTTTCAGGAAATTCAAAATTAACTATTGGATTAGTTTACCGAAGTCCAAACATAAACGAAGAGGACAACACAAAAATAAAAAACGCTATAAAGGAAGTTAGTAAAGGGGAATGTATCATAATGGGAGATTTTAACCATGGACACATACAATGGAATTCTCTAGAGAGCACAGGGATTGAGGATCAACAATTTCTATGTTTAATCCAGGATAGCTTTCTTACTCAGCACGTACTAGAACCAACCAGGGGAGAAAATGTATTAGATATAGTTTTGTCATCACAACAAGAATTAGTGGACAATGTAAAAATATTTGAACCATTGGGTAATAGTGACCATAATCAAATACATTTTGACATCAATGTAAAATCAGAAAGTAAAAATAAGAAAACGTACAAGAGAAACTTCCACAAAGGTAACTACAAAGATATGAGAAAATACTTAGCACAGCTAGATTGGAATAACATGCTGATGGATAAGACTGCAATTGAATGTTGGAATATTCTAAAATATGAAATTGAGAGTATCATTGATAAATTTGTTCCCTTCCGAAAACAAGGAAAACGGTGTAGAAAGAAACACTTGTCAAAAGAGGCAATTAGAAAAATAATGCTAAAACAAACTATGTGGAGGGTTTACAGGCGTACCAGAAAGGAAGAAGACTATGCAAAATACAAAGAGGCACTTAATGCAGCTACAACTGAAATCAGACAATCTAAAAGAAGCTATGAGCAAAACCTGGCATGTAACATAAAAACTGACAGCAAGAGTTTTTATGCATATGTCAGGAGTAAACAAAACGTACAAGACAAGGTTGGACCTCTAGAAGACAGTGCTGGAAATATAATATCACAGGGGTTTTTAATGGCGGAAGACCTAAATGGTTACTTCAGTTCAGTGTTTACAAAAGAAGATATTAGTTCATTACCAGTTGCTGATGCTAAATTTCAGGGGGCTAAATCTGACTATTTAGGACCGTTAGTTGTAACTCCAGAATTGGTAGCTAGGAAAATAAAGGCAATGAAGGATAACAAATCACCGGGAGTGGATGGGATTCCTCCAAAATTACTAATGGAAACAGTAGATCAAATCAGTATACCACTTGCAAGAGTATTCAACTTGTCATTAAAAGAGGGAGTTGTTCCGTTTGAATGGAAAGAAGCAAACATCATACCATTATTTAAAAAGGGTTCGAGAAATAAGTCAGAGAATTACAGACCAGTGAGTTTAACGTCAGTGATTTGTAAATTATTAGAAAGGTTAATTAAAGACCATATGGTGGACTTCCTCGTTAAGCATAAATTATTAAATTCATCTCAACATGGATTCCTTAAAGCGAGGTCATGCTTAACAAATATGTTATGTTTTTTGGAAGAAATCACTAAGTGGATAGACATGGGATCGCCAGTAGATATTATCTACTTAGATTTTCAGAAAGCTTTTGACAAAGTGCCACATCAAAGATTGCTACTTAAATTAAAAGCCCATGGTATCGGGGATAGCATAACTGACTGGATAGAACAATGGCTGACTGACAGAAGACAACGAGTTGTAGTAGATGGCGAAGTTTCAAATTGGAAATCGGTTTTGAGTGGGGTACCTCAAGGATCAGTATTAGGACCTATATTATTCTTAATTTATATCAATGACTTGGACGAGAGTATAACAAGTAACGTACTGAAATTTGCGGACGACACAAAACTGTTTAGAAAGGTTAATACTGATGGTGATAAACAACATTTACAAAACGATCTAGACAGATTAGTGAAATGGTCTGAGAAATGGCAGATGCTGTTCAATTTTGGGAAATGTAAATGCCTACATACAGGACATGGGAACTTGAATGTAAACTATAAAATGGGAGCTACTGTTCTTGGTACTACTGTAAAAGAAAAGGACTTAGGAGTTTCAATAAGCGCTGATATGAAAGTTTCAGAGCAGTGTGGTATTGCAGCTTCAAAGGGTAATCAAATTCTTGGATTGATTAGAAGAAACATAACATATAAGGGAAAAAAGTTAATTATACCTCTTTATAAAGCAATAGTTAGACCTCATTTAGAATACTGTATACAAGCATGGAGACCATATCGTAAGAAGGATATAGATACGCTTGAACGCATACAAAGGAGAGCAACTAAAATGATTCCAGAACTTAGAGACCTTAGTTATGAAGAACGCCTGAAAGAATGTGGTTTAACAACTCTAGAGACAAGGAGGTTAAGAGGAGATCAGATTGAAGTTTTTAAGATATTGAATGGGTATGAAAATATTGATAGAAATATGTTTTTCTCACTCAAGAAGGATAGCAGAACTAGAGGACATAAGGTAAAATTAGTAAAGGATCAATGTAGATTGGACATCAGGAAGCACTCGTTCTCACAGAGGACAATAAATGAATGGAACAAACTGTCTACAGATTGTGTAACTGCTAGCAGCGTGAATATGTTTAAAAACAAGGTTGACACATATATCAGGAGGGCGGGTTATAAGTAGGTGAACATTGTTGGACTCTCGATAAGCCAATGGCTTCCTTGTCCACTTGCCATCTGGGCCTTTGGCTTGGATGGCAAATCTTGTTAAATTCTTGTTAAATATATGTATGTATGTATGTACGTACGTACGTACGTACGTACATACGTACGTACATACATATATATATATATATATATATATATATATATATATATATATATATATATATATATATATATATATATGTATATATATATATATATATATATATATATATATGTATATATATATATATATATATATATATATATATATATATATATATATATATATATATATATATGTATATGTATATATATATATATATATATATATATATATATATATATATATATATATATATATATATATATATATATATATATATATATATATATATATATGTATATATATATATATATATATATATTTAAATTGTATTTTGTTGCTTTTGTGTAACAATAATAAGAAACTCTGCTTTATCTGCATTCACCGTTATCATGCTGTCAGTCATCCAGTGGAATATATCATGGAAAAAATCCCTGAGATGGATTAAAGAGTCATTTTATAAGGGTGGCCAAGGAAAGGGACATGTGTGTATCATCTGCATATATGTGGTGATCCAAGTTGTGAGTTTTAATAACTGAGCTGAGTTGAGTAATGTAAAGAGTAAAAAGTAATGGTCCAAGAACAGAACCCCGAGGAACACCACACGAAGTGGGTAGTGCCACTGAAAAGCAATTGGCTATATTTACTCTTACGTATTTATCATTTTACATATACTCACACACGTATGTGTTCTAATTATTACATATATCTACGGAAACTAGCTCAGGATCCACGTCAGTTTAGAACTTGCCAACTTAGTTTAAATTATTAGTGTTCTTTGTTTAATGTCACAAGACGCAGGCTACTGCAGTAAAGATGGAGATGGAAAATAGATTTGCGCCATGGGTCATTCTACGGGTTTTGCTGTCTGCAGGAATTCTCGTTAGACCACTCCGTGACTGGGGGCCATTCATCATAACGAACTAAAAAAGAAATATTTACAACTTGCCAGCTAATTATGATATACAGAATGTTTGTCTCGACAACTACCGTGGCGCCTCTGGTGGTACATGCATCATGCGCCCAGTCGTGGCAGAAGTTTTAAAATGTGTTAACAAAATTGCCATCCAAGGCAAGGCCCAAGTAGCAAGTGGACAAGGAAGCCATTGGCTTATCGAGAGTTCAAAATGTTTCATTTATGTGTAACCCGCCCACCTGAGATATGTGTCAACCTTGTTTTTATACATATTCACGCTACTGGCAGTTACACAATCTGTAGATAATTAAGAATAATAAATACTGATGCTTGACGTACCCCACTCAAAACTGATTTCCAGCTTGAAACCTCTCCATTTACTACAACACGCTGTCAATCAGCCATTGTTGTGTACAGTCGATTATGCCATCCCCGATACAATGGGCTTTTTAATTTAAGTAGTAATCTTTGATGTGGCACTTTGTCAAAAGCTTTCTAATCCTTCATTGCCTTTATTTGTTTTAACTACCATTACTAGAGTTACAAATAACTGCTCCAAATAGTCTGGTTTAGCCTGAAATTTAGCATCTGGTACTGGTAATGAGCTAATATCGTCTCTGGTATACACTGAACTGAAGTAACCGTTCAGGTTTAGCGCCCTTAAAAACCTTGTGATATTATATTTCCAGCACTGTCTTCTAGTGGTCCAACTTTGTCTCTTACGTTTTGTTTACTCCTGACATGTGCATATAACTCTTGCTGTCATTTTTTATGTAACATGCTAATTTTTACTCATGGCTTCTTTTAGATTGAATAATGCAGCTGGATTAAGTGCCTCTTTGTAATTTCGGTAATCAAATAGTTGATGTTGAATTTCCTGTAACTATATTGCAACAAACAGCTGTACCTGCAGTAGTGGGACGACGCAGATATTTTGAGAGCGTTACTTGCGCTTGATACAGCGACATGCCACTTGTTTGTGGTGCACAATTAATGAGAGGCTGTGTGTGACTTTTCAAGTTTTTTTGTGAACTGTTCGCACTTATCATAGCTTACGATGACATCGCAGTAATTACAGCGTAAATTACAGCGCCTTGCGTCGAGTTACGAATGACATTAAAAGGTATTTTTCGGGTCACTTTTGCCAATATATAAACTTTTGACTAGTGTTCGGTTGTGACGTTCTATCAGCAATGAAACATAATGTGTGTTGTCGCCATGTCGTCTAACTGGGTAGTCACTTAAACAATGGACGAAAAGTCAATCGCATAGACAGCATGTCATTATGATGTTATTAAGAAGGGAATACGAAAATGAAATCGATGTTGTGTCGACTATTATGAAGACACTGTGCTGTCCACCATATTGCAACAGAAAGGTAATGCCATGCTACACATTTATAATACTTCCAACGTATGATAAACCATGAACTTCGATGACGAATCTTCTAAACGATACATATACTTTCAATATAATTAATAATTTGAAAAACTAACTGGAAAAGTGTAACATAAATGCGTCCATGATTTAGAACAGCATTTCCTTTTAATTTGTTCTATTGTTAACATTTCCACGAAACATCCATTTAGCTTTTCCCATTGGCGCGGTAATCTTAGCCTTACATTAATTTGCTGCCCGAACTGTTACATGATTTATATCGCAATATCCTTCGGAATGTTGGCACTTATATTATCGAAAGAAACCAAGTTTCTCCTGTTTGTTTTCGATTTCAAATTGTCGAAAGCCAAAACAATTATTTAAAAAAAATTGCTTTGCAAGTTAGGACAAATAGAACGAATACTTATTATCTATATTATCTATTACTATCTATGTGTCAAAAATCTTGAATTAACGTAAAACGACTAATTTACCCATTGATAATGATGATTGTTTCGGAATACGTTTACGTCATTAGACTTTGTTCGTTGGAATACAATATGAAGCGGTCGAGCAAAATGATGCAGAAGAGACGTACGAATAGAAATTACATGAATAATTTAGTAAGATGTAATAAAATGCTATCTAAGCAAATCATCAAGTTGACGTGTGGACAAGGATGCCATTGGCTGATGAAGAGTTCAACAATGTTTCATCTGTGTATAGCCCGCCCTTATCAAACATCTATACTTTTTTTACTTTTTAAACATTATGTGGAGTATTAATACATTGTGTATGCCAGTCTCAGTATCGACATCAGTTACGTAGCGTTCCATGTTCAGTCTCAGTATTGACATCAGTTACGTAGAGTTCCATGTTCAGTCTCAGTATCGACATCAGTTACGTAGCGTTCCATGTTCAGTCTCAGTATTGACATCAGTTACGTAGAGTTCCATGTTCAGTCTCAGTATCGACATCAGTTACGTAGCGTTCCATGTTCAGTCTCAGTATTGACATCAGTTACGTAGCGTTCCATGTTCAGTCTCAGTATTGACATCAGTTACGTAGAGTTCCATGTTCAGTCTCAGTATTGACATCAGTTACGTAGAGTTCCATGTTCAGTCTCAGTATTGACATCAGTTACGTAGAGTTCCATGTTCAGTCTCAGTATTGACATCAATTACGTAACGTTCCATGTTCAGTCTCAGTATTGACATCAGTTACGTAGAGTTCCATGTTCAGTCTCAGTATTGACATTTTGACATCAAGAAAGTAAAAATAAGAAAACGTACAAGAGAAACTTCCACAAAGGTAACTACAAAGATATGAGAAAATACTTAGCAAAGCTAGATTGGAATAACATGCTGATGAATAAGACCGCAATTGAATGTTGGAATATTCTAAAATATGAAATTGAGAGTATCATCGATAAATTTGTTCCCTTCCAAAAACAAGGAAAACGGTGTAGAAAGAAACACTTGTCAAAAGAGGCTATTAGAAAAATAATGCTAAAACAAACTATGTGGAGGGTTTATAGGCGTACCAGAAAGGACGAAGACTGTGCAAAATACAAAGAGGCACTTAATGCAGCTACAACTGAAATCAGACAGTCTAAAAGAAGCTATGAGCAAAAACTAGCATGTAACATAAAAAATGACAGCAAGAGTTTTTATGCATATGTCAGGAGTAAACAAAACGTACAAGACAAGGTTGGACCTTTAGAAGACAGTGCTGGAAATATAATATCACAGGGGTTTTTAATGGCGGAAGACCTAAATGGTTACTTCAGTTCAGTGTTTACCAAAGAAGATATTAGTTCATTACCAGTTGCTGATGCTAAATTTCAGGGGGCTAAATCTGACTATTTAGGTCCGTTAGTTGTAACTCCAGAATTGGTAGCTAAGAAAATAAAGGCAATGAAGGATAACAAATCACCGGGAGTGGATGGGATTCCTCCAAAATTACTAATGGAAACAGTAGAACAAATCAGTATACCACTTGCAAGAGTATTCAACTTGTCATTAAAAGAGGGAGTTGTTCCGTTTGAATGGAAAGAAGCAAACATCATACCATTATTTAAAAAGGGTTCGAGAAATAAGTCAGAGAATTACAGACCAGTGAGTTTAACGTCAGTGATTTGTAAATTATTAGAAAGGTTAATTAAATACCATATGGTGGAATTCCTCGTTAAGCATAAATTATTAAATTCATCTCAACATGGATTCCTTAAAGCGAGGTCATGCTTAACAAATATGTTATGTTTTTTGGAAGAAATCACTAAGTGGATAGACGTGGGATCGCCAGTAGATATTATCTACTTAGATTTTCAGAAAGCTTTTGACAAAGTGCCACATCAAAGATTACTACTTAAATTAAAAGCCCATGGTATCGGGGATAGCATAACTGACTGGATAGAACAATGGCTGACTGAAAGAAGACAACGAGTTGTAGTAGATGGAGAAGTTTCAAATTGGAAATCGGTTTTGAGGGGGGTACCTCAAGGATCAGTATTAGGACATATATTATTCTTAATTTATATCAATGACTTGGACGACAGTATAACAAGTAACGTACTGAAATTTGCGGATGACACAAAACTGTTTAGAAAGGTTAATACTGATGGTGATAAACAACATTTACAAAACGATCTAGACAGATTAGTGAAATGGTCTGAGAAATGGCAGATGTTGTTCAATTTTGGGAAATGTAAATGCCTACATACAGGACATAGGAACTTGAATGTAAACTATAAAATGGGAGATACTGTTCTGGGTACTACTGTAAAAGAAAAGGACTTAGGAGTTACAATAAGCGCTGATATGAAAGTTTCAGAGCAGTGTGGTATTGCAGCTTCAAAGGGTAATCAAATGCTTGGATTGATTAGAAGAAACATAACATACAAGGGAAAAAAGTTAATTATACCTCTTTATAAAGCAATAGTTAGACCTCATTTAGAATACTGTATACAAGCATGGAGACCATATCGTAAGAAGGATATAGATACGCTTGAACGCATACAAAGGAGAGCAACTAAAATGATTCCAGAACTGAGAGACCTTAGTTATGAAGAACGCCTGAAAGAATGTGGTTTAACAACTCTAGAGACAAGGAGGTTAAGAGGAGATCAGATTGAAGTTTTTAAGATATTGAATGGGTATGAAAATATTGATAGAAATATGTTTTTCTCACTCAAGAAGGATAGCAGAACTAGAGGACATGAGGTAAAATTAGTAAAGGATCAATGTAGATTGGACATCAGGAAGCACTCGTTCTCACAGAGGACAATAAATGAATGGAACAAATTGTCTACAGATTGTGTAACTGCTAGCAGCGTGAATATGTTTAAAAACAAGGTTGACACATATCTCAGGAGGGCGGGCTATAAGTAGATGAACATTGTTGAACTCTCGATAAGCCAATGGCTTCCTTGTCCACTTGCCATCTGGGCCTTTGGCTTGGATGGCAAATCTTGTTAAATCTTGTTAAAAAATCAGTTACGTAGCGTTCCATGTTCAGTCCACAGCAGTATCCACCACTAACAAAATACAAACATATCCATTTGAGCATCACTCTAGCCTTGACGTCTTAGAAGCGTTGGCCAGTATTCAACCCAAGAGACTCGATTCGTGACATCTTCTCAAAGTTCCCCATTTGTGATTAGGTTTCACGAATATCACGAACAAAATATACTAGACACGTTTCTTAGATCAGTTCTACATATTTTTGAAATCGATAAAGCGGGGCCAGTTATGAAATTTCATTAACGTTTGCACAACTGATCAATACGTCGAGAAGCAATGTCGGTGAAGACAACACAAGGCATGAAGCAGAGATGAAATCCAAATACCTAAATCCAAGTACCTATGCCTTTTGCTTGACCATGTTTTAATATGCCATACTGTCAAAGGCTACGGGGAGACATCGCTTCAAAAATAGATTGGACCAGTTTTATTGTAAGCGACGTCGTCGCGACGCGTTGTCTGCGATTACATCGCGGTGACGTGCAATTTTACTCATGGCGATAAATCTGCAATCTGGTCGCATACGACGGCATTACCTCGTGTAAACGTAATTATTTGACGCTTTTGCAAGGGCCATTAACCACATGGCCAAACGGGCTTCTATAACATAAAGTAGTTTGTGACTCTGTATGTATGTATGTTCCATCGTATCTACGTCAGTTTCGTGTGTATGGGGCTGAAAATGTGTATACGTGCCTCGTGGGCTCATGGGGATGGGTCGTACATTAAAATAAATAAAAAATTGTGGTTTTTGTGATTGTACCGAGTTAGGTCAAACGTCTACATACGATTTTTCGTACGGTACAAACTTGAAACTGGTTTTGTCTCTATTGAACAACAAAAGAAACGCGAATACCTCAACATTCGTGTTTGTCTCGACACAATGAACTCGTTTGTCAACGCACCACGACGCAGCTATATATATATATATATATATATATATATATATATATATATATATATATATATATATATATATATATATATATATATGTTTCGATAAAGTAGAAAATCTCGTGGGGTCGCATATGCTATGTATGGTCCACACGGTCGTATATCTCGTGTTGGTGCTATATCTCCCGTGTTGGTACCGCATATGCTGTGTTGATGTCATATCTGCAAAATTTCAGGAGGCTAAATCTGACTATTTAGGACCGTTAACTGTAACTCCAGAAAGAGTAGCTAAGAAAATAAAGGCAATGAAGGATAATAAATTGCCGGGAGTTACAATAAGCGCTGATATGAAAGTTTCAGAGCAATGTGGTATTGCAGTTTCAAAGAGTAATCAAATTCTTGGGCTGATTAGGAGAAACATAACATACAAGGAAACAAACTGATTATACCTCTGTATAAAGCAATAGTTAGACCTCATTTATAATACTGTATAGAAGCGAGGATACCATGTTGTAAGAAGGGTATAGATACGCTTAAACGCATATAGAGGAGAGCAACTAAAATTATTTCAGAACTGAGATACCTGAGTTATGAAGAACGCCTGAAAGAATATGGTTTAACAACTCTAGAGACAAGGAGGTTAAGAGGAGATAAGATTGAAGTTTTTAAGATATTGAATGGGTATGAAAATATTGATAGAAATATGTTTTTCTCACTCAAGAAAGATAGCAGAAATAGAGGACATGAGGTAAAATTAGTAAAGGACCAGGAAGTACTTGTTCTCACGGAGGACAGTACATGAATGGAACACATTGTCTACGGATTGTGTGACTGTTAGCAGCATGAATATGTTTAAAAACAAGTCAAACATGTCTCAGCAGGGCGGGTTACACGTAGATGAACATTGTTGAACTCTCGATAAGCCAATGGCTTCCTTGTCCACTTGCTACTTCGGCCTTGCCTTGGATGGCAAATCTTGTTAACTCTTGTTAAATCTTGAGTGGGTTTCGTATCTCCCGTGCGGGGGCTTTATCTCCCATGTGGGTGTCGTATCTCCCGTGTGGGTCTCGTATATCTCGTGTGGGTGTCGTATATCCTGTGTGGGTGTCGTATATCTCGTGTGGGTGTCGTATCTCTCGTGAGGGTGCCGTATATCTCGTGTGGGTCTCGTATATCTCGTGTGGGTGACGTGTGTGTCGTAAGGGTGCCGTAAAATGGCCTTACGGTGGTTGCACTCTAGGCGACGACGACGATGTGATGATGTTGTGGAAGGTGTGGAAGTTCTCAAACGTCTGTGCCAGCCATTTTCACCAGGAAAAATGTAAATCTAACACGCAGCGGATTGAATGAGGGACCTCCCAAGCGTAAATCGAACGCTGTACCGCTAAGCGACGACAGCGCCATGTAAAGTTCCACTGAATTTATGCATTCTGCAGGCCGTCTCGTGGCATTGTCGTCTTAACTGTGAATTTGTTTTAAGCATATTCACATTGATAACATTGACAAGATTTTTTCCATTCATTTATTGTCCTATGTGAGAATGACTTTGTGAGTGATTCATGGAAATATATAAAATATAAATTACTCTTGTATGGTAACTTTTAGCCACTTTTATCTGTGTAGTATAATATGTTATGGTTTTTGCGGCATTACTTCGCTTCACATCATACAAAGCTATTTTCAGTGCCAGTAGTAACCAGATTCAATTGATCTCGTAGAATTCGACGGTTTTTGCAGAACTCGACGGTTCTTACATAACTCGACGGTTCTAGCAGAGCTCGACAGCTTTTGCCGTTTCATCACCCTTTTGTCCGCTACGGCGCCCCATAGAGAACATCACGACTACACTTGAGTTGTCAACTGAAAAAGTCGCCGCAACATGTTGGCAACTGAAAAATCGTATGGCGTGCTTTAAACATCTATATTTATGCTAATATCTGGTAATTTCATTGGTATCGTCAAAACACTGCATTTCGATTGAATTATTATTTATATAATAACAATAACAACAGGAAGAAGAGTAAAAACTTCTCTACTTACGTCTTCAAACATAAGTAGGGAAGACCGGGGCTGGTTGAAAAATTTTTCTAAAAACGAACAGGCGGTTGCGTAGATATGTTTTTCATAAGGCGTTGGTTGATACAGACCAAGGGTTAGATAAAACATTTGTATTATATCATTGAAGTTCTCCAGTTGTGCCGATCTACACAATATAATGTCAACGTTATGTATCTAAGATCACGTAGAAACGAAATAAAAAAAGAAATGTTTATAACTTGCAAGCTAGCTAGCTAACTAACTGATAACTAATACAACTTGTAGTTATTACATACGGAATGCGGCGTCAACAACTAAAATGTGCGTGCATCGTGCGCCCTCTTGTGGCAAAGGTTGCATTAGGGTCAATTGCACGTTTCAATTAATCCCGCCACTGTGGCGGCGACCCAAACTAACTATTTAATCAATATTGTCGTGAACCTGTGCCTGGTACCATTTATTAAATTTTCTAATCTAATTTGAAATTGGTCCTGGAGTTACAATGAATAAGTAGACATTTGTCACAGGCTCATTTTTTACGCTTTCCTTACAAAAAGCAACACTTCTGTCTGGTTTTGCTCATCGGTCTTTGGAGAACATTTATTAATTAGATGATTACATCGAAAGCACGAGGTGCAAACCTCGTGTTCAAATGGTTTCTTGCCAGTCCTATGCTACCTGCTTAGTTTTACGCACAATTTAATTGGCGTTGTTTTTGCATGTGTGATATTTACGAGCTAAGCCTTGATCGATCCATCACTGTTTGGGTCTTTTGTAATAGACAGCCACCAGGACTGGAAAACCGTATAAATGACATGACAATCACACTAATAATATGACAGTCACACTAATGTCATATCATGCCCTCTTTCAACATGCACTCGACTGAATGTGTTAGAAAAATTAATGTTGCACACATCAAAATCCATACAATGTACAACAGGCATTGGTTGTGTTAACGATGATTTACGTCGGATTAAACATATTATAAACTTGCCACACCTTGGGATAAATCATGCCTACGTGAAGCGCACATCGAACAAAAATAAAATTCGAAATTAGTAATTGTGCGACAACTAACATGCAGACTCCAAAACTATTAAACTAGTAGACCTACACGCAGCGACAACCAGGCTACCTAAATGTGCATCAGTGCATAGACAAGCATTGGCACTGAGAGTGCCTAGGTCGGTCATTTGGAGAAGCTGAACTTGCAGTAGTGTCGTACGGCGATGACTTGAGATCACCCCTTAACAAACACGTCGAGGTGACTTGTTTGTGGCGCAGATTCAATGAGAGGATGTTGGAACGTGTGTGAATTTTCAGGTTTAATTAACTGTTCGCATATATCATAGTTTGCGATGACACTGCAATAATTACATTGTAAATCACAGTGCTTTGCAGCGCTTTGCGTTACGAATGACAATAAACGATTTTTTCGAGTCCACGATGCGAACATATCAACCGTTGAATTATGTTCGGTTGCGACGTTCTATCAGATATGAAACATAATGTATGCTTCCGTGTCATAATGTTGGGTAATCGCTTAAAAAGTGGAAGAAAATTCAGTCACATAGACAGCGTATAATTATGATGTCCATACGCAAGTAATACGAAAAACAAATCGATGTTTTGTCGATATTTATGAGGGCATTATACCAACAACATGTCCACCATATTGCAACAGAAAGCAATTACCTAATACACTTTTATTATACTTCCCATAAGACTCTGTCAGAACTATATATAGTTTATGTTATTAGTTTTCGCAATACATAAAAGAACACGTTATTATATGTTAAGTTTCGTAACGTTAGACGGGGGTCAAATTGAGAAAGTAGAAGATTTTAAATGTCTTGGATCCTACACAAACTTACAACATGACACCCAGTGCAGAAAAGACAACGGCGTCTTCGTCTGTCAGGACACGTGATGCGTCATGACACCAATATGGCGGTTGACGAGACTTGTGTCCCCGATACGGACTACTTCATAGTTGTCAATAACTATGAATGCACAACTCTGCACCATTTTTGTAATCTATGCAGAAATGAGAAAGCTGAAACATGTCGCGAGTACATGTCAGACTTTGACTTTGTGCTTAGGTTTTTAGGGAGGTTTTTAGGGTTGACTTGTCAAGTATATGTTTATATACGCGCTATGTTCGAGTGCCATAAAATGTCATGTCATGATTTTGTTTCCATTTCAGGAGTTATATCGGAGAAAACGGTTCAACTATGCGCATCGTTCAATTATGAACTCTTTTGAACATTTTGTGTTTGACGATAAGGAATATAAATGGTTGGGTCTTTTGCAATAGACAGCCCCCTGGACTTGAAAACCGTGTAAGTAACTCTTCACCGCGCTAGCAATTGACCGTTTCATGCAGCAACTCGCGACAACAGTTTTTCATACCGCCGTTAAATTAAAATGAGCAACCACCAAATTGAAATACGAAACACTTGGCCTCTTCAACGTTAGTCAGCGTAAATAGGCGTTAGTTGGCTGAGTGAGAATAGCTGCAGCTTGAATGATCGAGGCTTGACGAGACGATGCTAACGTATGTCGCCCCCGCTACAGTTTGTAATCATACTTGTTTGTGAAACTCTTTTTTTTGTTACGTGGTCGGCTGTTATACCGACAAATGCCACAACATCGCTACATGTCGTAATCGCCGACAAATATCCCAACACTGCCGCTAAATGTTCACGAATTTACCATCAACAATTGTCATACATGCCGACGACTAATGTCACAACGACAAAACTAATGTAAAATTGTACCAACGGCAAATTTTATTTCAGTGGTCCTCACAGTTTAACAATATTTAGCAAGATTTAACAAGATTGCCATCCAAGACAAAGGCCCATGTGACAAGTGGACAAGGAAGCCATTGGCGTATCGAGAGTCCAACAATGTTCATTTATGTGTAACTCCCCCTCCTGAGATATGTGCCAACCTTGATTCTAAACATATTCACGATGCTAGCATTTACAAAATCAGTAAATAATTTGTTCCATTCATGTATTGTCCTCTGCGAGAACGAGTACTTCCTGATATATAATCTACGCTGATCCTTGACTAATGTGTTGGATTAAGAATGAGAGAATAATCGACCCAATGAGAGATTACAGGATCTACTGAGATCACAGAGCTACATCACTATTCTAATAATGTCCCGATAGACTAGAGCGGTATCCAGCGGTGTGCAGGGCGCCATCTCGTAGCACGGCAGAAAACATTCACTTATGACTTACGACTTGCAGCCCTAGGACTGGTTTATTTTTAGAGTTGTCCTTCTGGAAGAGTTGGTGAGTCCACGACTATTTTTCCATTTCTCTGCGTGGGATCTTGTACTAGGGTAGGGCGGGGGAATACGCCCACCTTAAGCAAGACATTGAATAACAACAAATAACAAAGTTTATTCGAAAAAACAGTTTTATACTCCGAAAGAAGCAGTTACACTCTATTAAAATAAACAGTATTAAAAGTTTGATTACACAGAGTTTTCGAGTTATACGCATTCTAAAAATTTTCTTATGTAGGCGTTTTGCCCCTTTGCTGGGGCAATACGCCCACAGAAAGGGGCAAATCGCCCAGTGGTAGGCGCTTCGCCCCACAACAAATCAGGGAATCGTATTGACATCACATTTGTCAAGTATAACATACATCTGATACCTAACAATTAAGCATATATATTTCCGTATTATACGGCTATTGGCAGTTTAGTATAATTGATACAATTAAATAAATGTGTCATGCATACTGCAAGTCGTCTCATTTATGTCAAGCCAGCACAGTTCCTATTATGGTCGTGTATAACATTATATTGAAACAAATGTCATAATTGAAAGGCATTACGGTAATGTTTTCTCTATTGCTATTAGCCATTACATGACATGAAGTGACTGTCCTAGTCCTCGTCTGATTCACAGTTGGGACAAATGAACTCCGTGTATTCTGGTGTGCACTGCTCGTGGGCCAATTTCTTGCACTTTTGACACTGGACCCATTTTCCTAGCGATTTGCGAACGCTCAGGTTGGCATGTCTTTCTAGTAAGCTCTTCAGCCAGTCTTTTCCGGCCAACTTGTTTCGCGCCGTCTTATGCCAAACGTCTGACATCAGTAGGAGTTAGGCCATACATGGCCATCTCCATTGTCTGGATGTGGTCAATGTTGACCAACTCAATCTCCGGCGGCAGCGCCGATGAGGAACCCAACCTCACCTTTCCAGGTGTATCAACAAGAGCATCACGGTGTCTGCGAATAGTGCGAGACGGAATTACCAATTCTTTGCTGACACGGATGAGCGGCATACCATCTCTCCATAATCTCAACGCATCTTGCAAGTTGCCATCACCGCACACTCCTCTGTTTGCTTTTTTGTTGTAATGCCTGACCTTGATTTAGACTGCAAATGAACATACAGGATAATTAAATGCGGTATAATAAAGAAATGCAATCATGCATACCTATTTTCTGCTTTATATTAAGTGGTGCACATAGACAGGTAGTAGTAGGATTGGTATTGTTAGTTGTATAATTATTATACCGAAGGTATGATTGTTCTTTATGTAATATATATATATATATATATATATATATATATATATATATATATATATATACATGCCCACGTTTGCAAAATGTTGATATACCACAGCGGCGGGGCAAAACGCCCACCTAGGCGTACTGCCCTCATTGTTGGTAGGCGTCTCGCCCCAATAGTACTAATTTGCTAAATAGGTGGCGTCCAATAAGCGTCCTTATTATCACCCACAATCAATGCTGCTAATATGTTTACAAGTTAATTATGATGATATATGCCTAGTGGCAAAACAACACACTTGGTTACGATGACTTTATTAACACAAAGGTAGACATTAAATTTTACATCAGTGCCAAGAAAAACACGAAACGTTGATTGTCATACTTACTTTCGAACATCCACTTTAGCGCTCTTGTCAGAAGAAAGCGATATATGGCAGCACTTGAAAAAGCATAACACGTGGTATACTGCATTAGGCGTTCGTTGGAAAAGTGCTATGGGCGTATTGCCTCACATGGGCGTATTGCCCCGCCCTACCCTACTTCCCCTGACATAGGTACCAGGTAGAACGGATAAATAGAAAGCGTATCTATATCGATATGGGCGTATTGCCTCACATGGGCGTATTGCCCGTCCTACCCTACTTCCCCTGACATAGGTACCAGGTAGAACGGATCAATAGAAAGCGTATCTATATCGATATGGTCGCTTGCATACATTATTCTAAACGAGGCCTAACTATTTATTTACACAGATATATAATTAGCTTTTTTCCTTGTATGTTATATTTCTCCCAATCAAACCAACAATTGGAATACCATTTGAAGCTGCAATACCAAACTGTTCTGAAACTTTCATATCAGTACTTATTGTTACTCCTAGGTCCTTTTCTTTTTTACGTTTTTTATGTTTTACATCCAAGTTCCTGTTTCCTGTATGTAGGCATTGGCATTTCCCAAAATTGAATAACATCTGCCATTTTTCAGATTTATAAATGTATATTATGTATTGCTCATTGTTAACCTTTCTAAATACTTTCGTGTCATCCACAAATTTCAGTACGTTGCTTGTTATGTTATCGTCCAAATCATTGATACATATTAAGAAAAATAAAGATCCTAATAATGATCTTTGTGGTACCACACTGACAACTGATTTCGAGTTTGAAACCTTAAAATTTCAGTACGTTGCTTGTTATGTTATCGTCGAAATCATTGATACATATTCAGAATAATAAAGATCCCAATAATCATCCTTGAGGTACCCCACTCAAAACTGATTTCCAGTTTGAAACCGCTCCATCTACTACAACACGCTGTCTTCTGTCAGTCAGCCATTGCTCTATCCAGTCGATTATGCCATCCCCGATACCATGGGTTTTTAACTTAAATAGTACTTTTTGATATGGCACTTTATCAAAAGCTTTCTGAACATCTAAGTAGATAATATCTACAGGTGATCCTTCGTCTATACAATTAGTTATTTCTTCAAAAAACATAACATAGTTGTTAAGCATGACCTCTCTTTTAGGAATCCATGTTGAGATGGATTTAATAATGTATGCCTAACAAGGAAGTCTTAATTAACCTTTCTAATAATTTACAAATCACTTATGTTAAACTCACTGGTTTGTAATTCTCTGACTTATTTCTCGAACCCTTTTTAAATAATAATAATATGATGTTTGCTTCTTTCCATTCAAGAGGAATCACTTCTTCTTTTATTGACAATTCGGACACACTTGCAAATGGTATACTAATGTGTTGTACTGTTTCTATTAATAGTATTGGAGGAATTTATATATATATATATATACATATATTGCCTACACAATATAATGTCAGTAGATTGTGTCATAGATATGTCCTGCTCCGATATATATATATATATATATATATATATATATATATATATATATATATATATATATATATATATATATATATATATATATATATATATATATATATATATATATATATATATATATATATATATATATATATATATATATATATATATATGTATATATATATATATGTATATATATATATGTATATATATATATATATATATATATATATATATATATATATATATATATATATATATATATATATATATATATATATATATAAAAGATCATGTAAGATCATGAAATGAAAAAATTAAATATTTACCAATTTAAATAACAACATGTAGCCAGTGGCATTTTTAGGGGGATGCCATTGGCCCACGGCCCCTTTGGCTTATTTCACATATTTTCCCGTTGCGCCGCTACATGGTAGCATCCGTGACTAGGCTCGCCCCCCAATACGATATCCTAGATACGTCACCGCATGTAGCTAACGACTAACTAACTTGGAGGCTAGCTAGTTTAGTGACTAACTAAGAACTAACAACACTTATCATTATGTCACGCGGTATGCGTGTCTAGACAACTAAAGTGCGCGTCTGACACAGTGGATGCAACGTGCGCCCACTTGTGGCGAAGGATGCACAAAGGTCAAGTAACCCCCGTGAACAGGTTCAACTAACCCCGTAACAAAACTGATACAGGTTTATGTGTCTCTTTTTGAGCGTGCCTTGCAAACACGGCTGAAACACAGTGTTGCTATTACTCACGGTGGTCTCTGTGAAACATATTTATTGACTAGAGTATTACAGCGAAGCCACGGGGTGTGTGCTTCGTATTCAAAGAGTCTCTTGTCAGTCCTATGTTACCTGCTGTGTTTTATTTACAACAAAAACCATCGAATTGGCGCTTTTCGCATGCGCGATATATGAGCTAAGGAATGATCGACTAATCCCTAACATCTGAACACGACAGTCACATTAATGTCAAATATTTTCAATTTCTTACAACAGGAAGTCCACTGACTGAGTTAGAATATAAATGTTACGTGTGTGCCATTCTACAGTAATGGCTAATGCGAATATTGGTGTCCAAGAATTACGCAAATTATGTTTTGATGCAATGCATGTCATTAGCCAAGTATACATCCATGCATACGTTTTTCTCAAATATATATTGCTCACGTTAATTACTGTTCTATCGACCAATTTGTTCAATTAATGTGATCGACACATTTCAGAGGCATCAAGGTGTAACAAACACCCTAACAATCTGGAATGGCCGCCATTTCCATGGCAATGATCCAACAAAATATAATAAATTCCCACAGTTTATATTTGGCTTTCTTTTTGTAACATGCCTCTAAAAAGTATATTAATGTTGACCTGTTTTCAAACAATTACATGAGATTTATGTTGTTGTGGTGCGGAAAGCAGTAGAACACAATGAATTCGGCCAACACAAAAATAATTGTTGATGCATAAAAAAAACTTAAGTTGAACCTACATTGGTGTTGTACATGTTGTATATGTTGTACATGATGTACATGATGTACATGTTGTACGTGATGTACATGTTGTATATGTTGTACATGATGTACATGTTCTGCATCCATGTGTTGAAATCATCCCGTAATAAACGACGCGGTGTCGCGGTAATAGAAGATATTTTGAGACGTAGCGTTTCTTCCGCATGAGAATATTAATTAATACAAGCAAGTTGGACTCGGTGTGTGTGGTGTGTGTGGTGTGTATGGTGTGTGTGGTGTGTGTGGTGTGTGTGTGGTGTGTGTGGTGTGTGTGGTGTGTGTGGTGTGTGTGGTGTGTGTGGTGTGTGTGGTGTGTGTGGTGTGTGTGGTGTGTGTGGTGTGTGTGGTGTGTGTATGTGTGACTTATGAAGTTGTCGTGAACCGAACTGGACGAAAAGTCCGTCACATAAACAGCATGGCTGATGTCCGTATGTAAGTAATACGAAAAACAAATCGATGTAATTTTGAGTGTTATGAAGGGATTATACTGACAACCTATCCACCATGTTGCAACAGAAAGGCAATGATATAATACACATTTATTGTACTTCCCTCATGACCCCTCTCAAAACAACACCTATTTTACATACGCTATTAGTTTTTGCAAGATCCCCGGACATATAACAAAACAATATTATATCTCATTTGCCATGTTTTTGCATCTTCAGCCCATTATTGAAATGAGAAACAGTCAAACATACACATTAACTACAACAATCATATCATAACAGGAAGCACACAGCCAGGGGCGTTCGCAGGCTTATTTCCAGAGGGGGGGGGCAAACTCTATTAATATATAGTTTGTTTGGTCGTATATACAAATCGTATGTACAACCACTGTTGAGAACTGCCTGTAAGTAAACGATTATCCAAATTACTATCTTGGTGTCTAAAGTCTGGAAAAATTCTTACTTACCCATTTATGGTAACGACTGTTTCCGAATGCGTTCACTTCCTAAGACTTTGTTTGCTTAAACACGCAAAGAGCACAGTGCTTCATGGTTGCATGCCCTTGCGAAAATGTCGGCGTCGTGGCTACCTTTTACAACTCGTTGTCTACGTGACGTCATATATTCAGAAACGGCCGCCCCTGCCTGTGTTCGTTCTACACAACAATCACGCCATCTAGGTACCAACATACACTACAATTCAAATGCATGTTCGGTTAAATGGAATTCATAAAACCAAACAGCGGTGGCCACTATATGAAGCGGTCGGGTAAGATGCTGCAGAAGAAGAAGTTACATACAACAACGAGAGTTTAGCCAGATTTAGCCATACATTCATCCAAACAAATAATAAAGTGGACGTGTGGACAAGGAAGCCATTGCTTGCTCGAGAATTCAGCTATGTTTCCTTTGTGTATAGCCCGCCCTTATCATACATCTATAAATGTTATGTTTAAACATATTCGCACTCCCAGCATTAAAGCAATCATTAGATAATGCTTTCCTTTCATTTATCTTCTTCTGTGAGAATTAGTATTTTGTGTGATTGAGATTCGTGCTAGTGGCGCCGAATAGCGACCAATGGCAAATTAAAATTTTCGAAAATTGTTTGTTAATCGGATTAACAGATAAACGAAATGTTATGTTTAGTATTATTAGAAAACTCGTTGTTTACTGGAAATGTTTTCCTTGTGTTAGTATTTAATTATGATGGAGAACAAATATTTTGAGATATAGTAGAAGTTGTGGATTTGTGTTGGTGACAACATAATAGTTAAGTAAATATGTTTGCGTTCTCACTTTCGACAATGGGTTTAGATAAAGGAAATTTTCCGTTTACGTTCCACAAACTGCAGCCAGTCCTCATCACTCCATAAATACCTTCAGATCGTGTATATAGATTTTAATATAGTTTTTAACCTAAAAACACCCATTGTTGCCCCAATAGCGGTGCAATGTCTTTTAACTGGCCCTGACTGGAACTACCAACGGACACAGACGCCGCAGGACTTACGACGCTCCTAAGGAGCCCAGTCCTTCAAAGGAAGAAGAAGACTATTAGACGGGAAATATGTTACATATACACCTGTTGTTGAGTTATCTATAGTTGTACGAATATACACTCACTGAACCATAACGAGTATTTCCATTGGCTGCCGCATTATCCCAGCCAAACCATAAATCTGTGACAATGTCCAATCGGCATTGTTCCGTTTTAAATGCTGCTTTGTGCAAATATTTATATTAATATCTTCATACCCATTCAATATTTGTAAAACGTATATGTATACGATTATTAGTCTAATGTACTAGGCGTCTTTCATAACTATGATCTTTCAGTTCTGGAATCAGTCTAGTTCCTCCAAAAATTATAACCGTAACTCAAAAAAAGAGCCCAAGCAATTGATGAAGCCAGCGCTTGACCTAAAGACGGTCGGTTAGTGTGCTTCATGTCGTGAGTTGCTTGCGAGGATATATTGACAATCAATGATTTTGAGAATGAAATATTCTGTTAAAATTATAGTGTTAAAATAATTATTTGATTTTATAATCATGAAGCAAATTTTAAGGAATATTGACGAAAAAATAAAAGACAACTATAAAGCTATAAAACGTTCAGGTCAATAGGCCTACCATCAACCCAGAGAAGCAAGCGTATCTATGTTTGTTAGTTTTGTCCCAGTAAAACAGTTATCTAATTCTGATGGTTACTTTTCACTACTATGCATAATATTGTCAATGATTATGACAACATTAAAAATGTAACTTTCAAGATGGCTAGGAATCGAGTGTTGTGAAGTATGTGTATAACGCTTTTATATTAACAAAATCTAACACCCGAAAGATTGCAGGTACAATCGGTGCCTCTTATTCCGGATATTCAACAGAACGAATATATTTTCTTTCTTAGCTGCGCTTCCACCTTTGCTCGCAGGGCAAGTGGCACAGTCCTTCACTGAACAATGTCTGGTACGGTTCTAGAAAGTCATCTCTGTCTACCTGGTGCACTGCGGATCAATTCATCTTTAATACCGACAACCAGTTATTTCCTAGTAGATTCGGTCCCAATCCAGACACAAAAGCGTGGAAATTATAATGCACGTTGTTGTTGTTGTCTACCTCCAGCTGAACCTGTCCTAACTGCTGAATAGTGCTGCCTGCATAGGCATACAAACGTGGTACTTTATTTATCTCTAAAGCTAGTAGTGGGGCTGATCCTTTTTCTATGGTCCACTCCTTTTTCGAAATCAACGAAACTGAGGCTCCTTTGTTTATTTCCATAGTTATCCATGTTCCTGTCTCACAGTACAAACACACGGTTTTACTGTGTCGTAGTGAGTTGTGTGGTATGTCTGTTCACACAAATCATTCATGGTGGCGATGCGTCTGCTCAAAACATTCTTGCAAATTGGTTAGGTTTGTAAAAGGCACGTTCTTATATAGCAATGTCCAGTCCTTGGGACAAATCAAAGCGCTCTACACTTCACTCCGTGGTGGAACGGTTCATTTCAATGCCATTTCGACTTCTCTGTGAAGCATTCAGCAACGTTGCAATTACAGCGCGAAGACTTTTCTGTCAGAAAACCATCTCTGCCTCTGCCTATAGCCTGACAACCTACAGTTGAGTGAACTGTGGAAACATGGGATCAACGAAATTGCCAAAGCTTTGAAATGGCATCAAGAAGATTCGAACCCGGTTTCTTTCGATTGAGAGCCCGACGTTCTAACCACTACGTTACCGCGCCTCCTATTAAAATACGTGTTACGTGTGTGGCATATCTTGCTCCAGGCTTTACACGTCATCTCATTATGGGGCTGTCCTCCACATCCAGGACACGATCTTGCATTCGCCTAGTACGGTAACACATTCTGATGGACTTCTTTTGATTGTCTGTCATGTGTTGCATCAGCCATCTGACGATCACGATAGAAACTACTTCTGCCCCGTCCTCGTAAAGATCAGCGATGACTATATTCATTCTGGTTCAAGTCTTACCAACTGTCCCGTTGATATCTCTCTCCTTTTCTCTTCTCTCATAATTCTCTACTGTGTCACCACCTAGCAATCTCTCCCCACTTACCCGTTTATCTTTATTTTACCGTACACTCTGCCTCCCACCATCTGCTACTCATTCTATGTCACAGTCTTACCAACTGTCCCTCTCACATCTCTTTCGTTGTCTCTGCTCTCCCCGTCTCCCCACCTGGCTGGACACAGTCCAATTCACCCTGTCCTGTCATCATCACAACCAACTTTTCTACCTCCGTTAGTAAACATTTCACCGTCTTGCACACACTAAATACAACATAAAAATAACCCACCTTTACGTCCTCCACGAATCTACACACTCGGACTTAGCGAATTCTACCCAGCTGTCACAACTAGACCATATCAGACGACGATTCGCCTTTAGTTGCCGTTTGCACTTCGCCATGTTAGAAATTAAATTTTTTATTATTTATATTCAGTTATGTTTACAATTTATTATCGGTAGTCTTCATAAAGACTGTTTCTTCTATTGTAGTACACACTTTATGTTAGATTATTTAAGTTTTAATAACATTTTCAAATATACACCTGCTTCTTATTATATCCCACTAACCACAACATACCATATTAATGTTAGCGCTAACGAGAATGACTCCCTGTGGCTAACTTTTGACATCAAATATTGCCTAAACAAGGTCTCTAGCTACTATATGTTTAAAATACATGTAATAAAAATAAAATGCGATCAATATTCCAAGCTTTTTTCGATATGTAACTTCAATTATGTGTTCCCATCAATATTTTCCCGTCATGTTTATTTGCCGCAATAGTGGGCAAAACATGGATACGTCTCTATCAAAGTATGTTTTTTCAAGTTTTTTGTAATTTTTGCTTTTTTATAAATATTACGTTGTGTTCTTGTTGTTACTTGAGAGGTAAAATTAAAACGTGTTACAAAAATTGCGTTTGTCTTATTTATTCATATATTTTACTTCCAAAGATGCTCTCAAAGTGGCGTTTAATACGACGACATACATTGTTTAGTCCACTTCACAATGCTTTCTCAATAATCATAGAACATCATCAAACAAAAGATCCTACATCTATCATACTAAGTTTCACTATTAACTGGTAGATTTATACATCAAATGTAGGAAAGGTGTGCTGTAATCTTGAATCAAAAAGTGCCTATCGTAAGTTACATATCGGGTCCTGTCTTGGATGTTCTGTTTCAATTTAGTTGAACAATAAAACTTAAAAATTATCTATTGAACTTTCTAATCTCTGCCACCCGGATGTATTTTATGTTTTATGCGCAAGAATTATTACTCATATAAAATAAAACATAAGCATTACAAATACACGCAAAATTGTGACAACTAAAGTTTTCTTTGCAATAGTCCAATAGTCGGTCTAGGATTGTCATGCTATTACAGCTATTTACAACGAGGATCGTCAGTTAAGATTACGTGTCGTGTTAAATATATAAATGTATGGTTACCTGCGAGCAGATGTTCGTGTTCTGATGCTAGACCTGTTTAAAATCAGCAAGCGTTATTGCTGGTACGATGTTTTCTATGCTGAAACAGACTCAACAAACAGTAATTCTTTAAATATTTGCGTTTTTGTTCCGACTCTCTCATTTAAAGTACAAATCACGTGTAGTACTTCCGGCCTAGTAGTTTGCGATATTAACCCTGACGGAGTGACCCATACGCAGCAATTAAGAATAGGGTCATTAATTATCAACGATCAAAGGGACTAATGGAGACGAGAAACCAACACAACACGGTATGGAACGAGTGCACACGTATTTTATTGAACGACACAAGCAGCATGACGATACATCAAGGGTAGCATGTAATATCACCACTACGACTACGACTACGATGAATATGATGATGATGACTTGACTTGCGGATGTTGACCATCACGCCAGAGGTCGCGAGCTTAGGGGTGTCTCCACCTCGCCAGAGGCTCGAGGGTGATCGACGATGATGATGAGTCGACTTGCGGATGTTTACCATCACGCCAGAGGTCGCGAGCTTACGGGTGGTGCATCCACCTCGCCAGAGGCTCCATCGATGTAATACTACTACTACTATGACGAGCGATAATACAGTCTACCTTATCGCAGCTGTTTAAGCCAATCAAACACGCGGCAATCGTTAGCTACTAGATCGGTGCCGAATATGTTAACAAAAGTTCTCATTGGAACGCCAATACAACGAAGCAATACAAAAGCAACACAATATTGTCCACAAACGGACTCTGAAGCCTCTTGGTATTATGAGTCCAATCGGAACAATGTTCTTTCAGGAAGGTGCGGAACGCAGCGTGTCGTGGCGGCAGACCGTACGAGCAGAAGTAATCGCCGCGTCCGTCGGCGTCCAGGTAGAGCGCTATCAAATGTTCGCCCGGTTCGTCGCCGTCGTCGGTGTTGCACACGAAGGCCGCGGGCAGAGTGCCGTCTATCGTCGTGGGCAGTCCGTCTTTGGGTACGACGCCGCGAAATATCGATATGGCGCGCGGGTCCATCGCCAGTAGTCTAGCGATCTGCAGGGTGTCCATCTCAGTAGTCGTAGATGACGTTGCGGTTCTTGTCGATTTCCAGCACGGACTCGAGCTCGGCGTAGACGACGACGTTCACGGTGTTCAGCAGCGCGTTGCGGAAATGCAGTTCTATGCGCAGGTTGCCCTTTTGTACCAGATGGAGGCAGGGACCGTCGCACTGGTCGGGGGTCAGGTCGAAACTGAAGCCGTGTCGGTAGTCGCTACGAGTCAGTCCGTTCCCCTCGTCCTGCCACATCTTGCCGGTCGTGGAGAACAGACTCATGTAGCTCCTGACGAAGAGGTCGTCTGCGAAATTGGGCTGGAAAGGTTTGGAGGGTATCTGTCGTCCGTCCACGTACACCGCGTGGAAGTTGATGTCGTTGTTCTTGGCGTGAAACGGATTATTGGTGTACACGCCGTTGTAGGCATCGTTATCGATGCAGCACAGCACCAGACGTTTCGGCAGGGTACCGAGGAACAGGTTCTCGTACGTGTGCGACCGAGTGCCAGCAGGAATGGAGTACACCTTGCACTCAACGGATCGCATCGGATACTTGACCGTACTTTTCTCCAGAGCCTTGATGTGCGCCATCTGCACGGTCGGATTCAGGGTGGCCTTCTTTGCAAACAAGGCGGCATTGACTATTTGTATTTTGTAATCGGGGTCGATCCCACCAGCCATGAGTGCAAAAGCAGGCTTACTACGCACCAGTCGTATCTTGACATCGACGCCGTTGATCAGGAATTTATCCTGCAGAAAGAGATCCACGTGGAGACGGCCCGTCATATCGACCAGACGACTCATTACGATGTTCTCTCGTCGAGCCACGAACCCTTCGTTAGCCTCGGGTCCGTCGGCTATCTCGACGGCGTCCATGCGAGTGGCCGTGTCCTTGTACCACAGCTGACTCGTCAGTTGCGTGTCCTTGGCATCGGGACCGTAGCTCAGCAGCGTCTCTATGTAGGCGCGATACGCATACGTGTTGGTCGAAGGGGTCACGAGCGTGCCGTTCAGATAGACGTCGACTTGACTGAACAGCGCATGCAGCCAGTTATTCACTGGTCCCACGGGGTCGGCCAAGTCGAGATCGTCCCCGTTGGCTCGTGTCACCTTCGCCTGCACGTGCAGCATCGTGTTGGCGAGATCCAGGTAATCGTCGCCCGATCCGGGTATGAGGAATTCTATCGGTCCACCCGAGTCCAGAGAGGACATGGGCTGATGTTCCACTACGTGGCTCGATGATGCTGTTCTGAGTGGGGGGGGGGTACGGTAAAGAGATCCAGTTCGGTCTTGACCCCTTCGCACGACTGTCTATGTACGAAAGCCATCGTCGTTATCGAATATGTCGGCTTCACGTTTCGCGGACGTCTGTCTCTTGCGTCGTCTCTTTGCTAAAGTGACTCCTTTCTTCGCCGGCGCGCGTTTTATACGTTTACGAGCTCGCACGCCAGGGGCCAAAAGGCCACGCATCAGATTCCTACCGGCATCCGCGACGCGTCGTTTGGTTGCCCTTTTTATGCTCTGTCCGGACATGACGTCGTCGGCTATGCGCACGCCGGTCTTCAACGCCCCCTTTCCCAACGCCACGGCACCTCTCTTGATGAGTGGCATGGCGCTACGCAACAGATCTCCGAACAGACTGCCTAGTCCGTGACCCCGCTGGTATTGGGCACCGGCGAAGTAGGGCAGTGCACCACCCGCCTGACGCGCGTAATATTCGTTGTCATTCATCTTCAGAACAGTCCGGTCCTGCGTCGTCGAAAATGAAGCGTCACCGTCACTCTACCGTACTCGAATGGCACGCGCCGTCCGGTGTCGTCTCTTATATCCATCTCGATCGACTTGAAGTGCGAGTACAACAGAGGCACGTAGTGAATGTTAGTGAACCTATTGGATACCGTGGCACCGTGAATTCTGCCAACCGGGAGGGCTCGCAACAAAGGCGCGACGCTGTCACCGACTATGCGAGACTCCACGACGTCCGTGTAGACGTAGATGGTATCGAACCCGCGATTCATGTTCAGCACGTCTTCGGCTACTTTACGGAAGGGGTACGAACCATCGGGACTGTGTGTAGGTGGCGGTGGTATAATCACGGTGGCTGACGTTCCAACTGGTCTCGGGTGATCGTGCTGGCGTGTGCTGTCTGCTGCTGTTGCTGCCGGCGGACTGGTGTCGATCGACTCACGAAATCCTAACATAGGTGCCAACGCACTGTGGTACGGTATGGTGAAAACGGTGTCGGATGACATGTGCAACGACATTTTTTGAGTGATCATGCTGCAGGTCAATTTAGCTCGTGTCTTGTCCGTCGCCATAAGTCGCAGACCCCTGTTTACACGGTTCATCAATGTCACGGGACCTCTGTAATACCCCGAGGCTAACTTCATACTCGGGACAAGACCCGTAGGATTTTTCTCATTGAGGAAGAACCAGACATCTTCGTCTGTAACATTGTACCAAGTATGCGGGTACTGTATCTCTGCCAACCCGCATTCCCACTCGCCAGTCAGATCGATACGTCGAGGTAAGTCGGTGATGTAATGAGCGACGTATTGTCGGGATACATTTTCATGGAAGCGTTGCTAGGCAGTGTCAGGTAGAAATCAGTCGCCATTGCGTCGCAACGTGGGATTGGGGAGCAGGTAACCCAAAGAACTACTCAACAGGGCCGTCCACAGATTAGAATTCTCGTGACCTGTGGTCAGGTTGTAAATACTTACCAGGATGACCGTGAACAAGACGAGGACCTGACACAGAAAGACTATTTCCTCTTTAGGACACACGGTACCGAACAGATGCCAAGGAGTGCTGCTGCTGCTGCTGCTGCTGCTGCTGCTGCTGCTGCTGCTGCTGCTGCTGCTGCTGCTGCTGCTGCTGCTGCTGCTGCTGCTGCTGCTGCTGCTGCTGCTGCTGCTGCTGCTGCTGCTGCTGCTGCTGCTGCTGCTGCTGCTGCTGCTGCTGCTGCTGCTGCTGCTGCTGCTGCTGCTGCTGCTGCTGCTGCTGCTGCTGCTGCTGCTGCTGCTGCTGCTGCTGCTGCTGCTGCTGCTGCTGCTGCTGCTGCTGCTGTCCTCTGCGTTCTGCGCGTCAGTACTGTCCTCTGCTGCTACTACGTCCTCTTGTTCCTCCTCCTCCTGTTCTATGACGGTGGTGGTGGTGAAGTCTCGTGTTGTCGTGTCTTGTGTCATTTCTCGAATGAAGTGTCACCGTACGCGTGGCTAGTCTTTATAGTAGTGTGGACGAGTGCCTTGGCATCGATCCAGCTGTTGAATTTGGAGGGGTAGCCGAACCATTTCACCAAAGCCTCCGTTCGTCTACCTACCTTACGACGCAGCAGTACCGCTTGCACGTAGTACAGTTTATCGGCGGGTACCGACACCTTCTGCAGCTCCATTTCGTAGAAGGTGCCTTCCAGCACTTCACCGAGATCGTCCCTCAATCGATACACGGGTGGTTCGGAGGGATGAACCTCGTGTATCGTGAACATCTCGTCGCTCCAATTCGCCGCGTAGCCTTTTTCGAACTTACCTTTGTACTTGCGGTTGCGCACGCGATCCGACACGCGCAACTTGGGCACGCCCTTACCGTCGTGTCCGTACATACGCTGCCACACCTGTTCTTGATTCTGGTAACTTACCTGTGACGGAGCCATACCGATACTGCGGTGAGGGGTGTTGTTGTACGATTGCACCATGTCCCGAAGGACGTCGATGTATCGCCACGTCTGGTGTTTCGTGAAGTATCGCCACATGCGCGTCTTCAACGTTCTGTTGAATCTTTCCACGACGCTCGCCTTCGTCTCCGCGTTGTGCGTGGAGAAGTGATGGATGCCGTGCTTCTTCAATAGAGCCTGAACGGATTTATTCAGAAATTCCAGACCTTGATCTGTCTGCAACGTCTGTGGCCAGCCTTTGCTGAACGTGCTGTCAAGCGCTGCTACCAACGACGCCGCGGACTTGTTTTTCATGGGAACACACCAGGCCACTTTCGAGAAGACGTCGATCACCGTGAGGAGAAAGGTCATACCGTCGTTGTCCTTTTTTCAAATTCGACAGATCGACGAGATCGGCCTGCCACTGCTGACGTGGCCCACCCACGATGACGCATCGTCTCTTGAAATGACGTCTAGCCGGTTTGTGTAGGGTATAGGCATCCTGTTCTGAAAACCATTCCGCGACCCTTTTTCGTGACATGCGCGCGACGCGTCGCAAGGTATCGACTCCGCCGTAACTACCTACCCTTTTCGGGTCAAAGTAGACCGTCCTCAGTGGTTGTTCTTTCCTAGGCGCCATTAAAAGTGTTCCGATGGATTGGTGGTTGTGACGTTGATTCTGTAGCACGGTTCTCAATGAGTGACAACGAGTACGCTGTTCGAGCTATAGCGTCGACGATCACGTAAAGTCCAACGCAAAATTATGCAACGATGACGCAACAGTAGTACGTGTCCTGTGGATCGCTCGACATCGGAGCGCACACTGTGCAATGGACACGTGCCACACCGTCTTAAATGTCTTCCCAACTAGCCAATGACGCCAGAGCCTTGCGTTGACGTTCTGGAGGTGGGGTGAGCATGGAATGTTCCATCTGACCGCGTCGACGAGCGAGGGGTATCCAACTGAGCGATCTTAGTGCGCTACCACCGCCAGAGCGAGGGGTAGTCGGCATTCGACGACGGCGACCTGGAGTGGATGTCATCGTCGGCGTCGTCGCCTGACGTATGTAGGCTCTCCTGGTGACGTTACCGACCAACTCCATGGGTAGGTTCATGGCACGGAGTTGTCTTGCGAACGGTTGCCATCCCGTTGGATCGGTCTTTCTCTTACGCAACAGATCATTCACGAGATCCACCACGTTACTTCCGGCAACCGGCACACCCTCGTGGATCAGTTCGCCACGAGCGGTCCACGCAATATCTCTTTTGAGATGTTCCATCAAACGTCTGGCTTTGCCTTGCATGGTCTTGGGGACGGTGTCAACGACGTCGGCCTCTATCCCGCTAGTAGCGGTAGTAGCAGGAGCTCCTACTGCGCGTGTCGGTTCCTTGGCGTGTTTATCAGACAAGACGTTATACCGTTGCAATACCTGATTATACAATGTTACCTTGGTCCTGTCGTCGAGGTCCTTTCTGTCGAGGATGGTCATCATCTCGTCATCGAGGGCTTGCACCTTCTTACCTAAGGTGTCCGTCTGTGGTGGTGGTGAACGAAGCGTGTCCAACATTCGTGGGTCCACCAAGGCCATCTTGCGTGCGTGTTCCATCTCTCTACCTCTTGAGCAGCACCTCTCGGAGCAAGGGTAGAAAGACCGAACTTGCCAACGGTGCTAAGAAGGCCGATAGGAAACCTCCGCTCTGTCCCTCGCCGACCTGCTGTTGCAGCAAGATGCGTCTTCTCCTGGCAGCTGGCGTTCGTCTCTGACCCAACTCGCGTAACTTCGTCCTGTATTTACTCAAACGTCGCCTCTGTAATGCGGTCAATGGAATGTTCTTTTTTAATATGTTGTAGGCACACTCGGCTAGTGCACACAGCAGATCGGCGTCGGCGTTGGCGATGATGGCCCTTTTCAATTTGTTGCTCTTGATTCTGTTCAGTGCCTGTATGCACACAATGTGTCTCTTCACCAGCTCAGACATCCTGCGAATGAATAGACTATCCACGCGTGCGGTCTTTTTATACCTTCGACAAGTACACGTACTGAACACCGTCGTTTGGAAAGATGGCCGCGCGCAGACGCATGTCCTCGGGCGTGTCCTGTTTGAGATCGACCAATAGATAGCCGTATGGTACCGACGTGGCGTCTTTAAAAGCCTCTTGAACGAACTTGACGCGCCCTGGATACATCTGTCGAGCCAAGTGCGACATCTGCGATGCATCACGAGGATTCTTAAACACCACCATGTACTGAGAATTCAGACTGATGGTACGACTCTCTTTGTTTTTGGGGAATAGGTTCTGTACGAGATACAGCACGGACGTGTTCCTGTGATGACTTTTTTTAGTGAACAAGGTCGTGACCCGTTCGTCCGTTTCTGCCATGAGATCGTCTATGACGATGAGGTTCCTCGTCGACGAATCGAACATGCTCGCACTCGGCAAATCTTCCTCGAACCGCACGTCGACCAAGTCCATCGTTGCGTAAGCCTCTTGCCATTCTCCGTAACACCACGTGATCCGTTCGGGGGGTGGATCGATCATCGCAGCAGCGTGACGCAGCATAAGCGTCACGAAAGTACTTTTGCCGCATCCCGTCGGTCCGGCGACGATGCACGTGAAAGGATGTTTCCACCGTGCGTCCATGATCGCTTATGAAAGACGACCACAGTGCATCGCCTTTTTCTACACGTCCACCGGACCCGTGCTCACCCCGTCCTCGTGCAACACGAGTTTGGCGTAGAAGTAGGTGAGAGCCGCTCGTTCCTGCACTTACGTCAACACGGTCGAGTGACGCACCCGGAACCCGCGGTTCTTTCCACTTCCGCTCCGACGGTTGGTGAGCACCTCTAGGAACGCGTTCTTGTCGATGTCGTTGTGACGTTTGCTCAGTCCTTTGGTGCTGTATTTGTCGGTGGGTCCGAAACAATAGTACGTCTTGCTACACAACCCCACGAACCCGTCACCGGACCACTCCATCTTGAACAGACCAGGTGTCCTCTTGTCGTACGCCCTGCGCGCCTTACAGCACGCCTCGTCGCCGACCCACGGTCTATTGGCGAGTCGACAGCGCACGTACTCGTTCCGATGGTCGTCGCAACATTCGGACGGCAACCATTCGGAGCGGTGCCGGAAGTAATGTTCTCGTAGTTCCCGGGTCACGAGGGCGTCGACGGACTCCCCGGACAAAGCCAAATAGGCAGAGTCCGTATCCATCTCGCAGTACTGAAAAAGAGGGTGCTCCAGGTACCTGTCGATGAAGTCGTAATAGAACTACAACATGCGCATCTTGGCGTACTGTAGAACGAAGAATCCCACGTGTACGGGCAGGGAGTACGTGACGGTTTTCTTGTTCATCTCTATCTCGTACGCATCGTCGACGACGACGTCGAGTTGTCGGAATCGTCTATCGTTGACCATGAGAGATGCTGCCTTCTCCGTGCAGTAGTTGACGTCGCGATGTCGGTCCACGTTGGTGATGGTCTTTCCGTAACCCGAGTTCCCCAGCAACTTCATGGTGTCTGCGATGATGGCCTTGTGCGAGTGGACGTCTCCCTCGCGCCGCGCCGTGGACACTGCATCGCCGAACCGCCTGAAGCATGGGACGGGATCGTACTCAACGACCTGATACACGTGCGTCACTTCGAGACCGTGGTCCATATACCATCGCAGCAGAGGAGTGGCGAGCAAGATCTTATCGCCTCGATAACTACCCACGAGCATGCGTCTCGGAGTCGCCATGATGTTGTGCTCCTCGGCGTATCGGCGCATGAACGGTCCGAGATCGTCGCGTGTCAAAGGGATGTTCTTGAACACGGGCTGCATCTCGGCAAAGTGTTTGCGCAATGCTTCCTGTACGCAAAGGTCACACTCGATCAGACCGAACACGGTTCCGGCACGCACGTCGTTCAGGATCTGTTGCGACGTCATCGTCCATCGTGCGTGACGTCGTCGCGGAAATGCAGCATCCAGACACTTTTTCACGACAGGATCTCGTCTCGTCTTTTTCCACTCGCATTCCCACAACTCGACGACCTTAACAAAGTGACGGAGGTAGATGGCGTTCTTTCGGGTCTCGGCGAGCAGTTCAGTCATGGATTTCCCGTTGACCTCGTTGACCTCTTTACCAGTGCACTTGCAGCCATGGAAAAAACCGTGGTACTGATAAGCCGTTTTCGTCTCGCTGCACCACCCGTCCACCAACAGTTTGCCTATTCTCTTCTCTCTACCGTTGATCTGGTGTCGTATGACGCGTCCCGTGCGTTCGGATTCCCAAGTCAACCATTCCGCAGCCATCTGTCCGTACAACTGCGCCGATTCGGGTCGGAAGTCGTTCTCTTCCCGTCGTCGCGTGTACCATCCCATAGGCATGTCTTGCATGAGTGACCACAAATACAGGGCGTTGGCATCGTATCCGACGATGGACCGACACGGACGAGCGGCCTCTCCATACTCGTTCTGACGTAGCATGGTGACCCCTTTCTCGTGATAGCGGTGAAAAACGAGCGAAGGTCCGCCAACCACGTGATCTTTGACGAGGTGATGAAGATCTTTATTCTTCTCGTTGAAGATGGTAAAGTAGGTCTTCTCTGGAAGGTCGTTGAACAGGTAGAGCAAGGTCAGACCAGGTACGCTGATGCCTTGCTTGAATATGTCTATGCCACGTTGCTGGTAGAAGGCAAACTGTCTGTCGATGGCCTGCAGAAAGGGAACCACGTCCCTGTTGTTGTACCAGACGAGAAAGTCTCGCAAAGTCGTCATGGAGTTGTCGCGCCAGGCCTCTTGACAACTGGCATAATCTTCGTCGGAAATACCTTCGTTCTTCAGTCGACTGAAGAAGGCCTGTTTCGATGGAAGTGCGGTGTCGTCGAGTCTCACCAGACGGTCCATGTACTCGTACGGGAAATGACCTTTCGTCACCTCGCATCCGTACGCTTTCATATACTTGTCGTAACTGAACCCGGGGGCTATGTAATTGATCATGTCTAAGAATTTCAGCTGATCCGTCGAAAGACACATGAACGTGTTGTTGCGTTTGATGACGAAAAAAGACCCGATGCCCTCGTTCTCTTCTTCTTCTTCTTTGTCGTCTTGTTCTTGTTCTTGTTCCCCTGTCTTTGACGTGGTGGATAGGAAGTAGGGTATGAGGAACTGTTTGATGGCATTGAGATCATACTTACCCGAATTGAACCCGATGACGGGTAACTGATGCATCCATCCATAAAGTTGTCCCATCAGCTTTTTGTATGGATTGGTCGCCGGACGAGATTTCTTCTTGTCGATGGCTGATCGTGCAGCCTTCTCCCTTTCGTCCCAGTTCGTCAGTTCTTCTGCGAGTTGTTCGAAGACATCTTCGTACGAGTGTTTGACCTTATCGTACGCGGCGTCACTCATCGCTTGTAAGATATCCATCATTCTACTCACCAACTTGTTGGTGTCTCCATCCGTGACGAGACATTGCACTCGCTCGTGGCCGGGTACGTTGGATGCCACGCTGACGCTCAGTGGAACGTGACGCGCCACCCAGTGGACCTTGTCACTATCCGACGGAAGTTGTTCCGTGTCGAACCAACATTCGAAATCAAAGGTGGCTCGATACGGGTAGTAGCGCAACGATTCAGCAACGCGAATGTTCTCGTCGTCCAGACGTTCGAACACCGATGGAGTCGAATGGTACACGCCACCAGGATAGACTCGACGCACACCCCCCGTGCACGAGCGCTCATGCCTATGCAGCATAGCTGCTTTATTCCATAACGAGTCACCGCATTTCCGACATCGATACGAGTGACAGTACATGCGGACATCTTGGATGAATGAAAAATGTGTCTCGTGAAGGTTGAGATATATTGTTTCGGGGTACTTGCATAACGATCGACGGACCAGTTCGGCAGTCGACTTACTATCCTCTGCATCCGGTTTGACGAGTTTATACACGCACACGTTCGTTTGGAACGTGGTCTCTACGCGATAGAGGTCATTCAGCGTGATCCCTGCAAATTCTTCCATGGGTACGTAGTCTCGATCGTATGTCTCGTACATTGTCTTCACCGCCGGTTCCAATCGATGTAGATCGCATCCTCGATGCAGGGTCAGACATCGGAAGAGACATAGGTTATCATTGTACCTCTTGTTATTGTTGGGTTCCGTTTCCAGACCGATGACGCTTTTCTTCTTCTTGATGTAGGTCGGAAGAGGGATCATGCCTACACATCCTATAGGGTGATCGATGATGCGGTTAACGAAGAAAGTGACATTCGTCACGAGTTCGCACACCCACGCAGAATCCGGTCTTTGATTGATGGCCCATTGCAAGACGTCGGTTTCTCGGATGCGTTCGAGAAAGTCATCAAAGTCCTTGCTGTTGGTGACGAGACTGGGTTCGTCTAGGTAGCGTCCACAGCAATTACACGAGGAATGATAGTACTTGTATTGACCCGTGTTCTTGTTTCTCAGAACGAACCCGTAACTGAGGTTAATCTTGAACGCATTGGTCTGTTCCTGGAACATGATCTTCAAAGACGGTTCTTTGATCTCTTTGGTGCTGTTGGCTCGGTGACGTCGGTACACGCGGTTCGTGCGTGTCTGGTCAGGAGCCAACGTCTTTCGAACTTCCGTCCACATTTCTTACACGTGTAGACGGTGGTGTTTCTTCTTCTACTACTACTACTACTACTACTACTACTACTACTACTACTACTACTACTACTACTACTACTACTACTACTACTACTACTACTACTACTACTACTACTACTACTACTACTACTACTACTACTACTACTACTACTACTACTACTACAACTACTACTACTACTACTACTTCTACTACTACTACTACTACTACTACTACTACTACTACTACTACTACTACTACTACTACTACTACTACTACTACTACTACTACTACTACTACTACTACTACTACTACTACATACTGACCTTACGTGACGCTGTAGGTTGTCCAATCTCCCGAAGGTGGTACCGCATTTCTCGCATGTGTATTTCGCTCTCTTTGCGTGGTCGCTAGGTGGCACCACTGTTGGTGGTGCCATCGAGTATGAATGAAAGTCCCAAGATGGCGTCGAGTGACAACTCTGTACGTGACGTTGTAGTTCTGCACACGTGTCGAAGGCGAGCCCACTGTGACGACATTGATGTCTTTTCATGACGATGACCGCATCTACAACTGAGAGGGAATGGACTCTCAGCGCATCTATATAGTGCGTGTGGAGTGGTGGGGTGGTGGGGTTATTTCTATATTTACTAATAAGACGTCAATGTATGATAAGAGGCGTTCCTATAACAATGGCTACTATTGTCCACTATGTCCACTATAATCGACTACGAGTTCCCTTTCGACTATGGCAGAGGGGTGTCACTCGTTGGAATAATAATATAATAATGACGGCACAACACGTTCCATTCCATTTTGACACTTTTTTATTCAATAAAATACATATGTTGTGTATGAAATATATATATACTGTACTGGTATGAAAGGATAGACTTCTCTATATATAAGATGATGACATATGACGGTGGTTTGCGGGTTTGTTATTACCACGACAGTGACCAGTATGATGGAACTGACTTGTGGGTTTTTACACCACGACAGAGGTCACGTGCGTGAATAATGAATTATATATATAGAAGTCGGTCTCTTCATACATAAAGAATACTATATACATATTTCATAGAAAAAATACAAGAGGATAAAGAAAAATAAATGTATTGAAAGAAAATGCATCACATCAAGTCAATAATGATATATAAGATTAAAGACAATATATAAGATTAAAGACACTAACAACAATTACTACTTACTTACTTAGTCTAAAGCTAATGATATATAAGATTAAAGACAATAATACTATATATGATTAAAGACAACAATATTAATATATAGGATTAAAGACAATAATGATATAAAAGACACTAATAACAATAAATAACTAAAGAATAAGATTAAAGATAATACTAATATATATGATTAAAGGCAATATTGATATATAACATTAAAGACATTATTAACAATTACTAACTAAGTCTACATGAAATCAATAACCCAATGCGTGTGTGTGTGGTGTGTGTGTGTGTGTGTGTGTGTGTGTGTGTGTGTGTGTGTGTGTGTGTGTGTGTGTGTGTGTGTGTGTGTGTGTGTGTGTGTGTGTGTGTGTGTGTGTGGGTGGGTGTGTGTGTGTGTGGCGTGTTCACAGCAACCAAGGGTTGAAACACGCCACTTCTTGAATGAGAAATGTCTGCGTCTCCTCCGACAGCAGCCTCGCGCTTGCTTCTGCGCATATGTTGACAGTGGCTTCGGCTACTGTAAGAGGTGTGTGATGTGTTCTGTACATAATATGATGTGTGATGGCTTCTGTTAGCATAATGTTCGCAACTTCTGGTGTCAATGCTCATGGATGGAGTTGTTGATGGTGGAGTGTTCTCACAGTAGTATTCACACGCGCATATTGCTGGCTGCGTGTCGAAAGATATAGGCGTGTTGGAGGGCGAGTACGATGGCGACGACGGTGGCGACAACGGCGTCGACGACGGAGATGGTGGCGGCGTCGACAGACTAAAGCCGAACGATGTTGACGGCAGTGGTGGTGGCAATGGCGACTGCATCGTTAGAAACGACGGCGGTGGGGGTGGTGGTGACATTGGTGCTGCTGCTGCTGCTGCTGCTGCGGTTGGTGCTGCTGCGGCTGCGGTTGGTGCTGCTGCTGCTGCTGTTGCTGCTGTTGCTGCTGCGGCTGCGGTTGGTGCTGCTGCTGCTGCTGCTGTTGCTGCTGGTCGACGCTTTTTGTTGAGCACCAACCGCAGATCGTTCTCCGCTAACAGAAGATTGATTCGTTTGCGCGTCGTTGTCGTTGCCGTTGCCTTCTTCGCTTTGTCGAACAGATCGTTGTCGTCGTCTCTATCGTTATTGTACGCCTCGCGCAGCTGTACGAGGCCGTTATGTATCTATAGACAGGACAATAAAAGACACACCTGTTTAATCACTGTCAGTAACATCGTTCTTACCTGCATATCGACTGGCTATGGTCGCTTAGACCGTGTCTGCCATATCGAGACTCCATTGCATTTTCCCAAACCTCTCCTCTAACGCTATGACAACCCAACGCAAGATGTGTATGATAAGACCGGAAGACGGTACGTAATACTCTTCTTCCGATAGATCTAATAAACCACCTCGTTACACGCATAACGAACGCACGCTGCGTCTACCGCCGCGTCGAAGGTATTTTGATTCATCATGGTTTCCGCGCGATTCCAAATTCTATCTATGTTCGTTACCGTCACCTGCATATCATGATCGTTGCCACTGTTACTACTGCTACTGCTGCTACTGCTTATGACAATAGCTGCATCGTTACTGCTGCTGCTGCTTACGACAATAGCTGCATCGTTACTTTGCTCGTCTGCATTCTCTTTGTCTTCCTCCTACATAGAGAATACTTCGTCTAGTACTTCCAGCTCTGACACGTTGTAGTTGACGTAGATGTTGTTTATGCGTTTTTTAATGGTCGCCATGACACGGACCCCCCTCAGCACCGACAGTGCAGCCGACCGTTCTTCGTCTGACGTCATAGCGACGTAGGCGTTAGCGGTAAAGCCAAGTACTTTCACTGCCACTTCGTTAAAAAGACTGACCCAGATTTCTGTGCCGATCCAATCCTGCAGGAGGACATGCAGGTTGTATCTGTACGTAGGAGATGTCTGCCATTTGTGAACTGGACAATAGTAGCCTTGTTTATGTCGCTGGACGCCTTTGGGTCACTGCGAGCACGATATATACACAACATATTTTTCATGCGTGGTACAAGCGACTATGGTTAACGGTCTTGCAAATTTGTAAGTTCCAGCGCTTACCTCTGACTGCAATCGTGTCATGTTCATCAACATCTGTTCTTCTTCTGCAAACTGCTGTGCGGCCATGACTTCGAAGATTTGAGCGAGAAGGAGGCAGTCGATCGATCGAGAGAGTTGGTTATGGCAGTTAGAGCTGCGAGACTCTTATATAGCGGGGGCGCTTGCATGGCGCGCCTTTCTTATCTGGCCAGCTGAGCCGCTGGTATGCGTTGCGCTATCGCTGTGCATTCCTATCGTCTGGGCGTTGTTGACGAGCGCGCATTCCCGTCGTCTGGTTTTTTTCGAACGAACTCGCGACAATTCACGAGTATCTGACCCAACACGTTCTGTCCAGACTGTCCAGTGTAGGTGAGCATGCTCCAGAATCCTTCCCTGCTTCTCACGCATTCCATTAACGGTGATGGCTATGTGTCTAACAATCGTTTGCGTAGTGTCGTGTCGCGAAATTTAATCGCAACTAACGCGGTCATTACAGATCGTCTCTGTTTGTTCCATTGTGCACGTAAATGCTCCTTCTCTCGAATGGTCTTGCTAAGGTATTTCGCCTGTAGTCCGGTTCGTGTGGCTAGCATCTTTTCCGCCGTCTCGACATCGCCATAAAAGATGCATTTCCTGTACTGGTACGCAGCTTGAACGGTGTTAAAAACATGACCCCATGCATCTATCCTACACGCGTAGAAGTTAGATAGGAAAGTGTTTGGGACGATTCATTCTGATTTTATGTTGTTCAAAATTACATGCACTGTATTTAATACCGGTGATATTATACAACATTTGCCTAGGACTCGTTGACTTGGTTTTTTACGCGTGATAAATGGGATTTCGGATTCAGCGTGGGTTAGTTGACACTTCTGCGGCGGCCTTATCGCTGTGAGGGATTGCTTATTGTTTTACGTCGAATGTCTGGAATGCAACGTTGGTCTAGGACTCACTGACTTGGTTTTTTACACGTGATAGATGGGATTTGGCTTTCAGCGTCGATTCTCTGACACTTCTGTGACAGACTTAACAAACATGTTTTTCGTTGTGAGGGATTACTTATTGTTCTAGCGAGTTTGGGAGTTGTTTTTCGCATTCCAGTTTGATAAATTTTATTATTATTGTTCCCTAGCGGCTGTCTGGCGTTTTCTTTTCGCATAACTTTCTGACTTTGACAGATTTGTTATTGTGTTATAGTGGCTTATGTCAGCTGTCTGCATTGTTTACCGTTTAATATATAAGGCCGTTCTCAGACTGGGTATATCTTTATACACTTACCGTCGTTCTGTTGCTGTCGTCGCTGTTGTTGCTTCTGACGTCACGATGCTGTCTAACGTTGCGCTATTTTCCGATCTGCTGGTCGTCTACGTCGAAGTCGGGGTCGCGTTGACCCTGCTACTACATCGTTCGTAAGTACATAATGTCTGTCGTTGTTTGCACGATTGGTAACTAATACATACTCCTATGCTTTTAAAAGCTTTTAAAAGCATCTACATAACACATAGTTTAACTTTAAAAGACATATTTTATGCGACTGTGGCCTATTTCACAACGCTTGGTAGCCGGTTGCTAGAAGTCTACTCACAAATAACACACGAGCCGAGCCGGGTCATCGGGTCACTGTTATCGTCTGTGCGTGGCCTACTTCCACACACGCCGCTTGCTAGCTGGCTGGCGGCCTAGCCATAAAAACCACGAGCCGAGTCGGGTCGTCAGGTCACTGATATCGTCTGTGCGTGACCTACTTTCTACACGCCTGCTAGCCGGGTGCCACCAGTCTAGCAATAAAAACCATCAGGCCGACTTCCCTAACGAGCCGGGTCGAAAGTACGCCTTTCGTCGCTCTCGGATTTCCCATAGCTTATTAACACATGCATGTGTTATTTAAGAAACGTATATAGCATACTTTTAACAAAGTCTCGAATGTACCTTTAACAATGGCTCGATTTTCATGTGTCTTTCAATCTGGTTTTCAGCTTCCATAGACGACAATGGGCAGCTGTGACGGAGGAACTGTGTCGCTATATACCGCGCATAGACAATGATGACGACGACGACGATGACGGCTACGACGGCCCTGCGGCTACAGAAAGTTGGGATGATGAATGTAACGATTATGCTTCCTTTCTTGAGCACAGACAAATGTGGGCTGCCGTTATGACGGAACTCGGGATGATTCGGCCACTCGAGCGAGTTGAGATGGAAATGTTGCATGCATGCAACGCCCAAGGCGAGCAACGAATGCCGCTAGCACGATTAGACAAAGAGGCACTAGCACGCCTGCCGCGCTCTGATCGCAGATGGATATGGGAGGCCGTGATGGGCGAATTGATCGTAGCCGTCAAGGCACGTCATGTCCGACGCATGCAACGGCCTACCAAACTCATAGACAGACGCGGGAAGTCGCTGCCACGCCTGAACTTCGAATGAGATCGAAGAATGATGAACACTATGTTTTAATATAATATATCGATATTTTTAAATAAAGCGAAGAACGATAAACAATATTTATATCACTTTAATATGATTTGATATATGGCTATTTTTAAATAAAGCGAAGAACGATATTTATATGACTATGCTTTAATATGATTTGATATATGGCTATTTTTAAATAATTATATTACTATGAGCTGATGTATCGTTATTTTTAAATAATAAAGTTTCTTTGTGACTTCATTCAATGAGGTGTTGTGTCGATTTTGTCGGTTAACGACGCTAGTAAAAGAAATATGACCACGTTTCACCCTGCTACCTCATACAATAACGAACGGATGAATATTTATACACACATCCATGTAGGCTACAGAATGCAGATAGGGTAACGCGGGCTACAACGAACCGGTTGGTTGTAGGCTATAGAATGCGGATAGGGTATCGCGGACGACAACGAGCCAGGGTTTATATGCTTTGGGGTACAATTAAATTTATTTCGCTCCTTGAGGGTTTGGGGTAGCGGTCACGTTAGGGTAGCGGTCACTCCGTTAGGGTCAGGGGTCACCACTGATGAGGTCAGGTCGGGATCATGTCAAAAAGTTGGGGTTACGATGGTTAGGGTTAGCTCCAGTCGCCAGGGGGCGCTCTAGGGGTATATAGGTCGCCGCTAGGGGGCGCTTAGGTTACCCAGAAGGCTCTGCGACCGGAAGTCACAGTGACCCTCCCTACTGGTCACCTCTTTTACCTGGTCATTGGAGCACTATAACTACTCGGCCTCTATTGAAACAAACACAATCGCGGTCACCTCTTGTCCGGTACAAACTTTCCTCCGTTATTCTCGTTGTTCAACGATAGCAACATCATGTGGGAAGTGATGTGTGGAAGTAATTCACGCCTTGACATTTAACTTTTGTATCCAGTGGCCCGTCGGGCCAGTAGATGTTAAAAGTTACTGGCTCCCCTAAAAAGTTACTGGCCTGACATTTTTTATTGATTTTAAAAAAGCACACTACTTTTTGCAATACATCGCATTACAAGTCGAAGGATGCGAGTTTGGCCTTTATTTATTTAGCCGTTGGGGATTTACTTTCATCCTTTCCGTGAGTATTCCGTTGGGTAGACACTGTTGCCGCAGGAATCTTTTGAGAATCATATGCCCTCTGAGGCTCTTTCGAAGCCGCAGGCGCAGCAGGTCGCGTTTGGAGGACGACGGGTGATGCCGTCGCGCGCGTATCGAGTTATAGCTAATTATACTCGACAATACGAAAGCCCCTCTTGCGGCCGCAAACTGTCAAGGAGAGGATGCAGTTATACTCGACAATACGAAGGACGAACCGGACCTGACACTGTATATAACTATGACTGTTACAATTGGGTTTATTTCTTTCGAATATAAACTTTTTGACTGAAGTACAAAGTTTAGGTAAACTTAGCTATCTGCGCCCTAGCGAGTTTTGGAATGTATGTTAGGCGCTGTCGTGACACCTAGCGTACAGTCCGTGAAACAGTCAGATTTAAAAAAAAATAACAAGATTGCCATCCCAAACAACAAGTTCCAGATGGCAAGTGGACAAGGAAGCCATTGACTTATCGAGAGTCCAACAATTTTATCATCTATGTGTAGCCTGCCCTTATCATATATATGTCAATTCTATTTTTAAACATATTTTTATTAACACAGTTATTTGGCAGTTTGTTCCATTCATTTATCACCCTCTGTGAGAAAGAGTACTTTCTCATGTCCAACGTACACTGTTCCTTAACTAGTGCTGCTTTGTGTCCTCTGGTTCTACTGCCTTCTTTAAGTTTGAAGAATAAATTCCTATCAACATCCTCATAACTGTTCACTATTTTAAATACTTCTATTTGGTCTCCTCTTAGTCGCATGGTCTCTAGTGTTGTCAAACCACATTGTAATAAGCGACTTTAATAACTAAGGTCTCTTAATTCTGGAATCATTTTAGTTGCTCTTCGTTGTATTCTTTCTAGCTTGTCTATGTCCTTCTTACGATACGGCCCATGCTTGTATACAATATTGCAAATGTGGTCTAACTGTTACTTTGTACAGGGGTACAATTAGCTGTTTCTCCTTATACATGATAGTTCTCCTAATTAGCCATATAATTTGATTTCATTTCGAAGTAGCAATCCCACATTGCTCTGAAACTTTCATGTCAGTACTAAATGTTACATCTAAGTCCTTTTCTTGTGTGGTTCTACCTAGTACAGCATCCCCCATTTTATATTCTTCGTCCATGTTTCCATGTCCTATGTGTATGCATTTACACTTCCCAAAATTGAATAACATTTGCAATTTTTTCTGACCATTTAACTAATTTATCTAGATCATCCTGTAAACTTTGTTTATTTGTAACATTAGCAACCTCTCTGAATACTTTTGTGTCATCTGCAAATTTAAGTACTTTGCTAGATATGTCATCTTCCAAATCATTTATATATATATTAAAAACAATATAGGGCCTAATACTGATCCCTGTGGTACCCCACTCAAAAAAGATTTCCAGTTTGAAATCTCACCATCTACTATTGCTCTCTTCTCTGTGTAAGCCACTTTTCTATCCAGTTGATTACATCATTACCTATACCATGGGCTTTTAGTTTAAGTAACATTTTTTTATGTGGCACTTTATCGAAAGCTTTCTGAAAATCTAAATAGACAACATCCACTGGTGACCGTCTCATCTACCCACTTTGTAATTTCTTCCAAAAAACATAAGAGATTTGTTAGACATGACCTTGCTTTTAAGAACCCATGTTGAGATGGTTTTATTAATTTATGTTTTACAAGGAATTCCACCATGTGGTATCTAATTAATGTTTCGAGTAATTTACATACAACTGATGTTGAACTCACTGGTCTGTAATTTTCTGGTTTGTTCCTCAATCCTTTCTTAAATAGGGGTGTAATGTTTGCTTCTTTCCATTCTGAAGGAACTATTCCTTCTACTAGTGACAAGTTAAACACTTTTGCAATTGGAGTACTAATTTGCTCAACAATTTCCTTAAGCAGTTTTGGTGGTATCCCATCAACTCTAGGTGATTTATTATCTTTCATCCTTTTAATTTTCTTTTCTATCATTTTAGGAGTTACAAATAACTGCCACAAATGTTCTGATTTATTGCCCTCAAATTTAGTAAATGCAACTGGAAGTGAGCTGATATCTTCTGTGGTAAAAACTGAGCTAAAATACTCACTCTGGACCTCTGCCATTTGAAACCCGTCTGAAATTATGTTTCCATTGTTGTTCTCGAGTGGTCCGACTTTATCGCGAACTTTCTGTTTACTACTTACATAATCATAGAAACTCTTGCTCTCATTTTTTATGTTACCTGCTAATATATTTTCTAATTTCTGTTGTAGCTAGGTTAAGTGCCTCTTTGTAGTTTGTGTAATCTTCTCTATTTCCAGTGTGTTTATATATCCTCCACAGCATCTGTTTGTGAGCAATTTTTCTAATAGCCTCTTTTGACAGGTGTTTCTTCCTGGACCTTTTCCCTTGTTTTCTTAATGGAACACATTTCTCAATAATGCCCTCAATGTCATATTTTAAACAATTCCAGCATTATGTTACTGTCTTGTTCTTCAGCAAGTTATTCTAATCTATATTTGCTAGATATGTTCTCATCTCTTTATATTTACCTTTGTTAAAGTTCCTCCTCCATTGTTTTTTATATGCATACCCTGTTTTTACTTTTATATTAAACTGGATTTGGTTATGGTCACTTAAACCCAAAGGTTTGTGTACTTTAACATTGTCAACTAATTCATTTTGAGAAGATAAAATTAAATCTAACACATTCCCACCTCTGGTTGGTTCCAAGACATGTTGAGTAAGGAAACAATCCTGTGTTAGAAGTAGAAACTGATGGTCGTCACCTCCAGCACTCTCTAATGATTCCCATTGTATATAACAATGGTTAAAATCACCCATTATAACACATTCCCCTTTGCTCACGTCCCTTATCGCCTTTTGTAATTTTACATCTTCCTCTTGTCCTATGTTAGGACTACGATAAACTACTCCTATTGTTAATGTTGAGTTCCTAGTAACTATGTTACACCAAATTGCTTCCTCACAATCTGCTTCACTTTTCAGTATTATTTCATATGCTTGGATATATTCTTTAATATATAAAATTACTCCACCTCCCCTTCTTTCTCGTCTATCCTTTTTAAACATTACATAGCATGTCAGTGTTAACTCAGCATCTACCATATCTTTATTTGCCCATGGTTCTGTGGTGCCTATTAAAGCAATATCTGCAACCATAATGTCTAACTCACTTTTTTATTTACTATGCTCCTGGCATTTAAGCATACACATTTAAGTTCATTGTCTGAAATTATTGGTGAACATTTCTTTGGAGGTGTATTTGTAGTAGTACTACTTTGAGTTTTCTCTGTCAGTTCCCGCTGCGCATCTAGTTTAAATAATTTCTGGTACATGTGCCCTCGTCGACAACTCTGACAAACTCACACTCAAGAACTGCAGCATCCTTCCTTGTCAGATGAAGTCCATCTCTCGTGAAAAAGTCATATCTTCCCACAAACGAAGCCTACTCCCTCCTCCATACATACCTTCTGTACTTGTACAATACAATCTGTCCAACTCGTGCCTCTTTAAGTGTCTCGATCAATCTCCTGTACGGGATCCATATCCGGTGTGAAAAGCAACTAATTGCCGTCGTGTTTCATACCCACATATCACTTCTTAAGCAACGTTTTCATTGGACTTAAGCTATTTATCATCAACGTGTGTTCAGTATGATATTCTACATCTGTATTGTAAGTACAATTGGACTCACTTTGTGTTGTCAACAATATGTTGGTATCGTACGCTACCGAGACGCGAATGATCGTTTCGTTGTGTCTTGAATTAAATTAATTAAACGAATTAATTAAATCTAACATAGAATGTTATAATAAAACATATTATTTTGGTGTAGACTCAATCTTAGTTCTTTCCACAGTGAACCTGATTAAATGAACTTTGAATTCAAAGTGTGTGTGTTTCCGTGATTAGTGTGTGATACGGCAATGTTTGGTGTCTCATGACTTACACAGGTCCGTCACCATAGCCAATGACATTTTGAATTGGTTGAGTCCTTTAATCCAATATATCTTTCAACATAAAGACCTTGAAGGCGTGCACCATGATTTGCATATAACCGTGATAAACATGTCATATTGCACTTGAACATTCAGGAAATGGCTTTAACTAGGCAGGTAAAACATTTGGACCTAAAATAAAGAACATCCTCACACACACGAACACACACACACGCAAGCACGCACGCACGCACGCACGCACGCACGCACGCACGCACGCACGCACGCACGCACGCACGCACGCACGCACGCACGCACGCACGCACGCACGCACACACACACACACACACACACACACATACAGGACTTAGAGCACGGAACCCTCATCAACACCACAAAACACATTAACGCGATGTTGCTGCGCGTTTATTGGTAATCGTGTAAACAAGTCAAGGCAATCCATTAGTAATAAATTCATCATAATTTAAAATTACACACTCACACAAAACGAAAATTGCTACCAATTTCTCAATTATATTATACCTGCAATGTTTCAACTGACAAATGTGTACTGAATGTGGGAATAGGATATGCTGAAATATATAAAACGATAATACAATGACGTACACATTGACTCCGGTTCTGTAGTTGCTTATCCGTCTGACCTTCTTCCATGAATATATTAAATACTATTTATGTACTAAGAAATCATAATAAAAAATAAGTGAAACAACATCGAAACATTAAAAATACATACCAAACCTCGTTTAGATTTATTTATGCCATACCTTATTTACCCTGATTTAACAAGAGATTTTAAAAGATTTGCCATCCAAGCCAAATGCTCAGATGGCAAGTGGACAAGGAAGCCATTGGCTTATCGAGAGTCCATGACCATTAGTGTTCTTCTACGTGTAACCCGCCCTCCTGATATAGTATAACATACACCGACACCCTGGTATTAGAAAGCACTTTGTTAACAGCCATCAATCGTGGCTGAGAAAAGCCGGATACACGAGTTAGTGTAAGCACGTGCGTATGTACGTGCACGCGCACGTGTGCGTGTGCATGTACACATTTCGTGTATATGTGTTTATTTTGAAACTGATTGGTTGGATGTTTGTGTGCAGCATGCATATATAACATAACAAATGGTTTAGAAGGTGTAGCAATACAAGCAGCCCTTGGGTAGAACAAGTCTAACTAGTTACTATGTAAATTAGTAATATTTGTTATTTATTTCACAATCAGTTTACCTTTTTCTTCTCGTGACGTTTCGATTGCTATCAGCAATATTCTTCAGACGACTACCGCTAGATGGCGACACGGTAGTCATTCTACGCAGACGTCACTCTGGTGTGTGCCCCCCACTGCCCCACCCTGTGTGGCCCTTCAGGAGGTCATCGTAGATATGTGAGAGTCGGTATCGGCCCTCATATCGATTTATGCTATCTTTGGTTTTCTTTATCCATATCGCTTCTTTGAGGCCTCTTGTTCTCCAGTCCGACTCTCTGTCTACAAATTTGGCCCAGTCCCAGTCTACTATGTGATTCTGTTGAGTCATGTGATTTGTGATAGCTGATTTATGCATATCTTTTTCCATTATTCTTATGTTGCTTCGGGTGTAGGGTCTGCTATCTGATGCTTTTTCAGCGTCTTCTTTGTGTTCTTTGATCTTAGGGTTCGTTTCGTTTCTCCGATGTATGTGGCATTACAGTTCTTACACTTTATGGAATACACCCCTTC
>OY759266.1:52006549-52031549 GCA_963662155.1 Lamellibrachia columna
TGTTTGTGTGATATGCATTAACAGCAGTAAAGCCACAAGGGACTGTATGAAAGGTACCTGAAAGCGACTTGAGCGACCGCTACCACGTCGCTGCCAAACACGTTGTGTATCTATAATCGAAAATAATAGGTAATTCCCAGAAAGTAAAATTTCAATATTTACGAAATATATAAACAGACATTTAATGAACGGCGGTAAAAAGAGAACACGCAAAAATGACATAATATAAGATGTTTATCACAACCACTATGATATAAACTGCTTTGAAGTGACACGCATTTCGAAGTGTGATAGTCTGGATATAAAACCACTTGCTATTGATATGTGTGTCCATATACATACCACTAACTACATACCACTGACTTGAGATTGTTCATCATTTCCTTATATGGCGAGGTTAAATTGTCGGCAAGTTCTGAGTTGAACTCTTTGTTTGAGATAGTGAACATCCCATAATAGGTGAAGTCAGCCTCTGTATAACAGACAAAATATCAATGAAATAGAAAATATTCTATGCTACAATGGATTTATATTTTCCAAAAATAAATGATTGGAATGAGAGAATAACGGTTGTGGAATTAATACATTAGCTTTGATTTAATATTCCACATTTAATTTCTCATGTTGACCAATGCACTTAACCTCTACATAAGTATTAATTAAGTAAACTGTGCACACGTCATTTCCATCATATATTACATTCATTTATTCAATCAACCAACCAACCAATCGATTGATGGATCGATCAATTTGTTTTGATTCAAACATATAAGCACAAAACACGAGTGTGCATTTTTACGGATTCAAATTCCCTATTTGAAAAACTGTAATAACCAATTTAAAAACTGATAAATATCTATCCTCAAATCCTCAACAATTATTAATTTAGGGCCATATTTGATTTAAGTCAAAGTCATTTCCACCTGAGGCTGAGGGTGTCGGTGTCGTTGTAGTTGGTGAGGCTGGGGTTGTCGGTGTCGTTGTAGTTGGTGAGGCTGGGGTTGTCGGTGCCGTTGTAGTTGGTGAGACTGAGGGTGTCGGTGTCGTTGTAGTTGGTGAGACTGAGGGTGTCGGTGTCGTTGTAGTTGGTGAGGCTGGGGTTGTCGGTGCCGTTGTAGTTGGTGAGACTGAGGGTGTCGGTGTCGTTGTAGTTGGTGTGGCTGGAGATGTCGGTGCCGTTGTAGTTGGTGAGGCTGAGGGTGTCGGTGTCGTTGTAGTTGGTGAGGCTGAGGGTGTCGGTGTCGTTGTAGTTGGTGAGGCTGGGGGTGTCTGTGTCGTTGTACTTGGTAAGGCTGGGGTTGTCGGTGCCGTTGTAGTTGGTGAGGCTGGGGTTGTCGGTGTCGTTGTACTTGGTGAGGCTGGGGTTGTCGGTGTCGTTGTACTTGGTGAGGCTGAGGGTGTCGGTGTCGTTGTACTTGGTGAGGCTGAGGGTGTCGGTGCCGTTGTAGTTGGTGTAGCTGAGGGTGTCGGTGTCTTTGTACTTGGTGAGGCTGGGGTTGTCGGTGTTGTTGTAGTTGGTGAGGCTGGGGTTGTCGGTGTCATAGTAGTTGGTGTGGCTGAAGATGTCGGTGTTGTTGTACTTGGTGTGGCTGGGCTTGTCGGTGCCGTTGTAGTTGGTGAGGCTGAGGGTGTCGGTGTCGTTGTAGTTGGTGAGGCTGGGGTTGTCGGTGCCGTTGTAGTTGGTGAGGCTGGGGTTGTCGGTGTCGTTGTACTTGGTGAGGCTGGGGTTGTTGGTGTTGTTGTAGTTGGTGAGGCTGGGGTTGTCGGTGTCGTTGTAGTTGGTGTGGCTGGAGATGTCGGTGTTGTTGTAGTTGGTGTGGCTGGGGTTGTCGGTGCCGTTGTAGTTGGTGAGGCTGAGGGTGTCGGTGTTGTTGTAGTTGGTGAGGCTGAAGTTGGCGGTGCCGTTGTAGTTGGTGAGGCTGGGGTTGTCGGTGTCATTGTACTTGGTGAGGCTGAGGGTGTCGGTGCCGTTGTAGTTGGTGAGACTGAGGGTATCGGTGTCGTTGTAGTTGGTGAGGCTGGGTTTGTCAGTGCCGTTGTAGTTCGTGAGGCTGGGGGTGTCGTTGTCGTTGTAGTTGGTGAGGCTGGGGTTGTCGGTGTCGTTGTAGTTGGTGAGACTGAGGGTGTCGGTGTCGTTGTAGTTGGTGAGGCTGGGGTTGTCGGTGTCGTTGTACTTGGTGAGGCTGGGGTTGTCGGTGTCGTTGTACTTGGTGAGGCTGGGGTTGTCGGTGTCGTTGTAGTTGGTGAGACTGAGGGTGTCGGTGTCGTTGTAGTTGGTGAGGCTGGGGTTGTCGGTGTCGTTGTAGTTGGTGAGACTGAGGGTGTCGGTGCCGTTGTAGTTGGTGAGGCTGAGGGTGTCGGTGTCGTTGTAGTTTGTGAGGCTGGGGTTGTCGGTGCCGTTGTAGTTGGTGAGGCTGGGGTTGTCGGTGTCGTCGTACTTGGTGAGGCTGAAGGTATCGGTGTCGTTGTAGTTGGTGAGGCTGGATTTGTCAGTGCCGTTGTAGTTGGTGAGGCTGGGGGTGTCGTTGTCGTTGTAGTTGGTGAGGCTGGGGTTGTCGGTGTCGTTGTAGTTGGTGTGGCTGGAGATGTCGGTGTTGTTGTAGTTGGTGAGGCTGGGGTTGTCGGTGCCGTTGTAGTTGGTGAGGCTGGGGTTGTCGGTGTCGTCGTACTTGGTGAGGCTGAGGGTGTCGGTGCCGTTGTAGTTGGTGAGACTGAGGGTATCGGTGTCGTTGTAGTTGGTGAGGCTGGATTTGTCAGTGCCGTTGTAGTTGGTGAGGCTGGGGGTGTCGTTGTCGTTTTAGTTGGTGAGGCTGGGGTTGTCGGTGTCGTTGTAGTTGGTGTGGCTGGAGATGTCGGTGTTGTTGTAGTTGGTGTGGCTGGGGTTGTCGGTGCCGTTGTAGTTGGTGAGGCTGGGGTTGTCGGTGCCGTTGTAGTTGGTGAGGCTGGGGTTGTCGGTGTCGTTGTACTTGGTGAGGCTGAGGGTGTCGGTGCCGTTGTAGTTGGTGAGACTGAGGGTATCGGTGTCGTTGTAGTTGGTGAGGCTAGGGTTGTCGGTGTCGTTGTAGTTGGTGAGACTGAGGGTGTCGGTGTCGTTGTAGTTGGTGAGGCTGGGGTCGTCGGTGCCGTTATAGTTGGTGAGACTGAGGGTGTCGGTGTCGTCGTAGTTGGTGAGGCTGAGGGTATCGGTGTCGTTGTAGTTGGTGAGGCTGGGGTTGTCGGTGTCGTTGTAGTTGGTGAAACTGAGGGTGTCGGTGTCGTTGTAGTTGGTGAGGCTGGGACTGTCGGTGTCGTTGTACTTGGTGAGGATGGGGTTGTCGGTGTCGTTGTACTTGGTGAGGCTGGGGTTGTCGGTGTCGTTGTACTTGGTGAGGCTGGGTTTGTCGGTGTCGTTGTAGTTGGTGAGACTGAGGGTGTCGGTGTCGTTGTAGTTGGTGAGGCTGGGGTTGTCGGTGCCGTTGTAGTTGGTGAGGCTGGGGTTGTCGGTGCCGTTTTAGTTGGTGAGGCTGAGGGTGTCGGTGTCGTTGTAGTTGGTGTGGCTGGGGTTGTCGGTGCCGTTGTAGTTGGTGAGGCTGAGGGTGTCGATGTCGTTGTAGTTGGTGAGGCTGGGGTTGTCGGTGCCGTTGTAGTTGGTGAGGCTGGGGTTGTCGGTGTCGTTGTACTTGGTGAGGCTGAGGGTGTCGGTGCCGTTGTTGTTGGTGGGACTGAGGGTATCGGTGTCGTTGTAGTTGGTGAGGTTGGGTTTGTCAGTGCCGTTGTAGTTGGTGAGGCTGGGGGTGTCGGTGTCGTTGTAGTTGGTGAGGCTGGGGTTGTCGGTGTCGTTGTAGTTGGTGAGATTGAGGGTGTCGGTGTCGTTGTAGTTGGTGAGGCTGGGGTTGTCGGTGCCGTTGTAGTTGGTGAGACTGAGGGTGTCGGTGTCGTTGTAGTTGGTGAGGCTGAGGGTGTCGGTGTTGTTGTAGTTGGTGAGGCTGGGGTTGTCGGTGTCGTTGTAGTTGGTGAGACTGAGGGTGTCGGTGTCGTTGTAGTTGGTGAGGCTGGTGTTGTCGGTGTCGTTGTAGTTGGTGAGGCTGAGGGTGTCGGTGTCGTTGTAGTTGGTGAGGCTGAGGGTGTCGGTGTCGTTGTAGTTGGTGAGGCTGGGGGTGTCTGTGTCGTTGTACTTGGTAAGGCTGGGGTTGTCGGTGCCGTTGTAGTTGGTGAGGCTGGGGTTGTCGGTGTCGTTGTACTTGGTGTGGCTGGGGTTGTCGGTGTCGTTGTACTTGGTGAGGCTGAGGGTGTCGGTGTCGTTGTACTTGGTGAGGCTGAGGGTGTCGGTGCCGTTGTAGTTGGTGTAGCTGAGGGTGTCGGTGTCTTTGTACTTGGTGAGGCTGGGGTTGTCGGTGTTGTTGTAGTTGGTGAGGCTGGGGTTGTCGGTGTCATAGTAGTTGGTGTGGCTGGAGATGTCGGTGTTGTTGTACTTGGTGTGGCTGGGCTTGTCGGTGCCGTTGTAGTTGGTGAGGCTGAGGGTGTCGGTGTCGTTGTAGTTGGTGAGGCTGGGGTTGTCGGTGCCGTTGTAGTTGGTGAGGCTGGGGTTGTCGGTGTCGTTGTACTTGGTGAGGCTGGGGTTGTCGGTGTTGTTGTAGTTGGTGAGGCTGGGGTTGTCGGTGTCGTTGTAGTTGGTGTGGCTGGAGATGTCGGTGTTGTTGTAGTTGGTGTGGCTGGGGTTGTCGGTGCCGTTGTAGTTGGTGAGGCTGAGGGTGTCGGTGTTGTTGTAGTTGGTGAGGCTGAAGTTGGCGGTGCCGTTGTAGTTGGTGAGGCTGGGGTTGTCGGTGTCGTTGTACTTGGTGAGGCTGAGGGTGTCGGTGCCGTTGTAGTTGGTGAGACTGAGGGTATCGGTGTCGTTGTACTTGGTGAGGCTGAGGGTGTCGGTGTCGTTGTACTTGGTGAGGCTGAGGGTGTCGGTGCCGTTGTAGTTGGTGTAGCTGAGGGTGTCGGTGTCTTTGTACTTGGTGAGGCTGGGGTTGTCGGTGTTGTTGTAGTTGGTGAGGCTGGGGTTGTCGGTGTCATAGTAGTTGGTGTGGCTGAAGATGTCGGTGTTGTTGTACTTGGTGTGGCTGGGCTTGTCGGTGCCGTTGTAGTTGGTGAGGCTGAGGGTGTCGGTGTCGTTGTAGTTGGTGAGGCTGGGGTTGTCGGTGCCGTTGTAGTTGGTGAGGCTGGGGTTGTCGGTGTCGTTGTACTTGGTGAGGCTGGGGTTGTTGGTGTTGTTGTAGTTGGTGAGGCTGGGGTTGTCGGTGTCGTTGTAGTTGGTGTGGCTGGAGATGTCGGTGTTGTTGTAGTTGGTGTGGCTGGGGTTGTCGGTGCCGTTGTAGTTGGTGAGGCTGAGGGTGTCGGTGTTGTTGTAGTTGGTGAGGCTGAAGTTGGCGGTGCCGTTGTAGTTGGTGAGGCTGGGGTTGTCGGTGTCATTGTACTTGGTGAGGCTGAGGGTGTCGGTGCCGTTGTAGTTGGTGAGACTGAGGGTATCGGTGTCGTTGTAGTTGGTGAGGCTGGGTTTGTCAGTGCCGTTGTAGTTCGTGAGGCTGGGGGTGTCGTTGTCGTTGTAGTTGGTGAGGCTGGGGTTGTCGGTGTCGTTGTAGTTGGTGAGACTGAGGGTGTCGGTGTCGTTGTAGTTGGTGAGGCTGGGGTTGTCGGTGTCGTTGTACTTGGTGAGGCTGGGGTTGTCGGTGTCGTTGTACTTGGTGAGGCTGGGGTTGTCGGTGTCGTTGTAGTTGGTGAGACTGAGGGTGTCGGTGTCGTTGTAGTTGGTGAGGCTGGGGTTGTCGGTGTCGTTGTAGTTGGTGAGACTGAGGGTGTCGGTGCCGTTGTAGTTGGTGAGGCTGAGGGTGTCGGTGTCGTTGTAGTTTGTGAGGCTGGGGTTGTCGGTGCCGTTGTAGTTGGTGAGGCTGGGGTTGTCGGTGTCGTCGTACTTGGTGAGGCTGAAGGTATCGGTGTCGTTGTAGTTGGTGAGGCTGGATTTGTCAGTGCCGTTGTAGTTGGTGAGGCTGGGGGTGTCGTTGTCGTTGTAGTTGGTGAGGCTGGGGTTGTCGGTGTCGTTGTAGTTGGTGTGGCTGGAGATGTCGGTGTTGTTGTAGTTGGTGAGGCTGGGGTTGTCGGTGCCGTTGTAGTTGGTGAGGCTGGGGTTGTCGGTATCGTCGTACTTGGTGAGGCTGAGGGTGTCGGTGCCGTTGTAGTTGGTGAGACTGAGGGTATCGGTGTCGTTGTAGTTGGTGAGGCTGGATTTGTCAGTGCCGTTGTAGTTGGTGAGGCTGGGGGTGTCGTTGTCGTTTTAGTTGGTGAGGCTGGGGTTGTCGGTGTCGTTGTAGTTGGTGTGGCTGGAGATGTCGGTGTTGTTGTAGTTGGTGTGGCTGGGGTTGTCGGTGCCGTTGTAGTTGGTGAGGCTGGGGTTGTCGGTGCCGTTGTAGTTGGTGAGGCTGGGGTTGTCGGTGTCGTTGTACTTGGTGAGGCTGAGGGTGTCGGTGCCGTTGTAGTTGGTGAGACTGAGGGTATCGGTGTCGTTGTAGTTGGTGAGGCTAGGGTTGTCGGTGTCGTTGTAGTTGGTGAGACTGAGGGTGTCGGTGTCGTTGTAGTTGGTGAGGCTGGGGTCGTCGGTGCCGTTATAGTTGGTGAGACTGAGGGTGTCGGTGTCGTCGTAGTTGGTGAGGCTGAGGGTATCGGTGTCGTTGTAGTTGGTGAGGCTGGGGTTGTCGGTGTCGTTGTAGTTGGTGAAACTGAGGGTGTCGGTGTCGTTGTAGTTGGTGAGGCTGGGACTGTCGGTGTCGTTGTACTTGGTGAGGCTGGGGTTGTCGGTGTCGTTGTACTTGGTGAGGCTGGGGTTGTCGGTGTCGTTGTACTTGGTGAGGCTGGGTTTGTCGGTGTCGTTGTAGTTGGTGAGACTGAGGGTGTCGGTGTCGTTGTAGTTGGTGAGGCTGGGGTTGTCGGTGCCGTTGTAGTTGGTGAGGCTGGGGTTGTCGGTGCCGTTTTAGTTGGTGAGGCTGAGGGTGTCGGTGTCGTTGTAGTTGGTGTGGCTGGGGTTGTCGGTGCCGTTGTAGTTGGTGAGGCTGAGGGTGTCGATGTCGTTGTAGTTGGTGAGGCTGGGGTTGTCGGTGCCGTTGTAGTTGGTGAGGCTGGGGTTGTCGGTGTCGTTGTACTTGGTGAGGCTGAGGGTGTCGGTGCCGTTGTTGTTGGTGGGACTGAGGGTATCGGTGTCGTTGTAGTTGGTGAGGTTGGGTTTGTCAGTGCCGTTGTAGTTGGTGAGGCTGGGGGTGTCGGTGTCGTTGTAGTTGGTGAGGCTGGGGTTGTCGGTGTCGTTGTAGTTGGTGAGATTGAGGGTGTCGGTGTCGTTGTAGTTGGTGAGGCTGGGGTTGTCGGTGCCGTTGTAGTTGGTGAGACTGAGGGTGTCGGTGTCGTTGTAGTTGGTGAGGCTGAGGGTGTCGGTGTTGTTGTAGTTGGTGAGGCTGGGGTTGTCGGTGTCGTTGTAGTTGGTGAGACTGATGGTGTCGGTGTCGTTGTAGTTGGTGAGGCTGGTGTTGTCGGTGTCGTTGTAGTTGGTGAGGCTGAGGGTGTCGGTGTCGTTGTAGTTGGTGAGGCTGAGGGTGTCGGTGTCGTTGTAGTTGGTGAGGCTGGGGGTGTCTGTGTCGTTGTACTTGGTAAGGCTGGGGTTGTCGGTGCCGTTGTAGTTGGTGAGGCTGGGGTTGTCGGTGTCGTTGTACTTGGTGTGGCTGGGGTTGTCGGTGTCGTTGTACTTGGTGAGGCTGAGGGTGTCGGTGTCGTTGTACTTGGTGAGGCTGAGGGTGTCGGTGCCGTTGTAGTTGGTGTAGCTGAGGGTGTCGGTGTCTTTGTACTTGGTGAGGCTGGGGTTGTCGGTGTTGTTGTAGTTGGTGAGGCTGGGGTTGTCGGTGTCATAGTAGTTGGTGTGGCTGGAGATGTCGGTGTTGTTGTACTTGGTGTGGCTGGGCTTGTCGGTGCCGTTGTAGTTGGTGAGGCTGAGGGTGTCGGTGTCGTTGTAGTTGGTGAGGCTGGGGTTGTCGGTGCCGTTGTAGTTGGTGAGGCTGGGGTTGTCGGTGTCGTTGTACTTGGTGAGGCTGGGGTTGTCGGTGTTGTTGTAGTTGGTGAGGCTGGGGTTGTCGGTGTCGTTGTAGTTGGTGTGGCTGGAGATGTCGGTGTTGTTGTAGTTGGTGTGGCTGGGGTTGTCGGTGCCGTTGTAGTTGGTGAGGCTGAGGGTGTCGGTGTTGTTGTAGTTGGTGAGGCTGAAGTTGGCGGTGCCGTTGTAGTTGGTGAGGCTGGGGTTGTCGGTGTCGTTGTACTTGGTGAGGCTGAGGGTGTCGGTGCCGTTGTAGTTGGTGAGACTGAGGGTATCGGTGTCGTTGTAGTTGGTGAGGCTGGGTTTGTCAGTGCCGTTGTAGTTCGTGAGGCTGGGGGTGTCGTTGTCGTTGTAGTTGGTGAGGCTGGGGTTGTCGGTGTCGTTGTAGTTGGTGAGACTGAGGGTGTCGGTGTCGTTGTAGTTGGTGAGGCTGGGGTTGTCGGTGTCGTTGTACTTGGTGAGGCTGGGGTTGTCGGTGTCGTTGTACTTGGTGAGGCTGGGGTTGTCGGTGTCGTTGTAGTTGGTGAGACTGAGGGTGTCGGTGTCGTTGTAGTTGGTGAGGCTGGGGTTGTCGGTGTCGTTGTAGTTGGTGAGACTGAGGGTGTCGGTGCCGTTGTAGTTGGTGAGGCTGAGGGTGTCGGTGTCGTTGTAGTTTGTGAGGCTGGGGTTGTCGGTGCCGTTGTAGTTGGTGAGGCTGGGGTTGTCGGTGTCGTCGTACTTGGTGAGGCTGAGGGTATCGGTGTCGTTGTAGTTGGTGAGGCTGGATTTGTCAGTGCCGTTGTAGTTGGTGAGGCTGGGGGTGTCGTTGTCGTTGTAGTTGGTGAGGCTGGGGTTGTCGGTGTCGTTGTAGTTGGTGTGGCTGGAGATGTCGGTGTTGTTGTAGTTGGTGAGGCTGGGGTTGTCGGTGCCGTTGTAGTTGGTGAGGCTGGGGTTGTCGGTGTCGTCGTACTTGGTGAGGCTGAGGGTGTCGGTGCCGTTGTAGTTGGTGAGACTGAGGGTATCGGTGTCGTTGTAGTTGGTGAGGCTGGATTTGTCAGTGCCGTTGTAGTTGGTGAGGCTGGGGGTGTCGTTGTCGTTTTAGTTGGTGAGGCTGGGGTTGTCGGTGTCGTTGTAGTTGGTGTGGCTGGAGATGTCGGTGTTGTTGTAGTTGGTGTGGCTGGGGTTGTCGGTGCCGTTGTAGTTGGTGAGGCTGGGGTTGTCGGTGCCGTTGTAGTTGGTGAGGCTGGGGTTGTCGGTGTCGTTGTACTTGGTGAGGCTGAGGGTGTCGGTGCCGTTGTAGTTGGTGAGACTGAGGGTATCGGTGTCGTTGTAGTTGGTGAGGCTAGGGTTGTCGGTGTCGTTGTAGTTGGTGAGACTGAGGGTGTCGGTGTCGTTGTAGTTGGTGAGGCTGGGGTCGTCGGTGCCGTTATAGTTGGTGAGACTGAGGGTGTCGGTGTCGTTGTAGTTGGTGAGGCTGAGGGTATCGGTGTCGTTGTAGTTGGTGAGGCTGGGGTTGTCGGTGTCGTTGTAGTTGGTGAAACTGAGGGTGTCGGTGTCGTTGTAGTTGGTGAGGCTGGGACTGTCGGTGTCGTTGTACTTGGTGAGGCTGGGGTTGTCGGTGTCGTTGTACTTGGTGAGGCTGGGGTTGTCGGTGTCGTTGTACTTGGTGAGGCTGGGTTTGTCGGTGTCGTTATAGTTGGTGAGACTGAGGGTGTCGGTGTCGTTGTAGTTGGTGAGGCTGGGGTTGTCGGTGCCGTTGTAGTTGGTGAGGCTGGGGTTGTCGGTGCCGTTTTAGTTGGTGAGGCTGAGGGTGTCGGTGTCGTTGTAGTTGGTGTGGCTGAGGGTGTCGGTGTCGTTGTAGTTGGTGTGGCTGGGGTTGTCGGTGCCGTTGTAGTTGGTGAGGCTGAGGGTGTCGATGTCGTTGTAGTTGGTGAGGCTGGGGTTGTCGGTGCCGTTGTAGTTGGTGAGGCTGGGGTTGTCGGTATCGTTGTACTTGGTGAGGCTGAGGGTGTCGGTGCCGTTGTTGTTGGTGGGACTGAGGGTATCGGTGTCGTTGTAGTTGGTGAGGTTGGGTTTGTCAGTGCCGTTGTAGTTGGTGAGGCTGGGGGTGTCGGTGTCGTTGTAATTGGTGAGGCTGGGGTTGTCGGTGTCGTTGTAGTTGGTGAGATTGAGGGAGTCGGTGTCGTTGTAGTTGGTGAGGCTGGGGTTGTCGGTGCCGTTGTAGTTGGTGAGACTGAGGGTGTCGGTGTCGTTGTAGTTGGTGAGGCTGAGGGTGTCGGTGTTGTTGTAGTTGGTGAGGCTGGGGTTGTCGGTGTCGTTGTAGTTGGTGAGACTGAGGGTGTCGGTGTCGTTGTAGTTGGTGAGGCTGGTGTTGTCGGTGTCGTTGTACTTGGTGAGGCTGGGGTTGTCGGTGTCGTTGTACTTGGTGAGGCTGGGGTTGTCGGTGTCGTTGTACTTGGTGAGGCTGGGGTTGTCGGTGTCGTTGTAGTTGGTGAGGCTGGGGTTGTCGGTGTCGTTGTACTTGGTGAGGCTGGGGTTGTCGGTGTCGTTGTACTTGGTGAGGCTGGGGTTGTCGGTGTCGTTGTAGTTGGTGTGGCTGGAGATGTCGGTGCCGTTGTAATTGGTGAGGCTGAGTGTGTCGGTGTCGTTGTAGTTGGTGAGGCTGAGGGTGTCGGTGTCGTTGTAGTTGGTGAGGCTGGGGTTGTCGGTGTTGTTGTAGTTGGTGAGGCTGGGGTTGTCGGTGTCGTTGTAGTTGGTGTGGCTGGAGATGTCGGTGTTGTTGTAGTTGGTGTGGCTGGGGTTGTCGGTGCCTTTGTAGTTGGTGAGGCTGAGGGTGTCGGTGTCGTTGTAGTTGGTGAGGCTGGGGTTGTCGGTGCCGTTGTAGTTGGTGAGGCTGGGGTTGTCGGTGTCGTTGTACTTGGTGAGGCTGAGGGTGTCGGTGCCGTTGTAGTTGGTGAGACTGAGGGTATCGGTGTCGTTGTAGTTGGTGAGGCTGGGGTTGTCGGTGTCGTTGTAGTTGGTGAGACTGGGGGTGTCGGTGTCGTTGTAGTTGGTGAGGCTGGGGTTGTCGGTGTCGCTGTAGTTGGTGAAACTGAGGGTGTCGGTGTCGTTGTAGTTGGTGAGGCTGGGGTTGTCGGTGTCGTTGTACTTGGTGAGGCTGGGGTTGTCGGTGTCGTTGTACTTGGTGAGGCTGGGGTTGTCGGTGTCGTTGTACTTGGTGAGGCTGGGGTTGTCGGTGTCGTTGTAGTTGGTGAGACTGAGGGTGTCGGTGTCGTTGTAGTTGGTGAGGCTGGGGTTGTCGGTGTCGTTGTAGTTGGTGAGACTGAGGGTGTCGGTGTCGTTGTAGTTGGTGAGGCTAGGGTTGGCGGTGCAGTTGTAGTTGGTGAGGCTGGGGTTGTCGGTGTCATTGTACTTGGTGAGGCTGGGGTTGTCGGTGTCGTTGTAGTTGGTGAGGCTGGGGTTGTCGGTGTCGTTGTAGTTGGTGAGACTGAGGGTGTCGGTGTCGTTGTAGTTGGTGAGGCTGGGGTTGTCGGTGTCGTTGTACTTGGTGAGGTTGGGGTTGTCGGTGTCGTTGTACTTGGTGAAGCTGGGGTTGTCGGTGTCGTTGTACTTGGTGAGGCTGGGGTTGTCGGTGTCATTGTAGTTGGTGAGGCTGGGGTTGTCGGTGTCGTTGTACTTGGTGAGGCTGGGGTTGTCGGTGTCGTTGTACTTGGTGAGGCTGGGGTTGTCGGTGTCGTTGTAGTTGGTGTGGCTGGAGATGTCGGTGCCGTTGTATTTGATGCGGCTGAGGTTGTCGGTGTCGTTGTAGTTGGTGAGGCTGAGGGTGTCGGTGTCGTTGTAGTTGGTGAGGCTGGGGTTGTCGGTGTCGTTGTAGTTGGTGTGGCTGGAGATGTCGGTGTTGTTGTAGTTGTTGTGGCTGGGGTTGTCGTTGCCGTTGTAGTTGGTGTGGCTGAGGGTGTCGGAGCCGTTGTAGTCGGTGTGGTCGTGGATGTCTTTGGTGTTGTAGTACCTTCGGTTGCAGTTCCGTTGGCTTTTATTACAGTGACAGCCACTAGCACAATCACTAGGAAACTCTTCCTATTTGCGCCTGGGGTCCTCATTTTTGTCTGTCCTGTAAGAGAGAGCAGGGATTGTTATTGGATCCACATAATTTTGGAACACACATTCCCACTCTATAAGTGATTATACAGTCGTATATACAACACTATATCTACAATCGACATGTTCACGTAATGGCGTAGGTATATATGCGTGTAACCTACATCCCCACGCAATATTTTATCCCATCTTGGAGGAAGGTTATATTACTGACTTGTCCTTTTTTTAGATTTATAGTGGAACGGCATGGTGCCACAAATCGGTGTTATAAACATGTACATATACATCATTGTACCAAATTTATAATGATGAATTTATTTTTACTATCAATGAGGATGGTTTCTTACATGTTATTAGTTGTTTGCCTGAAAATAGTCTAGATATATACATACAATGTGTCAGATGTATAGTAGTATGCAACCTGAATACTTTGAAGTAATGTTCCATTGTGTTAAGCACGATAGCCACCGTAATTCGTTTAGCACATCAAATGTTCAGATCAAGTGTAGTGTTTTAATAATGTAAGTGATATGTACAGTCTGGCGAATAAAAGCGTGCGCACTTTTATTGAAATCATCGAGGAGGAATAATTTGACAACGCTCGATACATTATCCGTATGGCATTGTACTATTCAGAGTTATGTGCTATTGCAGTTTCAGATGGTAATCACATTCTTGGGTTGATTATTATACATATAACGAGCTAATTATACCTCTGCATAAAACAATAGTTAGGCCACGTTGATTGATTAATTGATTGATTGATAATTTTATTTTAACTCGGTAACATACTTAGTTGTACACTATTTTAGTTGGCCGAGCCATTCACGCAGCATTTACAAATCAATCATACAACATATATTTACATTTGTGCATTGTATTACAAAAATAAATAAATAAATAACATATAAAATGATTAATAATAATGTACATCAAATAAACAATATAATAAAAACAGATAATATTTAAAATGGTGGTGAAGCACTTAAATATTTGTGTGACTTCTTGAAGCTTCCAACAGATTGGCTGTTTTGAATGTCCTGTGGTAAGCTGTTCCATAACTTCAAACCGGACACACTGAAACTTCGTTGACAGTAGGCAGTTCTGTCTTTAGGAGGTTTTAGCTGTGAGGCATTTCTGGCATCATGGGAGTGACTATTTGATATAAACATTATCATACAAATAGTGTAGTGCTAGACCATTCTTACATTTGTACATAGCAACACATTGATGAGAATCCCTTTTTTGTTGTAATGATAGCCAGCCTAACTCTTTGAACGTAGCGCTTTTGTTTTGTCAAGGACTAGACCTATATATGAGTCATGTTGCAGTTCTAGATTGTAGTTTCTGGAGTGTGGTTTTGCTTTTTATTGAGGCTGAATCATCGACTACATCTCCTTAATAGAAGTGGGGTTGAACTATTGCATTATATAAGTGCTTAAGGTTGTTAATTGGTACTATTCTACGAAGAGGTCTTGGGATTCCTATCTTGGCTGAGAATTTGGGAATCATATTATTAATGTGGTCGTCCCAATTGAGATTTGAGTCTATATACATACCAAAGTACTTGTACATGTTTGAGTGGTTCATTATTGATATGAATTCTAACATTAGCCATCAGCCATCTTGGCAATGGACTGATGGGTGCCAATTAGCATAATTTCGCATTTCTGTACGTTAAGACTAAGTCTGTTAATATAAAAATATTGTTTGAGTTTACATAGATCACTGTTAACGCTGGACTCTAATTCAGCTGAACATTCAGATTTTGCAGCGGAGTTAATTTCCGTATCGTCTGCAAACATGATTATATCGCAAGATTCAGTAAAGTGGGCCCAAGATCAACCCTTGGGGCACCCCTATGTTGACAGGTAAGGGATCGGAGAGATGGCCATCCACCGAAACTGACTGTGACCTACCAATGAGGTAGCTCCAAAACCATTGATGCTCTATGTCAGTAACCCCAAATCCTTTAAGCTTAGCCAGCAGAATATCAGTGTCCACGGTGTCGAAGGCCTTCCGGAGATCAGTAAACACTACTCCCGTTACAAGGCCCTTATCAATATTTTTAACCATCGACGTTTAGAATACTGTATACAAGCGTGGAAACCATATCGCAAGAACGATATAGATACTCTTGAACGAATACAGAGGAGAGCGACTAAAATGATTCCAGAACTGAGAGACCTGAGTTATGAAAAACGCCTAAAATAATGTGGTTTAACAACCATCGAGATAAAGAGGTTAAGAGGAGATAAAATTGCACAAAGTGCTTAAGATATTGAATGGGTATGAACATATTGATATAACTGTTTTGTTTTCTCACATAAGAAAGAGAGTAGAACTAGAGGACACGATGTAGTTGAGGAATAATGTGGATTGGATATCAGGAAGTACTCGTTCTCACAGAGGGCAATTAATGAATGGAACAAATTATTTACATATTGTGTAAATGGCGTGAATATGCTTAAAATAAAGTTAACAAAATCGAACAAGAAAAAATGTAACAAGATTGCCATCCAAGACTGCAAGTTCCAGATGGCAAGTGGATAATGAAGCCATTGGCTTATCGAGAGTCCAACAATTTTATTATCTATGTATAGCCCGTCCTTATCAGATATCTGTCAATTTTATTTTTAAACATATTCACACTACTAGCATTAACACAATCATTTGACAGTTTGTTCCATTGATTTATCACCCTGTGTGAGAATGAATACTTTCTCATGTCCAAACTAAAGCCTTTCTTGACTAATGCTGCTTCTATAACTATGGTCTCTGAATTCTGGAAATCATGTTATTGTTTTCCGTTGTATTCTTTCTAGATTGTCTATGTCCTTCTTACGAAATGGCCTCCATGTTTTTATGAAATATTCCAAATGCGGCTTAACTATCGCTTTGTGTAGGGGTACAATTAACTGTTTCTCCTTATATGTGATATAAGTGTTCTCCTAATTTGCCCTAGAATTAGATTATCCTTTGAAGCAGCAATCCCACATTGCTCTGAAACTTTGATGTCAGCACTAAATTTCAATCCTAAGTTCTTTTGTTTTGCGTTTCTACGTAGAATAGAATCCCCCATTTTATATTCTTCTTCCATGTTTCCACGTCCTATGCATATGCATTTACACTGCCCAAAATTGAATAACATTTATAATTTTCAGATCATTTAATTAATTTATCTAGATCATCCTATAAACTTTGATTATCTGTATAATTGTATACCATTCTGAATACATTTTTCATTTCTAAAGTTCAGTACTTTGCTACATATGTCGTCTTCCAAATCATTTATTGAAAAATATCTCAGGAGGGCGGGTTACACATACATGAACATTTTGATAAGCCGATGGCTTCCTTGCCCACCTTGTCACCTGGGCCTTTGCCTTGGGTGGCAATCTTGATAAATCTTGTTACAGAATTGCAAGGCATATATGTATGGAAGTTGGAACCTGCATTCCTACATAATATATTATCACAGAGCCGTAGCGTGTATGTCTAGACCGCTCGTCCTCCAGATCTACCAAACTAAACTACTGACTATTTGGTATATATATGGGAAGGTTGTCTAAATTGAGCCGTTGCCTATATTGAACTAGATCGTTGTCTCATACCTAGAAAGGGCAAATGCACAGTGCTCCATCTAGCGACTAGGCATTTCACTAAAAAGTCATCTGATCGACAGAAATGGTGGGGGAGCGAAGTCTACAAAAAGGTGAGCGTGGTGATCATTTTTCGGCAGTCTGTTGTAAATTGATGATGTTGCTAAGGTGGGTTAACTATCAAATGAATGGGGGGGGGCAGATATGAGAAACTATATTGTACTGACGGTGAATATCCTATTTAGGCATAAGCATAGTTAGAAGCGCAAATCTTTCTTCACGAACCCTAAGATATCCGGGCGTCTTCGTTGTTGAGTTGTATATATTGAACCATCACGGGGAGTTTAAATTGAACCAGGTGTTCAACGTAGAAAACTAGGAGTTCAATTTAGGGAAAACGCTATATTTTTTTCATTGTATCACAGTATCGGACATCCTAGTGTTTTCACGGCAGATCATATCATGAAAACGGATAAATTTGCTAGAAAAAAGTGGTATTATAACTTCATAAAACGCCATCCGCGTTTATCGTTATGAGCTCCCGAGCCAAAGTCACTTGTTAGGCTTTAACAGAGAAAGTGTCTCCAGATTGTTCGATCTCCTGGAGAAAGTTGTTGATGAAGACGGTTTCGACGCAACACAAATATACAACATGGATTCCGGTCTGACATCCATATAGAAACCAGGTAGGGTACTTTCAATGAAGGGGAAAAGCAGGCAGGAGGCACACTACTCATAGGCAACAACCGCTAGATCGACGTTGAACGCTTAGCTAGAAGGGTGGAATTTTGTGTGACAACCCCGAGGACGATGCTAACGACGGTGGTACTTGCGACGCTTCATGCAACAGTAGTATCTGCGACGTTCCGTGCAATAGTAGTACTTCCGCTGCTAAACGTATCAACTATATGTGTGTCAATGTTAAACTATTAGAGGACATTTCTCTAGAAGCCCGTAATGCAGATCTTCCCGCGTGGACTGGAGTTCAAAGCCTTAGCTGAAAGGATTAAAAGCATAGCACATCAAACAAAAATGGTCGGCGAATTAGAAATCATCTGGATGTCAAATGCACTCAATCGCCAAATCCATGTCATTGCTGGGAGCGGTGTGATGAAGTACGGGGAAGATTACCAAGCTAGAACACCCCTGACTGTGCGCTTCACGAAACTTTGGGAGGATGTTTAACACTATGATTGTTTAATTCATCCCGAACCAGCTGCTACATTCATCACCCGGGCATGGTATCGCCACTCCCACAGTCTACCCGTAAGAAGCACACTAGATATAAAGAACTGGTTGGTTGGGCAACGTTATTGTTGCTTACATCAAATGTCAGTTCCGGTGTCACGGTCCCAAGGATTTCCATGCAAGAAGTAGGCAGATCGGTTATGTGACCCTACTGTTGGCATTCGTTCTTTCAATTAAAGTAATTTGATGATTGGAAAGTACCGAAATTGATTATTTGCAAAGCTGCACTAGATCCAATGCTAAAAATTAATAGAGATTGCCATTTTTTTTACAGAGCTGCTCATGTACTATCAGTATGATACAAGGGATTGTTATATAAAAGAGGAATAATATGTATGTAAATATGTATGTGTGTATATGGTAATGTCTGTATATGTGTATGTATGAGTATGTGTATACACACACAAGGGCGCGCGTGCGTGCGTGCGTGCGTGCGTGCGTGCGTGTGTGTGTGTGTGTGTGTGTGTGGGGGGGGGGGGGGACAGTTTCGCTTATGCCGCTTTTTGATGTTCTGGCTTATGATCTTCCATTGATTTCGGTCATGCGATCTCATCCAGTCTAGATCTCGCTGGTTTCTAAGACGCTTGCCGACTTCCTGCTGAAATTTGTCGCGAGCAGTTGAACTGTTGTTCGTGGCCGCCCTTACCAGTCAGCGGATGTGAAATACTGGTCTATGGCCAGCTGTACAGGTGCTTCACGTGGCATCCGAAGCACATGTCCAAACAGACTTCACCGAGCTTTGATGGCTGACAAGCTCAGTGGGTTGCACTAATATTATATATAATAGGTATATATATATATATATATATATATATATATATATATATATATATATATATATATATATATATATATATATATATATATATATATATATATATATATATATATATATATATATATATATATATATGGGCCCTACACTGTGTTGAGCAAATGCCAATGTTTCCAACGTTAACTTCGGTATTTCTGATCTGGCGTTTTGTGTACCAAGAAACCCTGGCCTTGGCAATATGACACTGTGGCTGTTATCAGTTACAGCCGTCTTATCACATACTTTTTATTAATTTGCTATTTTCCGCATATTGTGTCCTGGTGGCAATGGAACGAAGCACATATGATTTTACAAGGTCTCTATTAATTTATAGTTTGTTTGGTCGTTTGTACAAATCGCACGTACAACCACAGATGAGAACTGCCTGTGTCGAGTAAGCGATTATCCAAATTACTATCAGTGTGTCAAAATCTTGTGAAAAGTCTTACTTATCCATTTATAATCGACCGTTTCCGAATACGTTCACCTCCTTAGACTCTGCTTGTTTAAGTACACAAAGAGCACACTGCTTCCTAGTTGCAGACGCTTGCGAAAATGTCGGCGTCGTAGCTAGCTTCCTTGATAGATGTTTTACAACTCGTTGTCTACGTCACGTCGTGTATTCAGAAACGGGTGCCCCTGTCTGTGTTCGTTCTACACAACAATCACGCGATCTAGGTACCCACGTACACCTCAAATGAAATGCATGTTCGGTTAAATGGAATTCATAAAACCAAACAGCGGTGGCCACTATACGAAGCGGTCGGGTAAGATGCTGCAGAAAAAGAAGTTACATACATCAACGAGAGTTTAGCCAGATTTAGCCATACATTCATCCAAACAAATCGTCAAGTTGACGTGTGGACAAGGAAGTCATTGGCTGATCGAGAGTTCAGCTGTTTCATTCGTTTATAGCCCACCCTTATCAGACATCCATCAATTTTATTTATAAACATATTCACACTCCCAGCATTAACACAATCATTAGATAATGTGTTCCATTCATTTATCGCCCTCTGTGAGAATTAGTATTTACTGACGTCTGTCACAGATCGAAGATCGTGTGAATTGTACAGAATCAGCTTGTTTACTTAAGCCACCTTGCGATTGAACTTAGTGATTGAGAGTCGTGCTATTAGCGCCGAATAGCGATCAATGGCAAATCAAGATTTCGAAACAAAATGTGTTAAACGGATTAAGAGATAAACGAAATGTTGTCATGTTTGGTATTATTGTAAAACTCGTTGTTTACTTATATTGTTTATCCTTGTGTTAGCATTTACTTATGGTGGAGAACAAAATGAATATCTCGAGATATAGTTAAGTATATGGTGTCCTTCGATAGACTTATAGTGAATGAACGGCATGATGCCACAAACCGATGTTAAAGAACAAGTACACCATTGTAACACATTTGTGATGATGAATTTATGTTCACTAAGTGACGGTTGTTTCATAAATCGTATTAGTTGTCTGCCCGTAAACAGTTTAGATATATACATACAATGTGTCAGATTTACAGTAATGTGCAACCTCAAAAAACGTTAGTGGAAATTTTCGATTATGATATGCACGATAGTTTAAGGATGCCTCCGTAATTCATTTTGCACATAAAAAATCAATTATTAAAATCCCATATAACGTGTGACTACTTTAAGTAATAAGTAGAGTCTGGTGAATAAAAGAGCGCGCACTTTTGTTGAAATCACTGAACAATGATTTGGCAATGATCGTTACATTAGCAGTATAATATTGTATAATAGAGGCGGGTCACTGTTGTTATTTCTTCCCCCGCATCATGTCGACGAGTCGAAAATAACTTAAGGAGACAGGCGCCTTCAGTTATGATTTTTTTTCCGCGTATTTTGTTACAAAAATCTTTAAGTTCCGGTTAAATAAAGTGAATATATGTGTGTCTATATATGACTAAAATACTTTATTTGATGACCTGTGTTGTTGAGAATTTAGGCATATTTCACTCCTTAGTTACCGATACTTTTTCGCACCCAAGTCTGCCACGCTGGATATTAAAATTTATCTCATTGACCTGGCTACAAGATGGCCTGATCGACATAAGTAAACACTCATTATATGCTGCCAATCAGAATTAGAATGCGCGCTACATCTGCACGGAAATTTCCTTTTATGGCTAGCTGCTGCTCAGATTCGCGCTATCTTGATTCTGATTGGTCAAGTTCGTAATTCATTTTGCACATAAAAAAATCAACTATTAAAATCCCATATAACGTGTGAATACTTTAAGTAATAAGTAGAGTCTGGTGAATAAAAGAGCGCGCACTTTTGTTGAAATCACCGAACAATTATTTGGCAATGATCGTTACATTAGCAGTATAATATTGTATAATAGAGGCGGGTCACTGTTGTTATTTCCCCGCAGCATGTCGACGAGTCGAAAATAACTTAAGGAGACAGGCGCCTTGAAATTTATGATTTTTGAAGATATTTTGTGAATTTTTTTCCGCGTATTTCGTTACAAAAATATCTTATCTTTAAGTTCCGGTTAAATAAAGTGAATATATGTGTGTCTATATATGAATAAAATACTTTATTTGATGACCAGTGTTGTTGAGCTTTCCTTTGTCTAACAACAAATGCGGAATTTAGGCATATTTCACTCCTTAATTACCGATACTTTTCCATACCCAAGTCTGCCACGCTGGATATCTAAATTTAGCTCATTGACCTGGCTACAAGATGGCCTGATCGACAAAAATAAACACTCATTATATGCTGCCAATCAGAATTAGAATGCGCGCTACATCTGCACGGAAATTTCCTTTTATGGCTAGCTGCTGCTCAGATTCGCGCTATCTTGATTCTGATTGGTCAATGGCGGACCTTTGACCCTCTCCGGCAAGCTTCGGCAACCTCCGGCGTAACAACAAAGAGAGTCAACATGACGGCTGTTGTTTTTGCGAAGTAATTATTCAGTTATAAGTACGTGATTTATGTTCGAGATGCCGAGAGACCGTGGAGTAAAACGGAGTACGATGAAAGCGTATCGGTCGAGGAAGCGATCTCGGCTAGCGCAGCTAAAATCTGCACGAGAAAAGCAAAAAAAATCGACCAACATTGCCGGCGGTGTCGTGTGCGAAATCTACACTGAAATGGGTGAAATAGAAGTTTGCACTGGCGCTGGGGATCAGCAAACTGGTAGTGTCGGAGCTGTCATCCAACCCCCCCCCAACGCGACTCCGTCGAACGTCGGCGCCGTTGTCGTCGAACCCGCCATTACATCCTCGTCGAAGAACAAAGTTCGACTTGATGAACAAAGAATCCGATGTCGATGATGAAGGCGAACCCCACCCCCACCCCTGTGACTGACGAGAGTTGTCTATTTGTTCAAGTTGCTACATCTCGTTTCAAATTGTTACTCGCAATCTCGCGAAGACTGTGCACGATTACGAAATAATAGTGTATCAAACACGTCTCGAAGTGGTTGCCACGTTCCTCCACGCCCTTTCAGCGGATGAAGACCCGTATCATGATCGCTGTCCAAGTGGGGTTTCGAGCTGGTGTTTTAACAGACGAGCAGTTGCAAAGGGCGAGCGACCAGGGCCACACAAGGACAACGTTGGCATGCCACTGTCACGGGAAATCGGCCAGTTCGTGAAGCCCATCTATGTGCGTCTGGGTGATGAGAACCTGCTCTGTCGCTGTGTCAGGGGAAAGACCCAGAACCCGAACGAAAGCGTGCACTCAGTCCTCTGGCGGAATTGTTTGAAGACTGACTTTGTCGGAAAACTGCGGGTGGAAGCTGATGCTGCGGTAGCTGTCAGCGAATTCAACCAGAGCTCGGAGAAGACTGTGAAAGAAACAACAGCAGCATTGGGCTTTCGACATGGTAAAGCCCTTGTGAAGCTGACACAGGCGAAATACAAGGAGAGACTGGCGTTGATGAGAAGGAAAGCCGACGCGCAAGAGAGAAACAACCGTCAACGTCGCCGTCTTCACAGGATTCGTCAGCAAGACATGCTTGCACAAGCTGAAGGGGAAGCTTCCGAAGGTGCTGGAGAGTTTTAGGACTCTACGTTGGGACGGCCACATGAAACAAACGGCTCTTCAGAGCCAACAAAACAAACGGCTCTTTAAAGAGCCAACTACTCTAACACAAAGAGTTTGCTACATATCTGATCAGTGTTGTATGTATAATAAAAAGAGGTATTTCACATATATGAATAGCCCAATAGGTGTATGTACACTTCAATAGTCAACAAGTGTATCAATATAAACACGACAGTTCGTTCGCTGTTTTCTCACAATTTTGTTTTTGGTCAATACATAAATTTCATGCGGATATTGTGAGAAAACCGTAATACATATTAACATCAAATTTGCAGGACTTTTTTTAATGCTTTAGAAATATGCATTACTTTTGCATGAACATTTGTACCAACAAAACAAAATGGCCGCCATTGCTATGGCACCCATGTGTCCACAAAAAATCCCCATTTAATGTTTTTTACCAACAATTATCATTTCCACCAAGTTTAAGTTCTCTGCCATTAAAATTAAAAAAAATTACATTTTCCATGCCCCTCTCTATAGTTTGTCCAATAAAAGAAAAGTGTATCTGCACCTGAGCTCCTCTGATAGAGCGTGTCACAATTAATTAATGTTACACAAATATCATCTGACTTCCCTTTCACCGCGGTGCTATCGACGATGATGTTTGCACGACTCTCTTGGCTACAAGAGACATGGGCTTTTACACGACAACATCACTAGTACAGACTATTGTTGGCACCCGTTGTTGTAAGGTGCAACACCACTGACACTGTCACGCTGTTTCTCTCGCAGAATGTATAGGTGGACGCACCCAATTACACCGTCACTGCGCCTGGTTGTTGAAAACAGTTGCATTATTTACTACCGCAGCAAACATGGAGATGGACAATAGAGGCGCACCATAGGCCATTCTACGGGTCTCGCTGTCTGCAGGTTCTTTTCACACCACTCCGTGACTGGGGACCGTTCATTAAATATTCCACTGACGTCTGTACGTGCTTTCAAGCGTCTACACTAGCTAACATCGGGTGACTTCTTTTATTATCGTCAAAGGAGACATTCGTTTCGTTTGAAAAATTATCTGTAGGATACCACTACTGCTACCACTACAACAATGAAGACGACGACGACGACGATGTGATGATGTTGTGGAAGATCTGGAATTTCTCAACCTTGTGTGCGAGCCATTTTTGCCAGCCATGTTCGTGACATTCAAACCTTGTAGGTGAGTATACCGACGGATGCCACCCTGGCACTCCTGACCCCATCGATATGCAAATAATTAGCAGTCGCCAATTATGCCATTTAGAAGACAATTTTATGTAAATGTAATGTATATGCAAATAACAAGGGAAAGGCAGCTCCGACTGAGACTTACAGTTCATTATCTACTCATGAGTAACAATCACAACACTCCCCCTTTTTTAGATATACATTATATTTGCTGATTATATCGTGATTTGTCATTTTTAATCCCCAGAGAGTTGCGAAACTAGTGCATGAAACTTGGTCAATGACATATAAGATGGGCTGTTTCGTAAGACATTATAGTTTCCATTTTGTCTCTCTAGATTAACACAACTCCGTCTCAACGTTACTTGAAATAAAGATCAATGGGGTGACATGCCAGAGTGTTAATTTATTTTAAATAATGTGACCGTACACACGTACATGAAACATGTACTATGGCAATAAATTGCAGTGGCGTATTTGGGGTCATTGGGCTTTGGGATACGATTGTGTTCGTGAATAACCTGTTGCGCCACTACACGGTAGCACGACAAACTAATGGGTGACTAAACTTGGCCACCTTTGGCCCGCTGTCGAGATCCTAGACACGTCACAGGTATTCTTATTATAAAAGGCATAATTGACGGCTACGCCTTGTTCACGTTCAAGCCTAAACATTAAATATTCACTAATGACCAAGCATGTGTGAGACATGTTATTGACTTCAACAAGTCCTCGCGGCAATTATACAACTAAACACACATTCCACCGTTATTTGCGCAGTAACCCTATCCAAAAATTGGTATGTATTATATGCTTGTTGTTAGTTCCAACTCGTCGTTTGCACAATTATATAATCGTTAATCGCCGTTAGCTATTTTATAAAAACAAGTAGCTGAGTTGCACGGGACAAAAGGCAACCACTGCAAGAGCTTATGACTCCTTGCACCACCCAGTAAAGTTTATGACTCCTTGCACCACCCAGTCAAGTTTATGACTCCTTGAACCACCCAGTCAAGTTTATGACTCCTTGCACCACCCAGTCAAGTTTATGACTCCTTGCACCACCCAGTCAAGTTTATGACTCCTTGCACCACCCAGTCAAGTTTATGACTCCTTGCACCACCCAGTCAAGTTTATGACTCCTTGCACCACCCAGTCAAGTTTATGACTCCTTGCACCACCCAGTCAAGTTGATGACTCCTTGCACCACCCAGTCAAATTTATGACTCCTTGCACCACCCAGTCAAGTTTATGACTCCTTGCACCACCCAGTCAAGTTTATGACTCCTTGCACTACACAGTCAAGTTTATGACTCCTTGCACCACCCAGTCAAGTTTATGACTCCTTGCACCACCCAGTCAAGTTTTGGTAGTGCAATGCCAATGGCAATGACATCTTCACGCTCCAAAAATAATAGAGCGCCCGATGGACGTTTCACGTAGATCACATAATAATGACAGAAACACTCATAGCTGTGTCAACATTGGTACGTAACTATTTTTCCGAAGTACGTAATTTCACTCCTCCAAAGGGCAGAAAACCTGATAACAGAAGAAGAGGACAAGAACACAGAGGTGGACCACATCAAGAAAGTGCTGAAAGCAAACGGTTACAAAACTTGGATGTTTAACACCACACAACCAATGAGAAGGAAGGAGAACACCACCACAGAAACCAGCAGAAGACAACATGCCATAGGTCTGCCCTACATTAGTAAACTATCAGAACAAGTAGCAAGGATTTTCAAGTCCTATAACATCCCGGTTTACCACAAACCTATCAACACCCTGAGGTCTATGTTGGTACACCCAAAAGTCAGAACAGCAAAGGCAGCAAAGTGTGGGGTAGTATATGACATACAATGCCTAGAATGTGATCAACACTATATAGGAGAAACAGCCAGAACA
>OY759266.1:52034049-52234049 GCA_963662155.1 Lamellibrachia columna
TATGTATGTATGTATGTATGTATGTATGTATGTATGTATGTATGTATGTATGTATGTATGTATGTATGTATGTATGTATGAATGTATGTATGTATGCATGTGTATATGTGCTATGTGCATGTGCACGTGTGTGTGTGACCACTTAACACACATTTGAAAGCGAAAAAAGAACATTGTGCATTTATAATTTTTTACGTTGCAAATTTGGCAACGAAAAAAGATTAGACGGCACATCCACGGACCCTCGTACGCCATCTTGCCAACGGTTCCCTTCGCACGGGCTGTAGGTATTTTCCATTGTGTATCGTAGGTGCGACACATTCTTGTTCTTGAACAGTTTAAGAGCTATTCCATCTAGTTTCAACGGTGAGTACTGCCTTGTTCTGTTGTAATATTGTATTGCTCATACTGGCCTATTGGCCTAGATGTGTAGACAGCTAGATTGGGCGTTAACAAGTCTTCATAATGGCCGAGTGTTCCTCGGAGCTCAAACCTATCGCGTTCGTTGGTAATAATTTCATTACGCGCTTCGAGCGGTACTGTCACAGGCACAACATTAAAACATCAGACCTGAACCACCAGCTTATATGTTCTGCTGTGCCTGTTTATCCTTTGTGCGGCGGAATGTCGTACCCGAGCTTAGTGCGGAAAAAATCGGCGGTAATGGTTTGAATAGCACCACTTGTGAACCTGTCCAGGTGGCGAGAAATATCTTGCAGATCGCCCGTGATGTCGTGAATCAGAACAGTGTTTTGCAGGTTGTCACCTGTCAGTTGTGTAATTGCTTCCGTCCGTCGCCTTTCTCGGGGCGGTCATCTGTCACTGTCAGGCATCGACTGCACCTGCGTTATAACCAACTGGTCGACGACGGCGTTTAACTGAATTTTGTTCTCTCGTGTGCATTTCTGGAAGCACCGAGGTATGTAGGCAGACTTCCATGCCCCGTCGAGCGGCGACGGCGTGCATATTTCCTTGCAGGGCGAATATTTATTCTTTCGTTCGATTCGCGGTGCAGCATGTTTTTAGCCAGGCATACAGTAGTCATTAGGCATGTTTTTTTGTGTTTCGACTATTTCAGTTCATGGAATTGTGGTGTGGTGTTGTTTATTGACACGTGTAATGCGTTGTATGTGCGTCAGTCTATCTGCCACATAGCACGTCTGTTGTTTATCAACACGTGTAATGCATTGAATTTCTATGTGCACCAGTCCATCTGCAACATATGTTGTTTATACACACGTGTAATGTACTGACTTTTCGTGTGCGTCAATCAACCTGCGACATATCAAGTTTGTTGTTTATCAACATGTGAATGTATTGTATTATATATTGTCAGTCCATCTGCCACATCAAAATCGGTTATTGTGTTTGGGCATATGTCAGTTTGTCTTCCACGTAGCACTTCAATTGTTTCGCAACAAGTGTCATGTCGTTATATGTGCCAGTTTATCTGCCGCGTAACATGTCGGTTCATCCGTGCGTTCGTGCAGTGGGTCAGTCTATCTGCCACACACATTTCAGGATTCCTAGCATGATGAGTTACTTGAATGCATTGCGTTTCTATGTGCGTCAGTCTATCTGCCACATAGCACAGGTGTTGTTTGTTAACACGTATAATACATTGTATTTATATGTGCGTCACACGGCACGTTTGTTGTTTATCAACACGTACTACATTAACTGTTAACTTTTGGCGGTTTTCTTTAGTTAATAAACGTACGTCTTAAACAATGTATTTGCTTCCTTTCGATTGTTGGCAAAAAAGGACATTACTCTTTCAAATCACGAAGGTTGTGGGTTAGCCTACGACTAAAATCACAGTCTGTGAACAAAGTCAATAATATATTTCCAAGACTAGACCTATTTTTCAGACAAGCATCTCAGAACTACAAACTCGAGGAAGCCACAGTAACCGACCCGGGTGTAATTATTTTATTATTAAATTACTGAGCCCACATTTGCGAACAATACATAGGCCTATTACCGGATAAACCTTCCACTAATACCGGATCAGTGTGACAGTCTGCATCTGAGCTCCTCACAGACTGCGTGTCACAATTAATTAATGTTATACCAATATCATATGACTTCCTATTCACCGCTGTACTACCACTGATGATGTTAGCACGGCTCTCATGGCTAGTACCGAATATTGTTGGCACCCGTTGTTGTAAGGTGCAACACAACTGTCACGCGGTCTCAATCAAAAACATTTACAGGTGGACGCATACAATTACACCGCCACTTCGTCTGGTTGTTGAACAATATTTGCATGATTTACTGCAGTAACGATGGAGATGTACAATAGATGTGCGCCATAGGTCATTCTACGGGTCTCGCTGTCTGCATAAATACAGGGCATGCTTAGACCACTCCGTGCCTGGTGCCGTTCATTTAATATTCCACTTACGTCTGTACGTGGTTTCAAACGTCTACGAACACGCTAACATCGGGTGACTTCTTTTGCTATCGTCAAAGGAGAAATGCATTTCGCTTGAATAATTATCTATAGGATACCGCTACCGCTACCGCTACCGCTACCGCTACCGCTACCGCTACCGCTACCGCTACGACGACGACGTCACCCCAGACACAAAATATGCAAATAATTAGCCGTGTCCAATTATTCCATTTAGAAGATAATTTTATGTAAACGTAAACTTAGCTACCTTTGGCCCCCTTTCCGAAATCCTAAACACGGCACTGGTAATTTGATTATAAATTATATAACCCGAACACCAAAGTCACACCACTAATGTCCCTGTTAGTGTTAAGTCTGTAGGAAATATAACAACATTTCACCGTACACTAAAAACCCACCTGTTTAAACTTGCTTATCCTTATCTCTGTTTGTGTATGACAATAAATATTTGGTTTTGAGTCAATGATGCCAATATATCAACCGTAGTGCGGTTGTGACGTTTTATCAGCTATGAAGCATTATGTAAGCTTCCATATCGCCATGTTGTCTTACTGGGAAGTCGCTTAAATGGACGAGAAATCAGTCGCATATACAGCATGTATGATACCCATACGCAAGGAATACAACAAATCGAATCGATTGTTATGAAGGCATTATACCATGCCAAGCCAAGCCAAGCCACGTCACGCCATATGCAGGTATATAATATATATATATATATATATATATATATATATATATATATATATATATATATATATATATATATATATATATATATATATATATATATATATATATATATATATATATATATATATATATATATATATGCACATGTACAGATGGGTGATTTTTATTTTGTGTTTAGGGTGTGCAAGACGGTGAAATGTCTACATGTGCAGGTATATATATATATATATATTACATATATAAATATATACATATATATTATTTATTAAGCAGGACGGCATCAGATTTGTTTGCACAGTACCATTTATTAAACACAAAACAGCTGACAAATTTTACTAAAAATAGAATAGGTGCATTATGTGTAGCCGTAGCTCAATCATAAAAGGGCGTCATGTTGTTGTTTTAACAAATGTCACGCTCATAAAACTATGTATCAAAATATCAATTCACCAACTGGGATTGCCTATATCAAAAGAACAATGGCTGTGTATACAGGTCTCTATTAACATGTGGTTTGTTTGGTCAAACATATCGTATATACAACCACACTTGAGAATTGCATGTGTCGAGAAAACGATTCTCCAAATTACTATTCGGGTGTCAAAATTCTTGAAAAATTCTTACTTACCGTTTTATGATAACGACTGGTTCCGAATACGTTCACCTCCTTAGACTTTGTTTAAACACGTAACGAGCACACTGCTTCCTAGTTGCAAGCGCTTGCGAAAATGTCGGCGTCGTGACTGACTTCCTTGATACATGTTTTATAACTCGTTGTCTACGTCACGTCGTAGATTCAGAAACGGGCGCCCATGTCTGTGTTCGTTCTACACAACAATCACGCCATCTAGGTACCAACATACACTACAAATGTTCGGTTAAATGGAATTCATAAAACCAAACAGCGGTGTCCACTATATGGTCATGTTAGATGCTGCAGAAGAAGAAGTTACATACTTCAACAAGAATTTGGCAAGATTTAACCATACATTCGTTCAAGCAAACCATCAAGTTGACGTGTGGACAAGAAAGCCGTTGGCTGGTCGAGAGTATAACAATATTTAATATGTGTACAGTCCGCCCTTATCAGACATCTATCATCCATTTTATTTTGAAGCATATTCACACTCCCAGCATTAACTCAATTATAGTAAAGTTGTAGTGTTACCATTATTTGATCAAATCAAAATCATAAATCAAATTTTACGGAATATCGACGAAAAAATGAACGACAACTATAAAATATAAATAATATATAAAATATATAAAATAAATAAAATAAAGCTATAAAATGTCAATGTCATTACCATCAATTCAGATAAGCCAATGTAGCCATGTTTGTTAGTTTTGTCCCACTAAAACATTTGATCTAATTCTGATGGTTACTTTTCACTACGATTCACATTTTTTTTAATGAGTATGAAAACATTAAAAATGAAACTTTCAAGGTGGCTACGAATTGAGTATTGTGAATTGTTAGTAGAATGTTTTTATTTCGATTCAAAATAAATCTAACACCCGAAAGATTGGTGCCTCATATTCCGAATATGGAACAGGACGAATAACTGTTGTTTCCTGTTTAAGATCTAACTCCGCTTCCACGTTTGCTCACGTGGCATGTGGCACAGGGCGTGGTTTGCAATAACGTGGTTTGACTTGAGTGTGCCGTCTACATAGGATTTAGCAGTGATCGCTTTGAGTGTACCGAGTCATTCAGTGAACAATGTCTGGTACGGTTCTACAAAGTCACCTCTGAGCACTGCGGACCAATTCAGCTTTAAAACCGACAACCAGCTGTGTCCTAGTAGATTTGGTCCCAATCCAGACTCAAGAGCGTGCATGTTATGATGCTCGTTGTTGTGGTCTACCTCCAGTTGAACCTGTCTTACGGCTGAATAGTGCTGCCTGCATATGTTTAAAAACGTGGTACTTCATCTATGTTCAAGGTTAGTTGTGGGGCTGGCTCTTTCAACGTGATCAACTCCTTCTGCGAAATCAACTAGATTGAGGCCTCTTTGTCGATTTCCATACTCACAGTATAAACACACGGTTATACTGTGTTGTTGCGAGTGGCGTGTTATGTCTCCTCACACAAATCATTGATTGGTACCGATGAGTCCTTTTTCCATAATATGTACTTTTGCCATAACTTCAATGGCTCTGCGCATTCTTGCAACATGGTTAGGTTTGTTACGCGTGTGGCATGTCTATTCCCACGCTTTACATGTTATCCTATTTAAGTTTTAATTAAATTTACAAATACATACCTGCTACTTATTCTATTCCGCTAACCACGTGTGTGTGTGTGTGTGTGTGTGTGTGTGTGTGTGTGTGTGTGTGTGTGTGTGTGTGTGTGTGTGTGTGTGTGTGTGTGTGTGTGTGTGTGTGTGTGTGTGTGTGTGTGTGTGTGTGTGTGTGTGTGTGTGTGTGTGTGTGTGTGTGTGTGTGTGTGTGTGTGTGTGTGTGTGTGTGTGTAAAATATGAGATTAATATTCTACGCTTTTTTTTCGATATGTTTGTTTTCTTTTCATCAGTTTGATGTTGTGTTCTTGTTGTTACTTGAGAGATAAAATTAAAACATGTGATGCAAAAATTGCGTTTGTCTTATTTATTAATATATTTTACTAACCCGAAGATGGTCTCAAAGTGGCGTTTAATATGAGGACGCATATTGCTTAGTTCACGTCACAATGCTTTCTCAATAATCATAAAACATAATAAAAACAAAACGATCCCCCATCTATCATACTAAATTTCACTATTGATTGGTAAATTTATCCATCAAATGCAGGAAAGGTATGATGTAATCTTAAAACAAGGTGCTTTCCGTAAGTTACATATCGGGTCCTGTCTTGGATGTTCTGTTTCCATTTAGTTGAACAATAAAACTTTAAAAGTATTTAATGAAGTTTCTAATATCTGCCACACGGATGTATTGTATGTGTTATGTGCAAGAAGCATTACAAATACACGCATAATTGTGACAACTAAAGTTTTCTTTCCAGTAGTCCAATAGTCGGTACCCGGAATGTCATGCTATTACTCGCCAGAGGGCGACTACGTCGAATGTCGACAGTTTTCATTATAGTTTACAATGAGGGTCGTCAGTTAAGATTACATGTCGTGTTAAATATAAATTCACGGATAGCTGCTAGCAGATGCTCGAGTTCTGATGCTAGAAGTGTGATATCTCTGTAAAACCAACAAGCGTTATCACTTGTACGACGTCTTCTATGCTGAAACAGTAATTCTCTAAATATTTGCGTTCTTGTCGTTGTCATGGATACATCATTGTTCCGACTCTCTCATTTAAAGTACAAATTACTTGTAGTACTTCCGGCCTCTGTTGTAATATATAGGCATCCCTGTCTCGAAAGACAATAGGTTCTGCGCCTGGAGAGTCAGTGGTTGGTGGGACAGCGTCTGCTGTGACAGTGCAGACTAATTCTGGAGTGACAGTTCTTTTCACATATTCGGCAGATGTTGGCCGATGGCAGAACTGGTGCTGTTTTCACGATCCATCTTCTCTTCTCCATCCAGGCTGTGTTTCGCTTCTCCTTGCTGGCCTTCACACCCTCACGCACTCTCACTCGCCATATCCCGCGTTCTACGGTAGTTGTCTCCCAGCGACGCTCGCTGAGGAGAACATACATGTTGGGAGTGTTTGCCAGCTTGATCACTACTGTGTTGGGGATGTGATCCAACCATTTGATGCCAAGGATGCGCCTGAGGCAACGTAGGTGAAATGTGTTTAGGCGATGCTCCTGCTTGGCATATGTGGTCCATGTCACACTGCCCTACAGCAGGATGCTGAGGACACAGGCCTTGTACACTTGAACCCTAGTGATCAGTGTGAGTGCGCCGTTTTCCCACACCCTATTGGTCAGTCTGGACATGGCGGAAGAAGCTTTTTCCGATGCGTTTGTTGATCTCGACATCGGCAGGTTGCTGGTGATTGTTGAGCCAAAGTAGATGAAGTGTTTGGTGTGCTCGTTGATGTTGATGGATGGAGCGTTGCGGACATCCTCACCCATGATGTTCGTCTTCTTGATGCTGATAGTTAGACCAAATTCTTTTCAGGCATCAGCAAACCTGTCTATCGGTCTCTGAAGGTTATCTGCGGAGTGGGACGTAAGTTCAACATCATCAGCAAAGAGAAGTTCACGAATGAGGACTTTGCGGATCTTACTCTTTGCTTTCAGGCGGGCTATATTGAAAAACTTGCCGTCCGATCTGATGTGGATGTAGATGCCATCTTCAGAGGTTCTTGCTCCATAGCAGTGCGTGGTCAGTGTTACAGTCCGCACTGTGAAAGCTGCGTGTGTTGAGCACACTGTTGAGAGAGGTACGTCTGGTAATGACGAGGTCCAACTGATGCCAGGTATGGGATCTGGGGTGTTTCCATGAGACCCTCTGACGGAGTGTGGCTTGGTAGAATGTGTTGGTAACGCAGAGGTTGTGGTTAGAACACAGCTCGAGCAGACGTTGTCCGTTTTCTTTCATTTTACCAGTGCCACAGTGTCCAAGGCAGGTAGGCCATGAATCATGGTTGTAACCGACCCTGGCATTGACGTCCCCAACAAGAACAGGTGTTCAGAGTGGGGGGACGCTGTTGATGATGGATTGGAGTTTATCATAGAACTGAGGAGGGGAGCAGAGTGTTGGCGCGTATATGCTCAGCAAGTTCACTGAACTTGGTGCGGTAGACAGACGGAGGGAGAGAATGCGTTCTGATCCATTTGTTGTTTGTTCGGTTGTGCTCAGCAGGGAGTTCTTGACGGCAAACCCCATTTCATGTAAACGGGGTTCACCGGGTTGTTTTCCTTGCCAGAAGAAGGTGTAGTCTTTCTCTCGCAGTTATACGTTGGCTTCGAGGCGTGTCTCCTGAAAAGATGCGATGTCCACGTTGTGTCTACTGAGCGCTCTGTCGATGATAGGTGTCTTCCTTGCATCTTCAATCCGCGTGAGATCATCCGACAGGACAGGACACATGGTCCTGACGTTCCAGCTTGCATTTCGAACGGCTGGCACCTTCTTAGCATTTTGTTTTGTTTTGCTTGGTGCAGTATGTCAGTCCACTTTTCAGGCGAAGAACCTAATCTCCAAAACCATTGAAGCAGGTGGACTTTGGCGCGACAGCACCTTAACTGACAGGGGGCTGCCCGGCTTCAATGTCCAGTGAGATACAATGAACTCTCCCCCTTCGAAGGCATCCAGTGGCGTTCGTTTCTCTTTGCCAATCGATATAGACTTATAACCCGTAAACTGCTGCATTCCGCGTTGTGCAGTCCCGGTGAGGCGATATACATAGAGGTCCTGGGTTGCCCAAGCGACAAGACCCCCTCTCGGCCTCGCTAGTTTGATCTAAAGGAGTGCAGAGCACGACGCTTGGCACCAGCTTGGCTGCAGGAACTGCCGGAAGATACCAATAGTTGACATATGACCGCCTTAGGGGCTCCACTCCGGACTTTCTGTCTGCGTTTACTCCCATAGCCTTTGTCTCTCCCGAGACGTCCACAAGACAGAGGGGGTTTGTAGTCAGAGTTTTCCGTCTGACTGCCAACCAAGGACAATGAGCACAGTCTGCCCAATTCCCAGTTATACCGCTGAGCACCCAGTCGTGCATGCGGCAGACTCAGTAAGAAAACAGAGGCATCACTTGAAGGAGCAGCAAGCTGCAGATACAGCGGCGATCACTATCGCTGGATAGGATAGGCTGTTTGTTGGGCTTCACTAGCCTTGGCTGAGCGGGACGTAAGACCCACACCCCAGCACCCTCCCCAACAGCATTGTTGTAACAAACAAAATTGTGGTAACTTCGCTTGCAGTACAAGCTTTTCTCCGTTATTCTCGTTGTTCGACGATAACAACATCACGTGGGAAGTGATGTGTGGAAGTAATTATCCTTTCATGTGCCGTTCGTTCACAAACTTTCAATTGAAACCTGTCGGGGATTCATATCCGGTATGAAAAGCAACTAATTGCCGTCGTGTTTCACGCCCGAATATCACTTCTTAAGCAACGTTTTCATTGGACTTAAGCTATTTATCATCAACGTGTGTTCAGTATGATATTCTACATCTGTATTGTAAGTACAATTGCACTCACTTTGTGTTGTCAAAAATATGTTGGTATCGTACACTACCGAGACGCGAATGATCGTTTCGTTGTGTCTTGAATTAAATGAATTAAACGAATGAATTAAATCTAACATGGATTGTTATAATAAAAACATATTATTTTGGTGTAGACTCAATCTTAGTTCTTTCCACAGTGAACCTGATTAAAATGAACTTTGAATTCAAAGTGTGTGATACGGCAATGTTTGGTGTCTCATGACTTACACAGTTCCGTCGCCATAGCCAATGACATTTTGAATTGGTTGAGTAATTTAATCCAATATATCTTTCAACATAAAGACCTTGAAGGTGTGAACCATGATTTGCATATAACCGTGATAAACATGCCATATTGCACTTCAACATTCAGGAAATGGCATTAACTAGGCAGGGAAAACATTTGGGCCGAAAATAAAAAACATCCTCACACACACACACACACACACACACACACACACACACACACACACACACACACACACACACACACACACACACACACACACACACACACACACACACACACACACACACACACACACACAAACACACACACACACACACACACACACACACACACACACACACACACAAACACACACACACAAAACACACACTCACACGCACGCACGCACGCACGCACGCACGCACGCAAGCACGCACGCACGCACGCACGCACGCACGCACGCACGCACACACACACACACACACACACACACAGGAATTAAAGCACGGAACCGTCATGAACACCACCGAACATATTAATGCGATGTTGCAGGACGTTTATTGGTAATCGTGTACACAAGTCAAGGCAATTGATTAGCCCCATCCATTAGTAATAAATTCATCACAATTTATAATTACACACTCACATAAAACGAAAATTGCTACCAATTGCTCAATTACATTATACCTGCAATGTTTCCACTGACAAATGTGTACTGAATGTGAGAATAGGATATGCTGAAATATACCAAACGACAATATAATGACGTACACATTGATTCCGGTTCTGTAGTTGCTTATCCGTTTGACCTTCTTCCATGAATATATTAAATACTATTTATGTACTAAGAAATCATAATAAAAATAAGTGAAACAACAACATCGAAACATTAAAAATGCATACTAGACCTCATTTAGACTTTATTTATGCCTACCTTATTTATCCTGATTTAACAAGAGATTTAACAAGTGTTCGTCTGCCATCAGTGTTCGTCTGCGTGTAACCCGCCCTCCTGATATAGTATAACATACACCGACACCCTGATATTAGAAAGCACTTTGTTAACAGCCATCAATCGTGGCTGAGAAAAGCCGGATACACGTGTTAGTGTAAGTACGTGCGTATGTACGTGCACGCTCACGTGTGCTTGTGCATGTACACATTTCGTGTATATGTGTTTATTTTGAAACTGATTGGTTGGATGTTTGTGTGCAGCATGCATAGATAACATAACAAAGGGTTTAGAAGGTGTAGCACGACAAGTCTAACTAGTTACTTTGTAAATGAGTAATATTTGTTACTTATTTCACAGTCAGTTTACCTTTTTCTTCTCGTGACGTTTCGACGACTATTAGCAATATTCTTCAGACGACTACCGCTAGATGGCGACACGGTAGTCATTCTACGCAGACGTCACTCTGGTGTGTGCCTCTCACGTCCGAGCCCTGTGTGGCCCTTCAGCAGATCATCGTAGATGCTTGAGAGTCGGTATCGGCCCTCATATCGATTCATGCTGTCTTTGGTTTTTCTTATCCATATCGCTTCTTTGAGGCCTCTTGTTCTCCAGTCCGACTCTCTGTCTACAAATTTGGCCCCCTCACAATCTACTATGTGATTCTGTTGAGTCATGTGATTTGTGATCGCTGATTTATGCATATCTTTTTCCGATATTCTTCTGTTGCTTCGTGTGTAGGGTCTGCTAGCCGATGCTTTTTCAGCGTCTTCTTTGTGTTCTTTGATCTTAGGGTACGTTTCGTTTCTCCGATGTATGTGGCATTACAGTTCTTACACGTTATGGTATACACCCCTTCGCACATCTTTTGTGGATCGACTTTTTCCTGTGATCTTACCAGTGACCTCTTGGTGGTGTTGTGAGGCTTCATTGCTGTGTTCCAATTGTATTTCTTCATGATCCGTGATTAGGTATCGGATAATCCTTGGACATATGGAAGTACCACCAGGCCTTCGCTCTTTTCTTTTTCCACTGTCTTTTTCATGATGTTATCTTCCTTCGTTCTTTCTCTGTACTATTGTTATGGTCCATTGTGGATACCCGCATCTCGTTAGAGCTTCCTTGATGATTCTTTCCTTTTATTTTCCTCCTCTGTCACAAATGTTTTGCATCTGTCTAGTAAAGTACGGATCACTCCCATCTTCTGGTGTAATGGATTAGTAGTTTCACCTCTCCCGCCATCTAGCGGTAGTCGACTGAAGAAGATTGCTGATAGCAGTCGAAACGTAACGAGAAGAAAAAGGTAAACTGACAGTGAAATAAGTAAAAATATTACTTATTTGAACAATCCAGTCTGATGAACATCTTCACTCATAGTTACTATGTAATCGTTCAAGAAACGGTGGTCGATTCAGTGTATGTCGTTGTCCGAGAAATGTTGGCAGATCCCTTTGATGTTCTTCCTCCTTCTTACGGTGCGGCTCTCCACGACTGCACACGGATAACAACACATTAACATGTATGAATGACTCATAACATGACAAACAACAATCAAGTGTGCAGGTTGATAAATAGGGCAATCCAAAACAGATTTGAGATGGAGAGATTGTGTGTGGATGCGCGGGCGTTCGTGCACGTTATATTGAAGTTAGATCAACGATGAACAATGATGTCAAGATCACGTGAACAAAATGAACAATGATGCCAAGCTCACGTGAACAAAATGCATGATAAATGTGCTGCCCTTTAACAACGAGTGCAATTGACGGAAACACGAAGCACTCACCCATTCGTTAGTTTCTGCGCTTTTGCGAAGCTTGTCAGGTTGCCCGGGTCGGTTGTGTTTTGCGAAATTTCGAACGATTCCCCAGTTCTACAAAAGTTCACAAATATATATTATCCGAGCGAAGACGGCATGTACAAATGTCACTATTCCTATTTTCCATTTTCCCGCAAAGTCAATCTCGACATATAATGTAGGCTAACATTTTAAAGGAAACACTAGGAGGTAGGTCAATAGATTACTCGGCGATTTAATTTAGCGGGTAGATTTTGACGGAGAAATATATGAGACACCCGGTGTGCCTCAGATTACTGTGTTAAGCCAAATTGTATTCCCGATGTTCTACTAATAACAATGCTCAGTACCTGTACATAGAAGGCTGCCACTATCAGATTATTCGTAGATGATTGTATCCTTTAAAAAACCTTGGAAGTAAGCAAATTATTGCGAAACAAGTAGGAAGACACATATGCTATCAGTTGTAGGGAGACGATATGAGTCATGGCATGTAATATTTAAAAAATGTGACTTTAAATCCATCTTCAAAATATCCTATTATCTTCAAGTTTACGCATCAGAATCAAACACAGACAAACAAACAACCAACCAAACAGACAGACAAACAGACAACCAACCAAACAGACAGACAAACAAACAACCAACCAAACAGACAGACAAACAGACAACCAACCAAACAGACAGACAAATAAACAACCAACCAAACAGACAGACAAACAGACAACCAACCAAACAGACAGACAGACAAACAAACAAACAACCAAACAGACAGACAAACAGACAACCAACCAAACAGACAGACAAACAAACAACCAACCAAACAGACAGACAAACAGACAACCAACCAAACAAACAAACAGACAAATAGACGAACAGTCGCCAATTTATAATATATAAAGCTATAATATATAAAGCTTATAATATATAAAGCTATTCACACTCACACGCACGCACGCACGCAAGCACGCAAGCACGCATACATGCACGAACACACACACACACACACACACACACACACACACACACACACACACACACACACACACACACACACACACACACACACACACACACACACACACACACACACACACACACACACACACACACACACACACACACACACACACTTACAATATTGTCAAAGTTTCCCATCGCTTTGCTGATAATGTTCATCCTTTGGTCATCGTAGGCATCCTGCTTGTGGATCCCTGGAGACGTCATCATGGACTCGCCTCGATCCTGCCAGTGCCTGTGTCCCTTGGGTCGTGGTTTGCCGTAGATCGGCCAAGCCTCCTTATTCTCATCCAGTGACTGAACTGTCGAACGATGCCACCTCCTCTTCTGTACGATGTAGACGACCAGGACGGCGACCATCGCGAGGAAGACGACGCTCAATACAGTCCCAATGGTGATTGACAACACTGCCACTCCTGTTGTGTGGACAGGTCACAGTAGTGCCAGTGTTGCTCTCATTGAGCACTAAAAACTTGCATATATATATATATATATATATATATATATATATATATATATATATATATATATATAAACATATATATATATATATACATATATATATATATATATATATATATATATATATATATATATATATATATATATATATAAACATATATACATATATATACATATATATACATATATATATATATATATATATATATATATATATATATATATATATATATATATATACATATATACATATATATACATATATATATATATATATATATATATATATATATATATATATATATATATATATATATATATATATATATATATATATATATATATATATATGAGGCACGGAAAATCCTGAGTGCCTACCAGTATAAAATCGTAACGAAATCAGTACAAACGAAATGTCACGTTACCTGATTTGTTCGATGGTTTAAATGGCGTTTCTGAAAACAAAGACAAAGCTACATATAGTTACTCATCATTACAATATATACAGCATCAATATGTGTAGTGTCTTTGTCATAGGCACCCGACAAGTACTAATGCTTTTGCATAATATGGAAACTATGCTGCAGTACCCATGATTGCGTCAGAATATTGCATATATTTGGCTACATTTGTTGCAATCGTCATTGAAAATCGATAGCTGTGCGTGGTTATATATCCAAAAACAAATTTAAATTATACAGTAATGGTAATTACATGCAGTGATACGTAGATGTTCGTACGTAGATTGGTACAGTGGATAAGAACATATTTGAATAACGACATATCAACATACTGACACTAGGAATGGTTAATGCATACGTAGGAGAAGTAACTTAATCAAAAACATAAATGAACGTAAAATAACTTCACCAGTGATTCTCACTTATTGCCGTGACAGAGTCTGGGTCGACGGTATAGTTCCCAAAACGGCCGTTTTTTGTGACGTTTTTGACTGTGTCCAGTATGGTGGTCAAGGTGTCTGTGGCTGCTGCCTTCTGTATGGTCAACTCATAACTGACAACTATACTGCCCTCGCTGCAACCATGTGAAACACATGCATATAGAGTTTAATGATATACTTGTACATTTATTTATTGTATACTCATGTCTGTTATAACTGATTGATTGCATGCTAATAACACTAATTATTGTCAATGGTGTCGTTATTAAAATCATTGTTAATTTTGTTGTCGTCACCATATTGTGTTGATTGGTTACTATGTATCTATGTCACACTGCAATATAGAAGATGTTATAACCGACATTATGTTCACATGACCGGTCTTACCTGAATGTCACGTCGACTATGGCAAAGTTTCCTTTACCCAATGTCACCTCAAGAATAATGGTCAACTGGAAAGTAGACATTGATGGTAAAGTAATAATATCTACCAGCTGTGTGTAACAAAGCACTGATCGCTTCCAACACTGGACATATATTCATAATACATATATGCATACAGACAGACAGACATATACACATACACAAGCGCGCATTAAAAACAGCGATATGTTTATCCAGCCGGGTACTCCTCCAGTTGACGTCATTGATGGCAACGGGGCGTTCAAAGCGATATTCAGGGTGCTGACGTCATTATGAACAAAAGAAGGTTGTGCTGTTGTATTTAGTACCGAATTTTGCAATGAAAATTACTTTTTGACAGACTTGTTTTAAATACGCAAAAGACAAATACGTCAAGAGCTGTGAAACTGTAATAAATATTACCGTATAAACAACTGACGTCTTCCATCTCTTGTACTCGTCCGATGTTTTGTCTGCCAGGTTAGGAGTGTAACTAATATTAGTCAGCCTTACGCTGACCACAACACGAACTAGATCAACAGGTGGGACAACGGTTGGTGTCAACGTCTTCAACGTCGTAGTTGTTGTTCTCTCAGTGATCGTCATTGTTGTTTTTGTCGTTGCACTTGCGAAAGTCGTCGGTGTCGTTGTCGGTGTCACAGCTGTAGGAAGAGTAATCATTGTCGTTGGTGTGGTCGTCACAGTTGGAGTGGTCGTTGTTGCCTGTGTTTTCGCTGTAGTTAACATCGTCGTGGTTGTTGGTGTTGCAGTTATTATTGGAGGGTTCACGGATGTCGCTGTTGTCGTTGTAGTCGCGGTGGCCGTGGATGTCGGAGCCGTTGTAGTCGCAGTGACCATGGATGTCGGAGCCGTTGTAGTCGCAGTGGCCGTGGATGTCGGTGCCGTTGTAGTCGCAGTGGCAGTGGACATCGGTGCCGTTGTAGTCGCATTGGCCGTGGATGTCGGTGCCATTGTAGTCGCAGTGGCCGTGGATGTCGGTGCCATTGTAGTCGCAGTGGCCGTGGATGTCGGAGCCGTTGTAGTCGTAGTGGCCGTGGATGTCGGAGCCGTTGTAGTCGCAGTGGCCGTGGATATCGGTGCTGTTGTAGTTAGTGTGGCTGAGGTTGTCGGTGCCATTGTAGTCGCAGTGGCCGTAGATGTCGGTGCCATTGTAGTCGCAGGGGCCGTGGATGTCGGTGCCATTGTAGTCGCAGTGGCCGTGGATGTCGGTGCCATTGTAGTCGCAGTGGCCGTGGATGTCGGTGCCATTGTAGTTGGTGTGACTGGGGGTGTCGGTGTCGTTGTAGTTGGTGTGACTGGGGGTGTCGGTGTCGTTGTAGTTGGTGTGACTGGGGGTGTCGATGTCGTTGTAGTTGGTGTGACTGGGGGTGTCGGTGTCGTTGTAGTTGGTGTGACTGGGGATGTCGGTGTCGTTGTAGTTGGTGTGACTGAGGGTGTCGATGTCGTTGTAGTTGGTGTGACTGGGGATGTCGGTGTCGTTGTAGTTGGTGTGGCTGGAGGTGTCGGTGTTGTTGTAGTTGGTGTGACTGGGGGTGTCGGTGTCGTTGTAGTTGGTGTGACTGGGGATGTCGGTGTCGTTGTAGTTGGTGTGACTGAGGGTGTCGATGTCGTTGTAGTTGGTGTGACTGAGGGTGTCGGTGTCGTTGTAGTTGGTGTGGCTGGGGGTGTCGGTGTCGTTGTAGTTGGTGTGACTGAGGGTGTCCATGTCGTTGTAGTTGGTGTGACTGGGGGTGTCGGTGTCGTTGTAGTTGGTGTGACTGGGGATGTCGGTGTCGTTGTAGTTGGTGTGACTGGGGGTGTCGGTGTCGTTGTAGTTGGTGTGACTGGGGATGTCGGTGTCGTTGTAGTTGGTGTGACTGAGGGTGTCGATGTCGTTGTAGTTGGTGTGACTGGGGGTGTCGGTGTCGTTGTAGTTGGTGTGACTGGGGATGTCGGTGTCGTTGTAGTTGGTGTGACTGAGGGTGTCGGTGTCGTTGTAGTTGGTGTGGCTGGGGGTGTCGGTGTCGTTGTAGTTGGTGTGACTGGAGATGTCGGTGTCGTTGTAGTTGGTGTGACTGGGGGTGTCGTTGTCGTTGTAGTTTGTGCGGCTGAGGGTGTCAATGTCGTTGTAGTTGGTGAGGCTGGGGTTGTCTGTGCCTTTGTAGTTGGTTTGGTCGTGGATGTCGTTGGTGTTGTAGTAACTTCGGTTTTTACTACAGTGACAGCCACTAGCACAATGACTAGGAAACTCTTCCTATTTGTGCCTGGAGTCCTCATTTTTGTCTGTCCTGTAAGAGAGAGAGAGAGCAGCTATTGGATCCACATAATTCTGGAACACACATTCCCACTCTATAAGTGATTACACACTCGTATATACAACACTATATCTAGAATCGACATGTACACGTAATGGCGTAGGTCTATATGTGTGTAACCTACATCCCCACGCAATATTTGGTCTCATCTTGGAGGAAGGTTGTGTTATTGACTTGGCCTTCTTTAGATTTATAGTGAAGGAACGGCATGATGCCACAAATCGGTGTTAAAAACAGGTACATATACATCACTGTACCAAATTTATAATGATGAATTTATTTTTACTATCAATGAGGATGGTTTCTTACATGTTATTAGTTGCTTGCCTGAAAATAGTCTAGATATATACATACAATGTGTCAGATGTATAGTAATATGCAACCTGAAATAACGTGTGTGGCAATGTTCCATTGTGATACTCACCGTAATTCGTTTTGCGCATCAAATGTTCAAATCAAGTGTAGTGTGTGAATAATGTAAGTAATATGTACGGTCTGTGGAATAAAAGAGCGCGTACTTTTATTGAAATCATCGAACAATAATTTGACAATGCCGGTTACACTATCGGTATGGTATAATTCAGAGCAGTGTTCTATTGCAGTTTCAGAGGGTAATCACATTCTTGGGTTGATTATGATACATATAACATGTAAGCAAAAAGAGCTAATTATAGCTCTGTATAAAACAATAGTTAGGCCACGTTTATTGATTGATTGATTGATTGATAATTTTATTTTTAGTCGGTAACATACTTAGTTGTACACTGTTTTCGATGGCCGAGCCATGAGTCTAGCAGCTCTAGATTGTAGTTTCTGGAGTCTGGTTTTGCTTGTTATCGAGGCTGAATCATAGACTACATCTCCGTCATCGAAGTGGGGTTGAATTATTGTATTTTATAAATGCTTAAGAGTGTCAATTGTTACTATTTTACGACGAGATCTTAAGATTCCTATTTTGGCTGAGATTTTAGGAATCATGTTATTAATGTGGTCCTCCCATTTGAGATTTAAGCCTATATACTTACCAAGGTACGTGGCTACTGATACATGTTTGAGGGGTTCATTATTGATTGATATCGATATTTATATTGATATTCTAACATCAGCCATCTTGACAATGGACTAATGGGTGCCAATTAGCATAAATTCGCATTTCTGTACATTAAGACTAAGTATGTTAATACCAAAATACTATTTGACTCTACATAGATCACTGTTATCGTTGGATTCTAATTCAGCAGAACATTCAGGTTTTGCAGCGGAGTAAATTTCCGTATCGTCTGCAAAATTTTTTATTTCGTAAGATTCAGTAACTGTGGGTAGATAATCCAGGAAGAGGAAAAACAAAAGAGAGCGCAAGATTGACCCTTAGGGCACCCCTATATTGACATGCAAAGGATCGGAGAGATTGCCATCCACTGAAACTGACTGTGAACCAGTGAGGTCGCTCCAAAACCACTGATGCTCTATGCCAGTAACCCCAAATCCTTTAAGCTTAGCCAGCAGAATATCAGTGTCTACGGTGTCGAAGGCCTTCCGGAGATCAATAAACACTACACCCGTTACAAGTCCCATATCAATATTTTTTCACCAACGACGTTTAGAATACTGTATACAAGCATGGAGACCATATCGTAAGAACGATATAGATACTCTTGACACGAACACAGAGGAGCAGTGATGTACATTAGGCTCGGACATCGGTCATAGACCGATTAAACTTGAAAATGTCCTATTGAGACACTGAGAACAAGTTTTACCAAACTCCGCAGTTCATTCGCTAGTTCGGCTTCTCGCTATTCGGCTGCGTCGGCAATTCATGCTAATGTGTCGTCTATTTCTGGCCTTGACGTAGGCACTTCAACAATAATAGACGTTTTTAAAACGCAAAGTACTTAATTTACTAAACATTAGGGGCGTTGTTTTACGATTTGTTTAATCCACTAGTCACTAGGGGCGCTGCTAGCGCGAAAACTGTTCAACAACGGGGGGTGAAGCACTCGAACAACCATAGCCCAAACATAATAACATACAATTTACAGTATATATCACCCTTATATGATGGGCGCAACGCCACGGAAATTTTGGAATATTCTTTTTAACTTTGCCATTATCTACGCTGGGCGGCGCCATTGCTCTGCGAGGGGGGGGGGGCTACAAATACAAGGAAAACACTTTTTATCGACTTCCGAGGAAGGATTTGCAGCGGAAAAGGTGGTTGCAAATGCGGAAATTGTCGTGTCCGCCAGCCGCAGGCTCTGCGAGAGACCACTTTTCCGATGCAGATTACAAGACAAACGACGTATGTGATGAGCATGGACAGACGGTGAGCATCAATATGTCATTCTTGGTCAAAGACACCGTTCCATCTTAGATCGATTTTTCCGCATATGACTATGCATCTACATACAACACTTCGACCAGGAAACGGCAGATATCAGAGGGCAGAGCGATGCGTAGGAAGCGACGAGCCGAAACCAGGTTAGTAAATTGGATTACCGTCACCATTGTGACCTATCACTACGATTACAATATAGTTCCACCCCAATAAGCACAGTTGTGCTTCAGCGTCAGCATATATATGACCCATAGTAAATCGAAATGTATGAATACAATAAAGTGTGAGTAAGTGTTGATAATTTGATATAATTACGAGTGTTTTCCAATCCGCCGATTTATTTTCGACGTGATCAGACATAATGTGACCGTACTAAAAACAATAACAATAACTCAGTATGTGCTACAGGATATACAGCAGCCTTATAACATGGGCCATGGCGTATGTACTAGGCAAAATTATTCAAGAAAATAATTTGATATTATTTATTGACAGTCATAATAAGTCTCAGACCCCTGTGTTCTAAATGAAACACCTTCCGAGTCTGAGACCAAGCGGCAAACGTAGGGCTAAGGCCAGTAAGGGGAGGGTTACATGGGGGAGAAACATGACCAAAAGACAATATAGACCATAGTGCAACAGAAGCCTGCTGCTGCTGTTTTTATTTCAAATTCTTCATGGAGGTATTTAAATATACAAATACTTTCATTGTGATTAAGTGCAAATGCAGTTACAAAAACTTTTTAAAGTATTTAAATATTTTCAAGTAAAATGTATTGCACCCACTTGTCTAGCTGGAAATGAAACTAACTAAGGCGTCGTCATCTATCCAGTAGAAAACTGTCAGATTACATGTCTGCTTTCAATAATAACACTTTGTAATTTCTGTTTGAATTCTTGTGACGCGAACATTAACACATAATTATCTAAAATTTATTTGCTTTATTGATCAGATTAAACCCCACATGTAATAACCGGAAGTTCGTAAGGAGATGTATTAATTACATTTTATTCTAAGTCGACTGATAACACTATAATGGATATCAAGTAGAATCAAGTAGTTATATAATCCAAACAGCCCAATCTTGAGCTAACGCAGGAGTTTGGACCAACGGCTTTTAATGTCTCTTCCGAAAGACACGGGCAAAGTGGGGTGAACGAAATTGCCCAAGCTTCGAAACGGCGGAGGTGGAATCGAACCACCGTCCTCTCGATTGACAGGCGGGTGCTCTAACCATTAGACCACCACTCCCCACTACAATATCGTGGTGGGGGAGGGGCAACTGTCGGCAACCCACAATACTATTAGTACAAGCTATACATATGAAGGAAGTATATCAGGCATGGGGTCAACTCTGTTTTGGCAATTCCAAAAAATCAGTTCCAATTCCAATTCCGCCATGCAAAAAAACAATTCCAAATTACCAATTCCAACTTTTAAAATCCTACGCTAAGGAAAAATTCAAATCCAATTCGTTTTAACACAGTTGTATTTGTCACGTGTGCACAATCACAATTTAATCAGATATTATTAAAAAATTAACTATTGTTCATTCAATGCATATATATATATATATATATATATATATATATATATATATATATATATATATATATATATACATATATACATATATACATATATATATATATATATATATATATATATATATATATATACATGCATATATATATATATATATATAAATATATATATATATATATATATATATATATATATATATGCATGTATATATATATATATATATATATATATATATATATATATATATATATATGTATATATGTATATATGTATATATATATATATATATATATATATATATATATATATATATATATATATATATATATATATACCTGATATATATATATATATATATATATATATATATATATATATCAGGTTTGCCATAAACAATATTTAATAATATCATTCAGCCATTTCATATGTACTTTCTGTTGCGACACCTCTCCTGGATTTTTTGCTAACAAAACCATACATTTTGGACAGCCAAGGACAGTTGGGTTGTTAATCTGAGTTTTGAACAGTTTCCCCTGTTTATATCGGATCCAGGTCATTTGCCCCCCCCCAGACATTTGCCCCTAGGTCACTTGCCCCTAGGACATTAACCCCTTGCCTTATTGAAAATCTGGACATTTGCCCCCTATTCGTATCTTATGGATTATTTGTAAATTTTTTAAGAAATAGGTTTTTTACAGTGTCTATGCTGGAATGTTGACAGCTTCCTGGCTGTTATCATATTCAGGGTGACATGCTAATAGCAGACAAATATGATTTTAAAAGTAAATATACGGGTAAAGATTAACAGTATCAAGTCAATAATTCCAACAACAAAAATCAATTCCAATTCCCAAAAAAATCAATTCCAAACAAAAATCAATTCCAATTCCAACTAATTTTCGAAAATCAATTCCAATTCCGGAACTGTAATTGAGGGTCAATTCCAATTCCGGAATATAATTGACCACATGCCTGAAGTATATTCACGAAAATATCTTGTCTCTGTGTACTACAGCAACAGTTATGAACAGTAAAATTGAATTGAAACAGGCTTATGTCCATTTTTTTCAGTGACACATGCATTACAGTTTCAGCAAAACTCACTGCGATAGCAAAGCGTAAAAAGGCTTCCCTTCGCGACGTTCAGTCTCTAGTGGGAACCCTCAATTTCGCATGCCGTGTGATCGCTCCTGGGAGGAGATTCTTGCGTCGTCTCATCGACCTTATCATCAGCAAATCCAACCCAAACCACTGGATCCGACTTAATAGGGAAGCCCGGAAATATATCAATGTAATTCCTGACTGTAATGGTACCATATCCTTCTTGCCAGTTGACTTGGGTGTCATTAGACGTCCTTCACCTCACAACGGATGCGAGTGGCTTTGCTGTTGGGGTAGTTTTCGGCAATCAGTGGTTACAAGGTCGTTTCCCGAAAGATGGGTTGACATTCCATATATAAGCGAAAGAACTGCTCGTCTTAGCAGGGCGCTGCTGGGGGTCCTCGCTTGCTAACCGCCGGATCCTTTTCTTTTGTGATAAAACCGCAGTGGGATAATTCTTGAATTAACACAAAACGGCTTGCTTACCCATTTATAATAACGACTGTTTCGGAATGCGTTTGCCTCCTGTATTCGTTGGAATACAATACGTCTTGAGCGCAGTGCTTCCTATGTGCAGACACATGCTATGATGTCGGATAGATTGAAGTTTTTACATCTCATTGTTTACGTGACATTTTACACTCACGATCTAAGTGGCCCTAACCATATGAATAAAATGCTTGTTCGGTTCATTAGAATTCACAACGCCTGAAGAAGCCGTCGTGGCTACTATTTTACAATTTTATTTGAAGACATATTCACACTCCCAGCATTAACACAATCATTAGATAATGTGTTCCATTCATTTATCGCCCTCTGTGAGAATTCGTATTTACTGACGTCTGTCACAGATCGAAGATCGTGTGAATTGTACTGAATCATCTTGTTTACTTAAGCCACCTAGAGATTGAACTTAGTGATTGAGAGTCGTGCTAATAACGCCGAATAGCGATCAGTGGCAAATCAAGATTTCGAAAAAAAATGTGTTAAACGGATTAAGAGATTAACGAAATGTTGTCATGTTTGGTATTTTTGAAAAAATCGTTGTTTACTTATATTGTTTATCCTTGTGTTAGCATTTACTTATGGTGGAGAACAAAATGAATATCTTGAAATATAGTTAAATATATCGTGTCCTTCGATAGACTTATAGTGAATGAACGGCATGATGCCACAAACCGATGTTAAACAACAAGTACACCATTGTAACACATTTGTGATGATGAATTTATGTTCACTAAGTGACGGTTGTTTCATAAATCGTATTAGTTGTCTGCACGTAAACAGTCTAGATATATACATACAATGTGTCAGATTTACAGTAATGTGCAACCTCAAAACACGTTAGTGGAAATTTTCGATTTTGATAAGCACGATAGTTTAAGGATGCCTCCGTAATTCGTTTAGCACATAAAAAATCAAATGTTAAAATCCCGTGTAGCGTGTGAATTCTTTAAGTAATATGTAGAGTCTGGTGAACAAAAAAGGACGCACTTTTTGTTGAAATCACCGAGCAATGATTTGGCAATGATCGTTACATTAGCCGTATAATATTATATAATAGAGGCGGGTCAACGGACGTTACATTAGCCGTATGGTATTGTATAATAGAGGCGGGTCCCTGTTGTATATCTTATCTTTAAGTTCCGGTTAAATAAAATGAATATATGTGTGTCTATATGTGAATAAAATACTTTATTTGATTACCTGTCTTGTTGAGCTGTCCTTTGTCTAACAACAAATGCTTAATTTAGGCATATTTCACTCCTTAGTTACCGATACTTTTCCACACCCAAGTCTGCCACGCTGGATATCTAAATTTAGCTCATTGACCTGACTACAAGATGGCCTGATCGATATAAATAAACACTCATTATATGTTGCCAATCAGAACTAGAATGCGAGCTATATCTGCATGGAAATTTCCTTTTATGGCTAGCTGCTGCTCAGATTCGCGCTATCTTGATTCTGATTGGCCAATGGCGGACCTTTGGCCGTCTCCGGCAAGCTTCGGCAACCTCCGGCGTAACAACAAAGAGAGTCAACATGACGGCTGTTGTTTTTGCGAAGTAATTATTCAGTTATAAGTACCTGATTTATGTTCGAGATGCCGGGAGATCGTGGAGTAAAACGGAGTACGACGAACGTGTATGGGTCGAGGAAGCGATCTCGGCTAGCGCAGCTAAAATCTGCACGAGAAAAGCAACAAAAATCGACCAACTTCGCCGGCGTTGTCGTGAGCGAAAGCTACACTGAAATGGGTGAAATAGAACTTTGCACTGGCGCTGGGTATCAGCAAACTGGTAATGTCGGAGCTGTCATCCAACCTCCCCTGCCACCCCCCCCACCGACGCGATTCCGTCGAACGTCGGCGCCGTTGTCGTCGAACCCGCCATTACATCCTCGTCGAAGAAAAAGTTCGACTTGATGAACAAAGAATCCGATGTCGATGACGACGGCGAACCCCACCCTCCCGTGACTGACGACAGTTTTCTATTTGTTCAAGTTGCTTCATATCGTTTCCCTGAACGTTTACGGCGAAGACTGTGCACGATTACGAAATAATAGTGTATCAAACACGTATCGAAGAGGTTGGGCACAGCTTTATGGAAAGTCGCAGCTGAGGGTCGACATGAAGGAGTGGTCACCGGTGGCAGGGGCTATGGCAAGCTAACGGTCACAACGCTCGATCACAACGCTCACCAAGTACTATGCAACGCCATACGCAGCCACCCGGGGAATTTGGATGCCATGAGGAATGCAGTGTTTGCCACGTTCCCCCACGCCCTTTCAGCGGATGAAGACCCGCATCATGATCGCTGTCCAAGTGGTGTTTCGAGCTGGTGTTTTTACAGACGAGCAGTTGCAAAGGGCACGGACAACGTCGGCACGCCACTGTCACGGGAAGTCGGCCAGTTCGTGAAGCCCATCTATGTGCGTCTGGGTGATGAGAACCTGCTCTGTCGCTTGCTCAGGGAAAAAACCAGAACCCGAACGAAAGCGTGCACTCCGTCCTCTGGCGGAAGTGTTTGAAGACTGACTTTGTCGGAAAACTGCGGGTGGAAGCTGGTGCTGCCGTGGCTGTCAGCGAATTCAACCAGGGCTCGGAGAAGACTGTGAAAGAAACAACAGCAGCGTTGGGCTTTCGGCATGGTAAAGCCCTTGTGAAGCTCACACAGGCGAAAGACAAGGAGAGACTGGCGTTGATGAGAAGGAAAGCCGACGCGCAAGAGAGAAACAACCGTCAACGTCGCCGTCTTCACAGGATTCGTCAGCAAGACATGCTTGCACAGGCTGAAGGGGAAGCTTCCGAAGGTGCTGGAGAGTTTTAGGACTCTACGTTGGGACGGCCACATGAAACAAACGGCTCTTCACTACTCTTACACAAAGAGTTTGCTACATATCTGATCAGTGTTGTATGTTGTGGTATTTCACATATATGAATAGCCCAATAGGTGTATGTACACTTCAATAGTCAAAAAGTGTATCAATATAAACACGACAGTTCGTTCGCTGTTTTCTCACAATTTAGTTTTTGGTCAATACATAAATTTCATGCGGATATTGTGAGAAAACCGTAATACATATCAACTCCAAATTTGCAGGACTGTTTTGAATGCTGTAGCACCATGTGTTACTTTTGTAGAGCTGCATGAAAATACATTTACAATACCAGCCCTATACATTACTTTTGTAGAGATGCATGAACATACATTTACAATACCAGCACCATGCGTTACTTTTGTAGAGCTGCATGAAAATACATTTACAATACCAGCACCATGCATTACTTTTGTAGAGATGCATGAACATACATTAACAACACCAGCACCATGCGTTACTTTTGTAGAGATGCATGAACATACATTTACAATACCAGCACCATGCATTACTTTTGTAGAGATGCATGAACATACATTAACAACACCAGCACCATGCGTTACTTTTGTAGAGATGCATGAACATACATTTACAATACCAGCACCATGCATTACTTTTGTAGAGATGCATGAACATACATTAACAACACCAGCACCATGCGTTACTTTTGTAGAGATGCATGAACATACATTTACAATACCAGCACCATGCATTACTTTTGTAGAGATGCATGAACATACATTAACAACACCAGCACCATGCATTACTTTTGTAGAGATGCATGAAAATACATTTACAATACCAGCACCATGCATTACTTTTGTAGAGATGCATGAACATACATTAACAACACCAGCACCATGCGTTACTTTTGTAGAGATGCATGAACATACATTTACAATACCAGCACCATGCATTACTTTTGTAGAGATGCATGAACATACATTAACAACACCAGCACCATGCGTTACTTTTGTAGAGATGCATGAACATACATTTACAATACCAGCACCATGCATTACTTTTGTAGAGATGCATGAACATACATTAACAACACCAGCACCATGCGTTACTTTTGTAGAGATGCATGAACATACATTTACAATACCAGCACCATGCGTTACTTTTGTAGAGATGCATGAACATACATTTACAATACCAGCACCATGCGTTACTTTTGCAGAAATGCATGAAAATACATTTACAATACCAGCAACATGCGTTACTTTTGTAGAGATGCATGAATATACATTTACAATACCAGCACCATGTGTTACCTTTGTAGAGCTGCATGAAAATACATTTACAATACCAGCACCATACATTACTTATGTAGAGATGCATGAACATACATTTACAATACCAGCACCTTGTGTTACTTTTGTAGAGATGCATGAAAATACATTTACAATAAAAGCACTATACATTACTTATGTAGAGATGCATGAATATACATTTACAATACCAGCACCATGCGTTACTTTTGTAGAGATGCATGAACATACATTTACAATACCAGCACCATGCGTTACTTTTGTAGAGATGCATGAACATACATTTACAATACCAGCTCCATGCATTACTTTTGTAGAGATGCGTGAACATACATTTACAATACCAGCACCATGCGTTACTTTTGTAGAGATGCATGAACATTTGTACCAACAAAACAAAATGGCCGCCATTGCTATGGCACCTATGTGTCCACAAAAAATCCCCTTGTACTTTTTTTTTACCAACAATGATCATTTCCACCAAGTTTAAGTTCTCTGCCATTAAAATTAATAAAAATTACATTTTCCATGCCCCTCTCTGTAGTTTGTCCAATAAAAGATAGGTGACTATCTGCACCTGAGCTCCTCTGATAGAGCGTGTCACAATTAATTAATGTTACACAAATATAATCTGACTTCCCATTCACCGCGGTGCTATCGACGATGATGTTTGCACGACACTCTTGGCTACAATAGAAATGGGCTTTTACACGACAGCGTCGCTAGTACAGACTATTGTTGGCACCCGTTGTTGTAAGGTGCGACATCACTGACACTGTCACGCTGTTTCTCACGCAGAATGTACAGGTGGGCGCACACAATTACACCGTCACTGCGCCTGGTTGTTGAAAAACAGTCGCATTATTTACTACTGCAGTAAACATGGAGATGGACAATAGAGGCGCACCATAGGCCATTCTACGGGTCTCGCTGTCTGCAGGTTCTTTTCACACCACTCCGTGACTGGGGACCGTTCATTAAATATTCCACTGACGTCTGTAAGTGGTTTCAAGCTTCTACACTAGCTAACAGCGGGTGACTTCTTTTGTTATCGTCAAAGGAGACATTAATTTCGTTTGAATAATTATCTATAGGATACCACTATTGCAATGAAGACGACGAAGACGACGACGACGACGATGTGATGATGTTGTGGAAGGTCTGGAATTTCTCAACCTTGTGTGCGAGCCATTTTTGCCAGCCATGTTCGTGACATTCAAACCTTGTAGGTGAGTATTCCTACGGATGCCACCCTGGCACTCCTGCCCTCATCAATATGCAAATAATTAGCAGTCGCCAATTATTCCATTTAGAAGATAATTTTATGTAAATGTAATGTATATGCAAATAACAAAGGAAAGGCAGCTCCGACTGAGAATTACAGTTCATTATCTACTCATGAATAAAAATCACCACACTCCCCCTATTTGAGATATACACTCAAGGGAAATCATATTTACTTAACTTCATTGTATGATTTGCTGATTATATCGTGATTTGTCATTTTTAATCCCCAGAGAGTTGCGAAACTAGTGCATGAAACTTGGTCAATGACCTATAAGATGGGCTGTTTCGTAAGACATTATAGTTTCCATTTTGTCTTTCTAGATTAACACAACTACGTCTCAACGTTACTTGAAATAAAGATAAATGGGGTGGCATGCCAGAGTGTTAATTTTTTTTAATGTGAACGTACACACGTACATGAAACATGTACTATGGCAATAAATTGCTGTGGCGTGCTAATGGGTGACTAAACTTGGCCACCGCTGTCGAGATCCTAGACACGTAACAGGTATTCTTATTATAAAAGGCATATGATGAATTGACGGCTACGCCTTATTCACGTTCAAGCCTAAACATTAAATATTCACTAATGACCAAGCATGTGTGAGGCATGTTATTGATGTCAACAAGTCCTAGCGGTACAAGTACTCGCAGCAATTACACAACTAAACACACACTCCACCGTTATTTGCGCAGTAACCCTATCCCAAAATTGGTATGTATTATATGCTTGTTGTTAGTTCCAACTCGTCGTTTGCACAATTATATAATCATTAATCGTCCTTAGCTATTTTATAAAACAAGTAGCTGAGTTGCACGGAACAATAAGGCAACCACTGAAAGAGCTTATGACTCCCTGCACTCCCAGTCAAATTTCAGTAGTGCAATGTCAATGACATCTTCACGCTACAAAAATAATAACAATGACAGAAACACTCATAGCTGTGTCAACAATGGTACGTAACTATTTTTCCGAAGTACGTAATTTCAGTCAAACGTCCACATTGGTTCATCCGACGTAACAGTCCTCCCCTGGGGAATTTCAAATATTTGTTTAATATATATGAGAAACCGACGAAGATATGAGGGAATATATAGACAGACATACAGATAGACAGATAGACACACATAAAACAAACATACATACATACATACATACAGACAGACAGACATACATACATGCATGCATGCTTACATACATACATACATACATACATACATACATACATACATACATACATACATACATACATACATACATACATACATACATACATACATACATACATACATACATACATACATACATACATACATACATACATAAAATACGAGGATCGTGGAATCGAAGGACATCCAGTTGTAAGTCGACATGAAAGCCATTGAAAATATGTCACATAGTGTGTTATCAGTACGTAGTGTGGGGCTTCTAATATGGAGTTCCTCAGTTTCAATATACTGTTATTGTACCTGAGAACTCGTTCCATTTCCCAGGCCCCGTACGCTCAATTCGTGAACATCCCAGAGTGCCGTTGGTAATGAGTCATTAGCTATCGCAACTATTTATTTACGAATTTTCACTCTCCACCCCAGTTTAATCAGTAACGAAGGGCACATTTATAAAAGAATAAGTATGTTTAATGCTTATATTGAAAAAGGCTAACTTCATTTGTGTATGTCGTTGTTTGAGACATGAAGCTGTTTAGAACGAATATACAAAATAGGATTGGCATATAATACGTATTTGAGATAATGTTATGTAGGAGGCTGGTGGAATCTGAATTTGGCCAAAGGAGCGAATATTTTAATGATTTTTCAGGGAATGGGACGTGCTCTATTACTTGACCTATTACTGCGGTACAAATAAAAACAAATAACTAACATATATGGCCAATTCAAAAGGGACTGCACATTATGTAGAGGCACAGCGTACGTTACAACGACCGTAAAATGCAGCCCGGCTAAAATAGTAGATTTTGTTCCCCAAACATCTGACCCGACAACGTAACTTTGGATTAGTGTTGTAATAAATATTCAGTAACCCTTCCATTTAAAACAGTGTTGTTTAATGACTTACGGCTATAGTCAAGAAGGTTATATTTGCAATTCCCTTTATTATAATATTGCTCTCAAGGCCATCTTGAAACTTCAACGTGTACAAAATTGTTTGACAAGGGTAATTACCCGATCTCCTCGCTTCTCTAACTCATTACCACTTCTTAAAACATTGCATTGCATTGCATTATTTTTAAGATCTGTACAATTATCTATCAAGCACTTTCATCCAACCAACCAGCATATTCACATTCATTGCTCACTCCTGCAAGTCAGCCGAGGGAGCTTCGATCATCTAATTCTAATCTACTTTTTGTTCCCAATGTTAAGAAAAATGTCGGAACTAGAGCTTTTTTAATTGCTGCACCGACTCTGTGGAACTCACTCCCTGTTAGTGTTAAGTCTGTAGGAAATATAGCAACATTTGGCCGTAAACTAAAAAAAACCCACCTATTTAAACTTTTTTATCATAAATAGCTCCCCAGCGTACAAATGAACTGCTTAACCTTAATTTATTTGGTGCGTTGCTGAACTTGGGTCTCCCGAGGATTTTAGAGCAATAGAAGTATATATATATATATATATATATATATATATATATATATATATATATATATATATATATATATATATATATATATGTATATGTATATGTATATGTATATGTATATGTATATGTATATGTATATGTATATGTATATGTATATGTATATGTATATGTATATGTATATGTATATGTATATGTATATGTATATGTATATATATATATATATATATATATATATATATATATATATGTATATATGTATATATATATATATATATATATATATATATATATATATAAAGCTGTGTCCTCGGCCACACATGGCGACTAGCAGCAACGACATTTAGGGCAATATAAGTATTATATATATATATATATATATATATATATATATATATATATATATATATGTATATATATATATATATATATATATATATATATGGTCGTGTCGTTGCTGCTAGTCGTCATGGCGACGAGTGGCCGAGGACACAGCACCAGCATGGCTTCGAGTATATTTATATTCCCAAACGTCTCCAACGTTTACAACCTATGCAACATTTAAACCGCCATCCCTGCCGATGGTGTATAGAGCGTCGGAAATATAAACATTCATCAACATAACACCGCTTACAAACTGATTATTACGTGATCGAACGTTTCCAGGGGATGAAGATTGGTTGTTGCAGGCAAAGACTACAGATTGCTCCAATGAAGAAAGTAACGGTTGAATACTAAAACCATTTATTGTCAGTAACTTTTGTTTGTTTGGATCAATGATTATTTCAAACAAAAGAGTAACTATTGCGTAACTGATTGGTTCATCGAAGAAAGAAGTTGTTGCATGTTAAAATCACTTATTGATATATGTATATATATATATATATATATATATATATATATATATATATATATATATATATATATATATATATATATATATATATATATACATATAATAGAAATTATATATATATATATATATCATGTGGAAACGAACAAAATAAGAAATATTTCTCAATTCAGATAACAATATGTAGCCAGCAGGGTATTTCGCGGAACAAATTGGGCCACGCCCCCCCCCCACTTTGGATTAATTTTGTTTGATTAAATCCCGTATTTTTGCGATGCGTCGCTACGTGGCAGCATGGGTGACTCTGTTTGACCCCCTTTACCCCCCCCCTTTGACCTCCCCCTTTGCGAGATCCTTGAAGGCGGAGGCTAGCTAAATAATAACTAAACAACTCGTGCGCCCACTTGTCCCAAAGGATGCACGAATGTCAAGTAAACCCCGCGAACAGGTTTCAACTAACCCCGCCACGGTGCCTGTTTACCATTACATCACTTTACTTATCTAATTTAAGCATGGTCCCGGAGGTAAATAAGAATTTTTTTACAGGTGATTTGTTTATTCAGTTTTACTAAAAAGCAACACACTTGTAAGGATTGTGTATCTATGCACGTGCGGGACAAACACGGCTGAATAGATGTTTTTATTTTATTAATTTGTTTATTATTATTATTTTATAGTGATGACACCAGCCGGCTACTGCACTGTTACGATGCATGTCATTAGGCAGTCATACATCCATCTGTTTTTAACAAACACGTCGACGCGGCGTCGCGGTAAAAGAAGATATTTTGAGAGGTAGCGTTTCTTCCCCATTAGAATTACCGAGAGTATGTTGGAACTTTTCAAATTATCGTGTGCAGTTCGACTTTTTACACAATTTACTTTGACACTACATTGATTGCACCGTAAATCACAGCGCCTGGTGCCACGTATGACATTACATATTTGGTTTTGAGTCAATGATGCCAATATATCAACCGTTGTGCGGTTGTGACGTTTTATCAGCTATGAAGCATTACGTAAGCTTCCATGTCGCCATGTTGTCTTACTGGGAAGGCGCTTCAAATGGACGAGAAGTCAGTCGCATAGACAGCATGTATGATGTCCATACGCAAGGAATACAACAAATCGAATCGATCTCGTGTCCATTGTTATGAAGGCATAATTATGTCCACCGTGCCACGCCACGCCACGCCACGCCACGCCACGCCACGCCACGCCACGCCACGCCACGCCACGCCACGCCACGCCACGCCACGCCACGCCACGCCACGCCACGCCACGCCACGCCACGCCACGCCACGCCACGCCACGCCACGCCACGCCACGCCACGCCACGCCACGCCACGCCACGCCACGCCACGCCACGCCACGCCACGCCACGCCACGCCACGCCACGCCACGCCACGCCACGCCACGCCACGCCACGCCACGCCACGCCACGCCACGCCACGCCACGCCACGCCACGCCACGCCACGCCAAACTTCCCGCCCAACCCTTCTCAGAACAACACCTATTTAACGTTATTAGTTTTTGCAAGATGCAGGACATATAACAAGACAATATGATATGTTAAGTTCTCGATTGACTGCTCCATGTATTTTGCGTCAGCGACCCATTATTGAAACGAGAAGCAGTCACACTAGCTACAACACCAAGCATATCATAACAGGAAGCACACAGCATAATAGTTATGAACAGGAACAGATATGTCCTGCTCCGATATATATAAGATCACGTAGAAACGAAAAAATTAAATATTTACCAATTTAAATAACAACACGTGCAGCTTATTTTTTATGATTTATTCCCGTATTTCCCGTTGCGCCGCTACATGGTAGCATCCGTGACTAGGCTCGCTCCCGCCGTTACGATATCCTAAATACGCCACTGCATGTAGCTAACGACTAACTAACTTGGAGGCTAGCGGGTTGAGTGACTAACTAATAACTAACAACATTTATCATTATGACAGGCGGTATGCGTGTCTAGACAACTAACGTTCGTGTCTGACATGGTGAATGCATCGTGCGGCCACTTGTGGCGAAATATGCACAAAGGTCAAGCACCCCTTTGAACAGGTTCAACTAATCCCGCAAAAACTTGTACAGGTTTATATATCTCCTTTTGTGTTGCCGTGCAAAAACGGCTGAAACGCAACGTTGCTATTACTCACGTTGGTTTCTGCAAAACACAGTGGTTCCTTACTGAATACACCACAGCATTTATCAACTGGAGTATTACAGCGAAACCACGGGGTGCATCCTGCATGTTCAAAGAGTCTCTTGTCAGTCCTATGCTACCTGTTATGTTTTATTTACAACAAAAAACATCGAATTGGCGCTTGACGATGCGCGATATATGAGCTAAGGAATGATCGACCAATCCCTGACATCTGAACACGACTGTCACACTAATGTCAAATATTTTCAATTTCTTACAACAGGAAGTCCACTGACTGAGTTAGAATATAAATGTAACGTGTGTACCATTCTACAGTAATGGCTAATGCGAATATTTGAGTCCAAATATGACGCAAATTATGTTTTGATGAGGATGCCAATCGGTTCATGAACTGGTGCAATGCATGTCATTAGCTAAGCATACATCCATAAATACGTATCTCCCAAAAATATATTGTTCACGGTAATTACTGTTCTATCAACCGATCGACCCATTTCAGAGGTATCAAGGTGTAACAAACACCCTAACAATCTGGAATGGCCGCCATTTCCTTTTTGCAACATGCCTATAAAACGTATATTAACGTTGTCCTATTTACAAATAATAACATGGCATTTATGGTGGTGTGATGCGGAAAGCCGTAGAACGCTATGAATTCGGCCAACAAAATAAATTATTGTTGACGCATACAAAAACTAAAGTTGAACCTACATTAGTATAGCACATGTTGTACATTTTGTACATGTTGTACGTTTTATACATGTTGTACACCATCCCGTAACAAACATGTCGACGCCGTGTAGCGGTAATGGAAGATATTTTGAGATGTAGCGTTTCTTAAGCATGAGAATTAATAAAAGCAAGTTGGACGTGGTGTGACTTATGAAGTTGTCGTGAAACGAACTGGACGAAAAGTCAGTCACATAAACAGCATGGCTGATGTCCGTATGTAAGTACTACAAAAAACAAATTGATGTTGTGTCGACTGTTATGAAGACGTTATACCGACGACCTGTCCACCATATTGCAACAGAAAAGCAATTATATAACACATTTATTATACTTCACATATGACCCCTCTCAAAACAACGCCTATTTTACCTACGCTGTTATTTTTTGCAAGACCCCGGACATATTACAAAACAATATTATATGTTATTATATACACATTAACTACAACAATCATATCATAACAGGAAGCACACAGCCTGGGGGGTTCGGAGGCTTTTTCCAGAGGGGGGCAAATAAAATCTGCTGTCTGATTTCGACCAGAAATCTTTACACTTCCAGGGGGCAACAAATTCTGCTGTCTGATTTCGAACATCCATATCCAGGTGGGCATGTGCCCCCTTGCCCCCCTCCGGACGCCCATGCACATTTCGACTTTGGGCTTAGATTTCTAGGGTTTGCTGTTCAACTATACGCTAATATACACGCATACGTGGTGGATTTTTAAATTCTCAAAGCTATGGAAAACTATGATAAAATGTATATATATATATATATATATATATATATATATATATATATATATATATATATATATATATATATATATATATATATATTAAACCTATCCTAGCTAGAGACCTTCCTTAGGCAATATTTGATGTTAAAAGTCATTCTGTCTAGTTTAAAGTCGGCCACCGAAGTTGTCGTTAGCGCAAACATTAATACGGTTTGTTGTGGTTAGCGAAATAGAATAAGTAGCATGTGTATATTTGTAAATTTACTTAAACCTTAAATAATCTAACATAAAATGTGTATTACAACAGAAGAAGCAGTCATGATGATAAATTGCAAACATAACTGAATATAAATAATTATAAATCGAATTTCTAACATGGGGAAGTGTAAACGGCAACTAAAGGCGAGTCATCATTTGGTAAAGTCTAGTTGTGACAGCTGGGTAGATTGTGTGTGTGTGCGTGCGTGCGTGCGGGCGGGCGGGCGGGCGGGCGGGCGGGCGGGCGGGCGGGCGGGCGGGCTGGCGGGCGGGCGGGGGGGCGGGGGGGCGGGCGGGCGGGCGGGCGGGCGGGCGGGCGGGCGTGCGGGCGTGCGTGCGTGCGTGCGTGCGTGCGTGCGTGTGTTTCGAAATTTCGCATCACTGCCTCACTGTAACAGTGGGACAGTTTCGCTTCTTCCATTAACTTCGGTCATGCGATCTCAGCCAGTCTAGATTTCGCTGGTTTCTAAGACGCTTGCCGACTTCCTGCAGTTCTTTGTCGAGGGCAGTTGGGACTGTTGTTCATGGTTTCGAATAAACCCAAGCGCTATATTCCTCTAATGCATGGGGGACTGGTGTTGTTGTTCACAAACCTCTGTCTCAAGATATCAATTCACCAACTGGGCTTGTCTGTGTCAAAAGAACAATGGCTGTGTATACGGCCCCTACACCATGTTGAGGAAATGTCAATGTTTCCAACCTCAACTTCAGTATTTCTGATCTGGCATTTTGTGTACCAAGAAACCCTGGCCTTAGCAATATGGCATTGATGCTGTTATCATTTACAACCGTCTTAACACATACTTTTGATTAATTTGCTATTTTCTGCATAATGTGTCCTGGTGGTAATGGAACGAAGCACATATGATTTTACAAGGTCTCTATTAATTTATAGTGTGTTTGGTCGTTTGTACAAATCGCACGTACAGCCACAGATAAGAACTGGCGTGTGTAAAATTCTTGAATAATTCTTACTTACCCATTTGTGATAACGACCGTTTCCGAACACGTTCAACTCCTTAGACTTTGTTGTTTAAGTACACAAAGAGCACACTGCTTCCTAGTTGCAAGCGCTTGCGAAAATGTCGGCGTCGTGGCTAACTTCCTTGATAGATGCTTTACAACTCGTTGTCTACGTCACGTCATATATTCAGAAACGGGTGCCCCGTCTGTGTTCGTTCTACACAACAATCACGCGATCTATTTACCCACTACTACTAACACCCTGTTGCAACAGAAAGGCAATGATATAATACACATTTATTGTACTTCCCTTATGACCCCTCTCAAAACAACACCTATTGTAAATACGCTGTTAGTTTTTGCAAGATCCCGGACATATAACAAAACAATATTATATCTCATTTGACATGTTTTTGCATCAGCAGTCCATTATTGAAATGAGAAACAGTCAAACATACACATTAACTACAACAATCATATCATAACAGGAAGCACACAGCCAGGGGCGTTCGCAGGCTTATTTCCAGGGGGGGAGCAAACAAATTCTGCTGTCTGATTTCGACCAGAAATCTTTACACTTCTAGATGGGGACAAAAATTCTGCTGTCTGATTTCGAAAATCTTAAATCTTTACACTTACCAAAATGTCTACTTTCAATGAGCAATAATTATATAATTGTATATAATTAATCAACAAATATACAAAATGATTAACTTAACACAAATAGTAAACAATCTACTCGCCATAAAAGATCTAAAGTTCACAAACATCCATATCCGGGGGGGGGGGGCAGTAATGGAACGAAGCTCATATGATTTTACAAGGTCTCTATTAATATATAGTTTGTTTGGTTGTATATACAAATCGTATGTACAACCACTGTTGAGAACTGCCTGTATATATTACGATATATTATATAAACATAATATACGTATATTAAACATATCGATAATCACAAGAAAACATAACACCAATATAAATTAATAGAACGTTTAATTATAAATATAAAACAAGAAAATCGAGCACACACTGCAAATCTCCACCACTACTCTGGTCTCTGCAACTGTGTCCACCCGTTTCACTAAACCAGTGAATCCGGGACGCTGCTCCTTCACCGTACAGATCTTGAAGGCTTCCTCATATGAAAGCGTTCTTAACCGTCAGCAGACAGTGCTTCGCTTGTGTCAACACGGACCGCATATGGGCGATAATCGCCGACTTCGCGTGATCGTTCGCAGTGACGCTCGCAGTGACGAAGTCCATCTGGCGCTTCGGCAGTAACGTCGATCTCCGGTGGTCGGCACATATCTCGTGTTTTGTCAAGTCTTCTTGGGCTTGGAGCCGTCCTTCCCGGTGACAAACACGTTCTTTGCTTTCGCATGCACGCAAACTTTGCTGCGAAAGACGTGGCTTTTGCTATCGTGAATAAGCCACGCAAAACGTACGAGCCAGTCCGCCTTGATTTAAATGATCAAACGTGGCTGCGTCGTTTTCTTTCGTTTCTTTCCACGATCATCGCCCGCCGAAGTACATTAACGAATCATTTTAACTGATAAAAAAATAAAAAATGCGAGGAAGTGAGCTCCCACATTTTACAGGTTATAATATTATTTTGTATGTGCACAAACAAAAAAGCAGGACGCAAACTTTCGCCGAGAGCAATTGAATGATTGGCTTATCGCCGGGCAATTACAGATTAGGGGGCGCGAAAACAATTCCACGGGTGGCGGGCAGCTACGATTCACGGGTTCGCCGCTTACTCGACAATGCGCGTTAACGAGGCCGTAAAAGCGTTTCGCCAAATTGGCGAAGAGTTTTTTTCCTTTCGCCAAATGGGAAACCGTTTCGCCTATGGCGCAATTGGCGATCGGCAGCGGTAGCCTAGATATATATGTATGTATGTATGTACGTACGTACGTACGTACGTACGTACGTACGTATATATATATATATATATATATATATATATATATATATATATATATATATATATATATACATATATATATATATATATATACATATATATATATATATATATATATATATATATATATATATATATATATATATATATATATATATATATATATATATATATATATATATATGTATATATATATATATATATGTATATATATATATATATATGTATATATATATATATATATGTATATATATATATATATATGTATATATATATATATATATATGTATATATATATATATATATATATGTATATATATATATATATATATATATTTAAATTGTATTTTGTTGCTTTTGTGTAACAATAATAAGAAACTCTGCTTTATCTGCATTCACCGTTATCATGCTGTCAGTCATCCAGTGGAATATATCATGGAAAAAATCCCTGAGATGGATTAAAGAGTCATTTTATAAGGGTGGCCAAGGAAAGGGACATGTGTGTATCATCTGCATATATGTGGTGATCCAAGTTGTGAGTTTTAATAACTGAGCTGAGTTGAGTAATGTAAAGAGTAAAAAGTAATGATCCAAGAACAGAACCCCGAGGAACACCACACGAAGTGGGTAGTGCCACTGAAAAGCAATTGGCTATATTTACTCTTACGTATTTATCATTTTACATATACTCACACACGTATGTGTTCTAATTATTACATATATCTACGGAAACTAGCTCAGGATCCACGTCAGTTTAGAACTTGCCAACTTAGTTTAAATTATTAGTGTTCTTTGTTTAATGTCACAAGACGCAGGCTACTGCAGTAAAGATGGAGATGGAAAATAGATTTGCGCCATGGGTCATTCTACGGGTTTTGCTGTCTGCAGGAATTCTCGTTAGACCACTCCGTGACTGGGGGCCATTCATCATAACGAACTAAAAAAGAAATATTTACAACTTGCCAGCTAATTATGATATACAGAATGTTTGTCTCGACAACTACCGTGGCGCCTCTGGTGGTACATGCATCATGCGCCCAGTCGTGGCAGAAGTTTTAAAATGTGTTAACAAAATTGCCATCCAAGGCAAGGCCCAAGTAGCAAGTGGACAAGGAAGCCATTGGCTTATCGAGAGTTCAAAATGTTTCATTTATGTGTAACCCGCCCTCCTGAGATATGTGTCAACCTTGTTTTTATACATATTCACGCTACTGGCAGTTACACAATATGTAGATAATTAAGAATAATAAATACTGATGCTTGAGGTACCCCACTCGAAACTGATTTCCAGCTTGAAACCTCTCCATTTACTACAACACGCTGTCAATCAGCCATACATTATTCTAAACGAGGCCTAACTATTCATTTACACAGATATATAATTAGCTTTTTTCCTTGTATGTTATATTTCTCCCAATCAAACCAACAATTGGAATACCATTTGAAGCTGCAATACCAAACTGTTCTGAAACTTTCATATCAGCACTTATTGTTACTCCTAGGTCCTTTTCTTTTTTACGTTTTTTTATGTTTTACATCCAAGTTCCTGTTTCCTGTATGTAGGCATTGGCATTTCCCAAAATTGAATAACATCTGCCATTTTTCAGATCATTTAACGAATTTGTCTAGATCGTTTTATAAATGTATATTATGTATTGCTCATTGTTAACCTTTCTAAATACTTTCGTGTCATCCGCAAATTTCAGTACGTTGCTTGTTATGTTATCGTCCAAATCATTGATACATATTAAGAAAAATAAAGATCCTAATAATGATCTTTGTGGTACCACACTGACAACTGATTTCGAGTTTGAAACCTTAAAATATCAGTACGTTGCTTGTTATGTTATCGTCGAAATCATTGATACATATTCAGAATAATAAAGATCCCAATAATCATCCTTGAGGTACCCCACTCAAAACTGATTTCCAGCTTGAAACCTCTCCATTTACTACAACACGCTGTCAATCAGCCATTGTTGTGTACAGTCGATTATGCCATCCCCGATACAATGGGCTTTTTAATTTAAGTAGTAATCTTTGATGTGGCACTTTGTCAAAAGCTTTCTAATCCTTCATTGCCTTTATTTGTTTTAACTACCATTACTGGAGTTACAAATAACTGCTCCAAATAGTCTGGTTTAGCCTGAAATTTAGCATCTGGTACTGGTAATGAGCTAATATCGTCTCTGGTATACACTGAACTGAAGTAACCGTTCAGGTTTAGCGCCCTTAAAAAACCTTGTGATATTATATTTCCAGCACTGTCTTCTAGTGGTCCAACTTTGTCTCTTACGTTTTGTTTACTCCTGACATGTGCATATAACTCTTGCTGTCATTTTTTATGTAACATGCTAATTTTTACTCATGGCTTCTTTTAGATTGAATAATGCAGCTGGATTAAGTGCCTCTTTGTAATTTCGGTAATCAAATAGTTGATGTTGAATTTCCTGTAACTATATTGCACCAAACAGCTGTACCTGCAGTAGTGGGACGACGCAGATATTTTGAGAGCGTTACTTGCGCTTGATACAGCGACATGCCACTTGTTTGTGGTGTACAATTAATGAGAGGCTGTGTGTGACTTTTCAAGTTTTTTTGTGAACTGTTCGCACTTATCATAGCTTACGATGACATCGCAGTAATTACAGCGTAAATTACAGCGCCTTGCGTCGAGTTACGAATGACATTAAAAGGTATTTTTCGGGTCACTTTTGCCAATATATAAACTTTTGACTAGTGTTCGGTTGTGACGTTCTATCAGCAATGAAACATAATGTGTGTTGTCGCCATGTCGTCTAACTGGGTAGTCACTTAAACAATGGACGAAAAGTCAATCGCATAGACAGCATGTCATTATGATGTTATTAAGAAGGGAATACGAAAAAGAAATCGATGTTGTGTCGACTATTATGAAGACACTGTGCTGTCCACCATATTGCAACAGAAAGGTAATGCCATGCTACACATTTATAATACTTCCAACGTATGATAAACCATGAACTTCGATGACGAATCTTCTAAACGATACATATACTTTCAATATAATTAATAATTTGAAAAACTAACTGGAAAAGTGTAACATAAATGCGTCCATGATTTAGAACAGCATTTCCTTTTAATTTGTTCTATTGTTAACATTTCCACGAAACATCCATTTAGCTTTTCCCATTGGCGCGGTAATCTTAGCCTTACATTAATTTGCTGCCCGAACTGTTACATGATTTATATCGCAATATCCTTCGGAATGTTGGCACTTATATTATCGAAAGAAACCAAGTTTCTCCTGTTTGTTTTCGATTTCAAATTGTCGAAAGCCAAAACAATTATTTAAAAAAAATTGCTTTGCAAGTTAGGACAAATAGAACGAACACTTATTATCTATATTATCTATTACTATCTATGTGTCAAAAATCTTGAATTAACGTAAAACGACTAATTTACCCATTGATAATGATGATTGTTTCGGAATACGTTTACGTCATTAGACTTTGTTCGTTGGAATACAATATGAAGCGGTCGAGCAAAATGATGCAGAAGAGACGTACGAATAGAAATTACATGAATAATTTAGTAAGATGTAATAAAATGCTATCCAAGCAAATCATCAAGTTGACGTGTGGACAAGGATGCCATTGGCTGATGAAGAGTTCAACAATGTTTCATCTGTGTATAGCCCGCCCTTATCAAACATCTATACTTTTTTTACTTTTTAAACATTATGTGGAGTATTAATACATTGTGTATGCCAGTCTCAGTATCGACATCAGTTACGTAGCGTTCCATGTTCAGTCTCTGTATTGACATCAGTTACGTAGAGTTCCATGTTCAGTCTCAGTATCGACATCAGTTACGTAGAGTTCCATGTTCAGTCTCAGTATCGACATCAGTTACGTAGCGTTCCATGTTCAGTCTCAGTATTGACATCAGTTACGTAGAGTTCCATGTTCAGTCTCAGTATCGACATCAGTTACGTAGCGTTCCATGTTCAGTCTCAGTATTGACATCAGTTACGTAGCGTTCCATGTTCAGTCTCAGTATTGACATCAGTTACGTAGAGTTCCATGTTCAGTCTCAGTATCGACATCAGTTACGTAGCGTTCCATGTTCAGTCTCAGTATTGACATCAGTTACGTAGAGTTCCATGTTCAGTCTCAGTATTGACATCAGTTACGTAGAGTTCCATGTTCAGTCTCAGTATTGACATCAATTACGTAACGTTCCATGTTCAGTCTCAGTATTGACATCAGTTACGTAGAGTTCCATGTTCAGTCTCAGTATTGACATTTTGACATCAAGTTAAAATCAGAAAGTAAAAATAAGAAAACGTACAAGAGAAACTTCCACAAAGGTAACTACAAAGATATGAGAAAATACTTAGCAAACCTAGATTAGAATAACATGCTGATGAATAAGACCGCAATTGAATGTTGGAATATTCTAAAATATGAAATTGAGAGTATCATCGATAAATTTGTTCCCTTCCAAAAACAAGGAAAACGGTGTAGAAAGAAACACTTGTCAAAAGAGGCTATTAGAAAAATAATGCTAAAACAAACTATGTGGAGGGTTTATAGGCGTACCAGAAAGGACGAAGACTATGCAAAATACAAAGAGGCACTTAATGCAGCTACAACTGAAATCAGACAATCTAAAAGAAGCTATGAGCAAAAACTAGCATGTAACATAAAAAATGACAGCAAGAGTTTTTATGCATATGTCAGGAGTAAACAAAACGTACAAGACAAGGTTGGACCTTTAGAAGACAGTGCTGGAAATATAATATCACAGGGGTTTTTAATGGCGGAAGACCTAAATGGTTACTTCAGTTCAGTGTTTACCAAAGAAGATATTAGTTCATTACCAGTTGCTGATGCTAAATTTCAGGGGGCTAAATCTGACTATTTAGGTCCGTTAGTTGTAACTCCAGAATTGGTAGCTAAGAAAATAAAGGCAATGAAGGATAACAAATCACCGGGAGTGGATGGGATTCCTCCAAAATTACTAATGGAAACAGTAGAACAAATCAGTATACCACTTGCAAGAGTATTCAACTTGTCATTAAAAGAGGGAGTTGTTCCGTTTGAATGGAAAGAAGCAAACATCATACCATTATTTAAAAAGGGTTCGAGAAATAAGTCAGAGAATTACAGACCAGTGAGTTTAACGTCAGTTATTTGTAAATTATTAGAAAGGTTAATTAAATACCATATGGTGGAATTCCTCGTTAAGCATAAATTATTAAATTCATCTCAACATGGATTCCTTAAAGCGAGGTCATGCTTAACACATATGTTATGTTTTTTGGAAGAAATCACTAAGTGGATAGACGTGGGATCGCCAGTAGATATTATCTACTTAGATTTTCAGAAAGCTTTTGACAAAGTGCCACATCACAGATTACTACTTAAATTAAAAGCCCATGGTATCGGGGATAGCATAACTGACTGGATAGAACAATGGCTGACTGAAAGAAGACAACGAGTTGTAGTAGATGGAGAAGTTTCAAATTGGAAATCGGTTTTGAGTGGGGTACCTCAAGGATCAGTATTAGGACATATATTATTCTTAATTTATATCAATGACTTGGACGACAGTATAACAAGTAACGTACTGAAATTTGCGGATGACACAAAACTGTTTAGAAAGGTTAATACTGATGGTGATAAACAACATTTACAAAACGATCTAGACAGATTAGTGAAATGGTCTGAGAAATGGCAGATGTTGTTCAAATTTGGGAAATGTAAATGCCTACATACAGGACATAGGAACTTGAATGTAAACTATAAAATGGGAGATACTGTTCTGGGTACTACTGTAAAAGAAAAGGACTTAGGAGTTACAATAAGCGCTGATATGAAAGTTTCAGAGCAGTGTGGTATTGCAGCTTCAAAGGGTAATCAAATGCTTGGATTGATTAGAAGAAACATAACATACAAGGGAAAAAAGTTAATTATACCTCTTTATAAAGCAATAGTTAGACCTCATTTAGAATACTGTATACAAGCATGGAGACCATATCGTAAGAAGGATATAGATACGCTTGAACGCATACAAAGGAGAGCAACTAAAATGATTCCAGAACTGAGAGACCTTAGTTATGAAGAACGCCTGAAAGAATGTGGTTTAACAACTCTAGAGACAAGGAGGTTAAGAGGAGATCAGATTGAAGTTTTTAAGATATTGAATGGGTATGAAAATATTGATAGAAATATGTTTTTCTCACTCAAGAAGGATAGCAGAACTAGAGGACATGAGGTAAAATTAGTAAAGGATCAATGTAGATTGGACATCAGGAAGCACTCGTTCTCACAGAGGACAATAAATGAATGGAACAAATTGTCTACAGATTGTGTAACTGCTAGCAGCGTGAATATGTTTAAAAACAAGGTTGACACATATCTCAGGAGGGCGGGCTATAAGTAGATGAACATTGTTGGACTCTCGATAAGCCAATGGCTTCCTTGTCCACTTGCCATCTGGGCCTTTGGCTTGGATGGCAAATCTTGTTAAATCTTGTTAAAAATCAGTTACGTAGCGTTCCATGTTCAGTCCACAGCAGTATCCACCACTAACAAAATACAAACATATCCATTTGAGCATCACTCTAGCCTTGTCGTCTTAGAAGCGTTGGCCAGTATTCAACCCAAGGGACTGGATTCGTGACATCTTCTCAAAGTTCCCCATTTGTGATTAGGTTTCACGAATATCACGAACAAAATATACTAGACACGTTTCTTAGATCAGTTCTACATATTTTTGAAATCGATAAAGCGGGGCCAGTTATGAAATTTCATTAACGTTTGCACAACTGATCAATACGTCGAGAAGCAATGTCGGTGAAGACAACACAAGGCATGAAGCAGAGATGAAATCCAAATACCTAAATCCAAGTACCTATGCCTTTTGCTTGACCATGTTTTAATATGCTATACTGTCAAAGGCTACGGGGAGACATCGCTTCAAAAATAGATTGGACCAGTTTTATTGTAAGCGACGTCGTCGCGACGCGTTGTCTGCGATTACATCGCGGTGACGTGCAATTTTACTCATGGCGATAAATCTGCAATCTGGTCGCATACGACGGCATTACCTCGTGGAAAAAGTAATTATTTGACGCTTTTGCAAGGGCCATTAACCACATGGCCAAACGGGCTTCTATAACATAAAGTAGTTTGTGACTCTGTATGTATGTATGTTCCATCGTATCTACGTCAGTTTCGTGTGTATGGGGCTGAAAATGTGTATACGTGCCTCGTGGGCTCATGGGGATGGGTCGTACATTAAAATAAATAAAAAATTGTGGTTTTTGTGATTGTACCGAGTTAGGTCAAACGTCTACATACGATCTTTCGTACGGTACAAACTTGAAACTGGTTTTGTCTCTATTGAACAACAAAAGAAACGCGAATACCTCAACATTCGTGTTTGTCTCGACACAATGAACTCGTTTGTCAACGCACCACGACGCAGCTATATATATATATATATATATATATATATATATATATATATATATATATATATATATATATATATATATGTCTCGATAAAGTAGAAAATCTCGTGCGGTCGCATATGCTATGTATGGTCCACACGGTCGTATATCTCGTGTTGGTGCTATATCTCCCGTGTGGGTACCGCATATGCTGTGTTGATGTCATATCTGCAAAATTTCAGGAGGCTAAATCTGACTATTTAGGACCGTTAACTGTAACTCCAGAAAGAGTAGCTAAGAAAATAAAGGCAATGAAGGATAATAAATTGCCGGGAGTTACAATAAGCGCTGATATGAAAGTTTCAGAGCAATGTGGTATTGCAGTTTCAAAGAGTAATCAAATTCTTGGGCTGATTAGGAGAAACATAACATACAAGGAAACAAACTGATTATACCTCTGTATAAAGCAATAGTTAGACCTCATTTATAATACTGTATAGAAGCGAGGATACCATGTTGTAAGAAGGGTATAGATACGCTTGAACGCATATAGAGGAGAGCAACTAAAATTATTTCAGAACTGAGATACCTGAGTTATGAAGAACGCCTGAAAGAATATGGTTTAACAACTCTAGAGACAAGGAGGTTAAGAGGAGATAAGATTGAAGTTTTTAAGATATTGAATGGGTATGAAAATATTGATAGAAATATGTTTTTCTCACTCAAGAAAGATAGCAGAAATAGAGGACATGAGGTAAAATTAGTAAAGGACCAGGAAGTACTTGTTCTCACGGAGGACAATACATGAATGGAACACATTGTCTACGGATTGTGTGACTGTTAGCAGCATGAATATGTTTAAAAACAAGTCAAACATGTCTCTGCAGGGCGGGTTACACGTAGATGAACATTGTTGAACTCTCGATAAGCCAATGGCTTCCTTGTCCACTTGCTACTTCGGCCTTGCCTTGGATGGCAAATCTTGTTAACTCTTGTTAAATCTTGAGTGGGTTTCGTATCTCCCGTGCGGGGGCTTTATCTCCCATGTGGGTGTCGTATCTCCCGTGTGGGTCTCGTATATCTCGTGTGGGTGTCGTATATCCTGTGTGGGTCTCGTATATCTCGTGTGGGTGTCGTATCTCCCGTGGGGGTGTCGTATCTCTCGTGTGGGTGTCGTATATTCCGTGTGGGTCTCGTATATCTCGTGTGGGTGTCGTATATCTCGTGTGGGTGTCGTATCTCTCGTGAGGGTGCCGTATATCTCGTGTGGGTCTCGTATATCTCGTGTGGGTGACGTGTCTGTCGTAAGGGTGCCGTAAAATGGCCTTACGGTGGTTGCACTCTAGGCGACGACGACGATGTGATGATGTTGTGGAAGGTGTGGAAGTTCTCAAACGTCTGTGCCAGCCATTTTCACCAGGAAAAATGTAAATCTAACACGCAGCGGATTGAATGAGGGACCTTCCAAGCGTAAATCGAACGCTGTACCGCTAAGCGACGACAGCGCCATGTAAAGTTGCACTGAATTTATGCATTCTGCAGGCCGTCTCGTGGCATTGTCGTCTTAACTGTGAATTTGTTTTAAGCATATTCACATTGATAACATTGACAAGATTTTTTCCATTCATTTATTGTCCTATGTGAGAATGACTTTGTGAGTGATTCATGGAAATATATAAAATATAAATTACTCTTGTATGGTAACTTTTAGCCACTTTTATCTGTGTAGTATAATATGTTATGGTTTTTGCGGCATTACTTCGCTTCACATCATACAAAGCTATTTTCAGTGCCAGTAGTAACCAGATTCAATTGATCTCGTAGAATTCGACGGTTTTTGCAGAACTCGACGGTTCTTACATAACCCGATGGTTCTAGCAGAGCTCGACAGCTTTTGCCGTTTCATCACCATTTTGTCCGCTACGGCGCCTCATAGGGAACATCACGACTACACTTGAGTTGTCAACTGAAAAAGTCGCCGCAACATGTTGGCAACTGAAAAATCGTATGGCGTGCTTTAAACATCTATATTTATGCTAATATCTGGTAATTTCATTGGTATCGTCAAAATTAACATTCACGCACTGCATTTCGATTGAATTATTATTATATAATAACAATAACAACAGGAAGAAGAGTAAAAACTTCCCTACTTACGTCTTCAAACGTAAGTAGGGAAGACCGGGGCTGGTTGAAACATTTTTCTAAAAACGAACAGGCGGTTGCGTAGAAATGTTTTTCATAAGGGGTTGGTTGATACAGACCAAGGGTTAAATAAAACATTTGTATTATATCATTGAAGTTCTCCAGTTGTGCCGATCTACACAATATAATGTCAACGTTATGTATCTAAGATCACGTAGAAACGAAATAAAAAAAGAAATGTTTATAACTTGCAAGCTAGCTAGCTAACTAACTGATAACTAATACAACTTGTAGTTATTACATACGGAATGCGGCGTCAACAACTAAAGTGGCGTCTCTCGTGGTGCATGCATCGTGCGCCCTCTTGTGGCAAGGGTTGCATTAGGGTCAATTACACGTTTCAATTAATCCCGCCACTGTGGTGATGACTCAAACTAACAATTTAATCAATATTGTCGTGAACATGTGCCTGGTACCATTTATTAAATTTTCTAATCTAATTTGAAATTGGTCTTGGAGTTACAATGAATAAGTAGACATTTGTCACAGGCTGATTTTTTACGCTTTCCTTACAAAAACCAACACATCTGTCTGGTTTTGCTCGTCGGTCTTTGGAGAACATTTATTAATTAGATGATTACATCGAAAGCACGAGGTGCAAACCTCGTGTTCGAATGGTTTCTTGCCAGTCCTATGCTACCTGCTTTGTTTTACGCACAATTTAATTGGCGTTGTTTTTGCATGTGTGATATTTACGAGCTAAGCCTTGATCGATCCATCACTGTTTGGGTCTTTTGTAATAGACAGCCACCAGGACTGGAAAACCGTATAAATGACATGACAATCACACTAATAATATGACAGTCACACTAATGTCATATCATGCCCTCTTTCAACATGCACTCGACTGAATGTGTTAGAAAAATTAATGTTGCACACATCAAAATCCATACAATGTACAACAGGCATTGGTTGTGTTAACGATGATTTACGTCGGATTAAACATATTATAAACTTGCCACACCTTGGGATAAATCATGCCTACGTGAAGCGCACATCGAACAAAAATAAAATTCGAAATTAGTAATTGTGCGACAACTAACATGCAGACTCCAAAACTATTAAACAAGTAGACCTACACGCAGCGACAACCAGGCTACCTAAATGTGCATCAGTGCATAGACAAGCATTGGCACTGAGAGTGCCTAGGTCGGTCATTTGGAGAAGCTGAACTTGCAGTAGTGTCGTACGGCGATGACTTGAGATCACCCCTTAACAAACACGTCGAGGTGACTTGTTTGTGGCGCAAATTCAATGAGAGGATGTTGGAACGTGTGTGAATTTTCAGGTTTAATTAACTGTTCGCATATATCATAGTTTGCGATGACACTGCAATAATTACATTGTAAATCACAGTGCTTTGCAGCGCTTTGCGTTACGAATGACAATAAACGATTTTTTCGAGTCCACGATGCGAACATATCAACCGTTGAATTATGTTCGGTTGCGACGTTCTATCAGATATGAAACATAATGTATGCTTCCGTGTCATAATGTTGGGTAATCGCTTAAAAAGTGGAAGAAAATTCAGTCACATAGACAGCGTATAATTATGATGTCCATACGCAAGTAATACGAAAAACAAATCGATGTTTTGTCGATATTTATGAGGGCATTATACCAACAACATGTCCACCATATTGCAACAGAAAGCAATTACCTAATACACTTTTATTATACTTCCCATAGGACTCTGTCAGAACTATATATAGTTTATGTTATTAGTTTTCGCAATACATAAAACAACACGTTATTATATGTTAAGTTTCGTAACGTTAGACGGGGGTCAAATTGAGAAAGTAGAAGATTTTAAATGTCTTGGATCCTACACAAACTTACAACATGACACCCAGTGCAGAAAAGACAACGGCGTCTTCGTCTGTCAGGACACGTGATGCGTCATGACACCAATATGGCGGTTGACGAGACTTGTGTCCCCGATACGGACTACTTCATAGTTGTCAATAACTATGAATGCACAACTCTGCACCATTTTTGTAATCTATGCAGAAATGAGAAAGCTGAAACATGTCGCGAGTACATGTCAGACTTTGACTTTGTGCTTAGGTTTTTAGGGAGGTTTTTAGGGTTGACTTGTCAAGTATATGTTTATATACGCGCAATGTTCGAGTGCCATAAAATGTCATGTCATGATTTTGTTTCCATTTCAGGAGTTATATCGGAGAAAACGGTTCAACTATGCGCATCGTTCAATTATGAACTCTTTTGAACATTTTGTGTTTGACGATAAGGAATATAAATGGTTGGGTCTTTTGCAATAGACAGCCCCCTGGACTTGAAAACCGTGTAAGTAACTCTTCACCGCGCTAGCAATTGACCGTTTCATGCAGCAACTCGCGACAACAGTTTTTCATACCGCCGTTAAATTAAAATGAGCAACCACCAAATTGAAATACGAAACACTTGGCCTCTTCAACGTTAGTCAGCGTAAATAGGCGTTAGTTGGCTGAGTGAGAATAGCTGCAGCTTGAATGATCGAGGCTTGACGAGACGATGCTAACGTATGTCGCCCCCGCTACAGTTTGTAATCATACTTGTTTGTGAAACTCTTTTTTTTGTTACGTGGTCGGCTGTTATACCGACAAATGCCACAACATCGCTACATGTCGTAATCGCCGACAAATATCCCAACACTGCCGCTAAATGTTCACGAATTTACCATCAACAATTGTCATACATGCCGACGACTAATGTCACAACGACAAAACTAATGTAAAATTGTACCAACGGCAAATTTTATTTCAGTGGTCCTCACAGTTTAACAATATTTAGCAAGATTTAACAAGATTGCCATCCAAGACAAAGGCCCATGTGACAAGTGGACAAGGAAGCCATTGGCGTATCGAGAGTCCAACAATGTTCATTTATGTGTAACTCCCCCTCCTGAGATATGTGCCAACCTTGATTCTAAACATATTCACGATGCTAGCATTTACAAAATCAGTAAATAATTTGTTCCATTCATGTATTGTCCTCTGCGAGAACGAGTACTTCCTGATATATAATCTACGCTGATCCTTGACTAATGTGTTGGATTAAGAATGAGAGAATAATCGACCCAATGAGAGATTACAGGATCTACTGAGATCACAGAGCTACATCACTATTCTAATAATGTCCCGATAGACTAGAGCGGTATCCAGCGGTGTGCAGGGCGCCATCTCGTAGCACGGCAGAAAACATTCACTTATGACTTACGACTTGCAGCCCTAGGACTGGTTTATTTTTAGAGTTGTCCTTCTGGAAGAGTTGGTGAGTCCACGACTATTTTTCCATTTCTCTGCGTGGGATCTTGTACTAGGGTAGGGCGGGGGAATACGCCCACCTTAAGCAAGACATTGAATAACAACAAATAACAAAGTTTATTCGAAAAAACAGTTTTATACTCCGAAAAAAGCAGTTACACTCTATTAAAATAAACAGTATTAAAAGTTTGATTACACAGAGTTTTCGAGTTATACGCATTCTAAAAATTTTCTTATGTAGGCGTGTTGCCCCTTTGCTGGGGCAATACGCCCACAGAAAGGGGCAAATCGCCCAGTGGTAGGCGCTTCGCCCCACAACAAATCAGGGAATCGTATTGACATCACATTTGTCAAGTATAACATACATCTGATACCTAACAATTAAGCATATATATTTCCGTATTATACGGCTATTGGCAGTTTAGTATAATTGATACAATTAAATAAATGTGTCATGCATACTGCAAGTCGTCTCATTTATGTCAAGCCAGCACAGTTCCTATTATGGTCGTGTATAACATTATATTGAAACAAATGTCATAATTGAAAGGCATTACGGTAATGTTTTCTCTATTGCTATTAGCCATTACATGACATGAAGTGACTGTCCTAGTCCTCGTCTGATTCACAGTTGGGACAAATGAACTCCGTGTATTCTGGTGTGCACTGCTCGTGGGCCAATTTCTTGCACTTTTGACACTGGACCCATTTTCCTAGCGATTTGCGAACGCTCAGGTTGGCATGTCTTTCTAGTAAGCTCTTCAGCCAGTCTTTTCCGGCCAACTTGTTTCGCGCCGTCTTATGACAAACGTCTGACATCAGTAGGAGTTAGGCCATACATGGCCATCTCCATTGTCTGGATGTGGTCAATGTTGACCAACTCAATCTCCGGCGGCAGCGCCGATGAGGAACCCAACCTCACCTTTCCAGGTGTATCAACAAGAGCATCACGGTGTCTGCGAATAGTGCGAGACGGAATTACCAATTCTTTGCTGACACGGATGAGCGGCATACCATCTCTCCATAATCTCAACGCATCTTGCAAGTTGCCATCACCGCACACTCCTCTGTTTGCTTTTTTGTTGTAATGCCTGACCTTGATTTAGACTGCAAATGAACATACAGGATAATTAAATGCGGTATAATAAAGAAATGTAATCATGCATACCTATTTTCTGCTTTATATTAAGTGGTGCACATAGACAGGTAGTAGTAGGATTGGTATTGTTAGTTGTATAATTATTATACCGAAGGTATGATTGTTCTTTATGTAATATATATATATATATATATATATATATATATATATATATATATATATATATATATATATACATGCCCACGTTTGCAAAATGTTGATATACCACAGCGGCGGGGCAAAACGCCCACCTAGGCGTACTGCCCTCTTTGTTGGTAGGCGTCTCGCCCCAATAGTACTAATTTGATAAATAGGTGGCGTCCAATAAGCGTCCTTATTATCACCCACAATCAATGCTGCTAATATGTTTACAAGTTAATTATGATGATATATGCCTAGTGGCAAAACAACACACTTGGTTACGATGACTTTATTAACACAAAGGTAGACATTAAATTTTACATCAGTGCCAAGAAAAACACGAAACGCTGATTGTCATACTTACTTTCGAACATCCACTTTAGCGCTCTTGTCAGAAGAAAGCGATATATGGCAGCACTTGAAAAAGCATAACACGTGGTATACTGCATTAGGCGTTCGTTGGAAAAGTGCTATGGGCGTATTGCCTCACATGGGCGTATTGCCCCGCCCTACCCTACTTCCCCTGACATAGGTACCAGGTAGAACGGATAAATAGAAAGCGTATCTATATCGATATGGGCGTATTGCCTCACATGGGCGTATTGCCCGTCCTACCCTACTTCCCCTGACATAGGTACCAGGTAGAACGGATCAATAGAAAGCGTATCTATATCGATATGGTCGCTTGCATACATTATTCTAAACGAGGCCTAACTATTTATTTACACAGATATATAATTAGCTTTTTTCCTTGTATGTTATATTTCTCCCAATCAAACCAACAATTGGAATACCATTTGAAGCTGCAATACCAAACTGTTCTGAAACTTTCATATCAGCACTTATTGTTACTCCTAGGTCCTTTTCTTTTTTACGTTTTTTATGTTTTACATCCAAGTTCCTGTTTCCTGTATGTAGGCATTGGCATTTCCCAAAATTGAATAACATCTGCCATTTTTCAGATTTATAAATGTATATTATGTATTGCTCATTGTTAACCTTTCTAAATACTTTCGTGTCATCCACAAATTTCAGTACGTTGCTTGTTATGTTATCGTCCAAATCATTGATACATATTAAGAAAAATAAAGATCCTAATAATGATCTTTGTGGTACCACACTGACAACTGATTTCGAGTTTGAAACCTTAAAATTTCAGTACGTTGCTTGTTATGTTATCGTCGAAATCATTGATACATATTCAGAATAATAAAGATCCCAATAATCATCCTTGAGGTACCCCACTCAAAACTGATTTCCAGTTTGAAACCGCTCCATCTACTACAACACGCTGTCTTCTGTCAGTCAGCCATTGCTCTATCCAGTCGATTATGCCATCCCCGATACCATGGGTTTTTAACTTAAATAGTACTTTTTGATATGGCACTTTATCAAAAGCTTTCTGATCATCTAAGTAGATAATATCTACAGGTGATCCTTCGTCTATACAATTAGTTATTTCTTCAAAAAACATAACATAGTTGTTAAGCATGACCTCTCTTTTAGGAATCCATGTTGAGATGGATTTAATAATGTATGCCTAACAAGGAAGTCTTAATTAACCTTTCTAATAATTTACAAATCACTTATGTTAAACTCACTGGTTTGTAATTCTCTGACTTATTTCTCGAACCCTTTTTAAATAATAATAATATGATGTTTGCTTCTTTCCATTCAAGAGGAATCACTTCTTCTTTTATTGACAATTCGGACACACTTGCAAATGGTATACTAATGTGTTGTACTGTTTCTATTAATAGTATTGGAGGAATTTATATATATATATATATATACATATATTGCCTACACAATATAATGTCAGTAGATTGTGTCATAGATATGTCCTGCTCCGATATATATATATATATATATATATATATATATATATATATATATATATATAAAAGATCATGTAAGATCATGAAATGAAAAAATTAAATATTTACCAATTTAAATAACAACATGTAGCCAGTGGCATTTTTAGGGGGATGCCATTGGCCCACGGCCCCTTTGGCTTATTTCCCATATTTTCCCGTTGCGCCGCTACATGGTAGCATCCGTGACTAGGCTCGCCCCCCAATACGATATCCTAGATACGCCACCGCATGTAGCTAACGACTAACTAACTTGGAGGCTAGCTAGTTTAGTGACTAACTAAGAACTAACAACACTTATCATTATGTCACGCGGTATGCGTGTCTAGACAACTAAAGTGCGCGTCTGACACAGTGGATGCATCGTGCGCCCACTTGTGGCGAAGGATGCACAAAGGTCAAGTAACCCCCGTGAACAGGTTCAACTAACCCCGTAACAAAACTGATACAGGTTTATGTGTCTCTTTTTGAGCGTGCCTTGCAAACACGGCTGAAACACAGTGTTGCTATTACTCACGGTGGTCTCTGTGAAACATATTTATTGACTAGAGTATTACAGCGAAGCCACGGGGTGTGTGCTTCGTATTCAAAGAGTCTCTTGTCAGTCCTATGTTACCTGCTGTGTTTTATTTACAACAAAAACCATCGAATTGGCGCTTTTCGCATGCGCGATATATGAGCTAAGGAATGATCGACTAATCCCTAACATCTGAACACGACAGTCACATTAATGTCAAATATTTTCAATTTCTTACAACAGGAAGTCCACTGACTGAGTTAGAATATAAATGTTACGTGTGTGCCATTCTACAGTAATGGCTAATGCGAATATTTGTGTCCAAGAATTACGCAAATTATGTTTTGATGCAATGCATGTCATTAGCCAAGTATACATCCATACATACGTTTTTCTCAAATATATATTGCTCACGTTAATTACTGTTCTATCGACCAATTTGTTCAATTAATGTGATCGACACATTTCAGAGGCATCAAGGTGTAACAAACACCCTAACAATCTGGAATGGCCGCCATTTCTATGGCAACGATCCAACAAAATATAATAAATTCCCACAGTTTATATTTGGCTTTCTTTTTGTAACATGCCTCTAAAAAGTATATTAATGTTGACCTGTTTTCAAACAATTACATGAGATTTATGTTGTTGTGGTGCGGAAAGCAGTAGAACACAATGAATTCGGCCAACACAAAAATAATTGTTGATGCATAAAAAAAACTTAAGTTGAACCTACATTGGTGTTGTACATGTTGTATATGTTGTACATGATGTACATGATGTACATGTTGTACGTGATGTACATGTTGTATATGTTGTACATGATGTACATGTTCTGCATCCATGTGTTGAAATCATCCTGTAATAAACGACGCGGTGTCGCGGTAATAGAAGATATTTTGAGACGTAGCGTTTCTTCCGCATGAGAATATTAATTAATACAAGCAAGTTGGACTCGGTGTGTGTGGTGTGTGTGGTGTGTGTGGTGTGTGTGGTGTGTGTGGTGTGTGTGGTGTGTGTGGTGTGTGTGGTGTGTGTGGTGTGTGTGGTGTGTGTGGTGTGTGTATGTGTGACTTATGAAGTTGTCGTGAACCGAACTGGACGAAAAGTCCGTCACATAAACAGCATGGCTGATGTCCGTATGTAAGTAATACGAAAAACAAATCGATGTAATTTTGAGTGTTATGAAGGGATTATACTGACAACCTATCCACCATGTTGCAACAGAAAGGCAATGATATAATACACATTTATTGTACTTCCCTCATGACCCCTCTCAAAACAACACCTATTTTACATACGCTATTAGTTTTTGCAAGATCCCCGGACATATAACAAAACAATATTATATCTCATTTGACATGTTTTTGCATCAGCAGCCCATTATTGAAATGAGAAACAGTCAAACATACACATTAACTACAACAATCATATCATAACAGGAAGCACACAGCCAGGGGCGTTCGCAGGCTTATTTCCAGAGGGGGGGGGGGGGCAAACAAATTCTGACGTCTGATTTCGACCAGAAATCTTTACACTTCTAGAGGGGAGCAAAAATTCTGCTGTCGGATTTCGAAAATCTTAAATCTGAAATGTCTACAATAATGATATAATTGTATATAATTAATCAACAAATATACTATATGATTAACTTAACACAAATAGTAAACAATCTACTCGCCATAAAAGACCTAAAGTTTACAAACATCCATATCCGGGGGGGGGGGGGCAGTAATGGAACGAAGCACATATGATTTTACAAGGTCTCTATTAATATATAGTTTGTTTGGTCGTATATACAAATCGTATGTACAACCACTGTTGAGAACTGCCTGTAAGTAAACGATTATCCAAATTACTATCTTGGTGTCTAAAGTCTGGAAAAATTCTTACTTACCCATTTATGGTAACGACTGTTTCCGAATGCGTTCACTTCCTAAGACTTTGTTTGCTTAAACACGCAAAGAGCACAGTGCTTCATAGTTGCATGCCCTTGCGAAAATGTCGGCGTCGTGGCTACCTTTTACAACTCGTTGTCTACGTGACGTCATATATTCAGAAACGGCCGCCCCTGCCTGTGTTCGTTCTACACAACAATCACGCCATCTAGGTACCAACATACACTACAATTCAAATGCATGTTCGGTTAAATGGAATTCATAAAACCAAACAGCGGTGGCCACTATATGAAGCGGTCGGGTAAGATGCTGCAGAAGAAGAAGTTACATACAACAACGAGAGTTTAGCCAGATTTAGCCATACATTCATCCAAACAAATAATAAAGTGGACGTGTGGACAAGGAAGCCATTGCTTGCTCGAGAATTCAGCTATGTTTCCTTTGTGTATAGCCCGCCCTTATCATACATCTATAAATGTTATGTTTAAACATATTCGCACTCCCAGCATTAAAGCAATCATTAGATAATGCTTTCCTTTCATTTATCTTCTTCTGTGAGAATTAGTATTTTGTGTGATTGAGATTCGTGCTAGTGGCGCCGAATAGCGACCAATGGCAAATCAAAATTTTCGAAAATTGTTTGTTAATCGGATTAACAGATAAACGAAATGTTATGTTTAGTATTATTAGAAAACTCGTTGTTTACTGGAAATGTTTTCCTTGTGTTAGTATTTAATTATGATGGAGAACAAATATTTTGAGATATAGTAGAAGTTGTGGATTTGTGTTGGTGACAACATAATAGTTAAGTAAATATGTTTGCGTTCTCACTTTCGACAATGGGTTTAGATAAAGGAAATTTGTTGTTGTTGTTGTTGTTGATATATTGTAATTCTATTCAGCATACTTGATTTTATGATTGTTTACTATACTATTTTCCGTTTACGTTCCACAAACTGCAGCCAGTCCTCATCACTCCATAAATACCTTCAGATCGTGTATATAGATTTTAATATAGTTTTTAACCTAAAAACACCCATTGTTGCCCCAATAGCGGTGCAATGTCTTTTAACTGGCCCTGACTGGAACTACCAACGGACACAGACGCCGCAGGACTTACGACGCTCCTAAGGAGCCCAGTCCTTCAAAGGAAGAAGAAGACTATTAGACGGGAAATATGTTACATATACACCTGTTGTTGAGTTATCTATAGTTGTACGAATATACACTCACTGAACCATAACGAGTATTTCCATTGGCTGCCGCATTATCCCAGCCAAACCATAAATCTGTGACAATGTCCAATCGGCATTGTTCCGTTTTAAATGCTGCTTTGTGCAAATATTTATATTAATATCTTCATACCCATTCAATATTTGTAAAACGTATATGTATACGATTATTAGTCTAATGTACTAGGCGTCTTTTATAACTATGATCTTTCAGTTCTGGAATCAGTCTAGTTCCTCCAAAAATTATAACCGTAACTCAAAAAAAGAGCCCAAGCAATTGATGAAGCCAGCGCTTGACCTAAAGACGGTCGGTTAGTGTGCTTCATGTCGTGAGTTGCTTGCGAGGATATATTGACAATCAATGATTTTGAGAATGAAATATTCTGTTAAAATTATAGTGTTAAAATAATTATTTGATTTTATAATCATGAAGCAAATTTTAAGGAATATTGACGAAAAAATAAAAGACAACTATAAAGCTATAAAACGTTCAGGTCAATAGGCCTACCATCAACCCAGAGAAGCAAGCGTATCTATGTTTGTTAGTTTTGTCCCAGTAAAACAGTTATCTAATTCTGATGGTTACTTTTCACTACTATGCATAATATTGTCAATGATTATGACAACATTAAAAATGTAACTTTCAAGATGGCTAGGAATCGAGTGTTGTGAAGTATGTGTATAACGCTTTTATATTAACAAAAACTAACACCCGAAAGATTGCAGGTACAATCGGTGCCTCTTATTCCGGATATTCAACAGAACGAATATATTTTCTTTCTTAGCTGCGCTTCCACCTTTGCTCGCAGGGCAAGTGGCACAGTCCTTCACTGAACAATGTCTGGTACGGTTCTAGAAAGTCATCTCTGTCTACCTGGTGCACTGCGGATGAATTCATCTTTAATACCGACAACCAGTTATTTCCTAGTAGATTCGGTCCCAATCCAGACACAAAAGCGTGGAAATTATAACGCACGTTGTTGTTGTCTACCTTCAGCTGAACCTGTCCTAACGGCTGAATACTGCTGCCTGCATAAGTATACAAACGTGGTACTTTATTTATCTCTAAAGCTAGTAGTGGGGCTGATCCTTTTTCTATGGTCCACTCCTTTTTCGAAATCAACGAAACTGAGGCTCCTTTGTTTATTTCCATAGTTATCCATGTTCCTGTCTCACAGTACAAACACACGGTTTTACTGTGTCGTTGCGAGTTGTGTGGTATGTCTGTTCACACAAATCATTGATGGTGGCGATGCGTCTGCTCAAAACATTCTTACAAAATGGTTAGGTTTGTAAAAGGCACGTTCTTATATAGCAATGTCCAGTCCTTGGGACAAATCAAAGCGCTCTACACTTCACTCCGTGGTGGAACGGTTCATTTCAATGCCATTTCGACTTCTCTGTGAAGCATTCAGCAACGTTGCAATTACAGCGCGAAGACTTTTCTTTCAGAAAACCATCTCTGCCTCTGCCTATAGCCTGACAGCCTACAGTTGAGTGAACTGTGGAAACATGGGATCAACGAAATTGCCAAAGCTTCGAAATGGCATCAAGAAGATTCGAACCCGGTTTCTTTCGATTGAGAGCCCGACGTTCTAACAACTACGTTATTGCGCCTCCTATAAAAAATACGTGTTACGTGTGTGGCATATCTTGCTCCAGGCTTTACACGTCATCTCATTATGGGGTTGTCCTCCACATCCAGGACACGATCTTACATTCGCCTAGTACGGTAACACATTCTGATGGACTTCTTTTGATTGTCTGTCATGTGTTGCATCAGCTATCTGGCGATCACGATAGAAACTACTTCTGCCCCGTTATCGTAAAGATCAGCGATGGCTGTGTTCTTTCTGTTTCACAGTCTTACAACTGTCTTGTTGACATCTCTTTCCTTGTCTCTTCTCTCGTCATTCTCTACTGTGTCACCACCCAGCAATCTCTCCCACTTACCCGTTTATCTTTATTTTACCGTACACTCTGCCTCCCACTCATTCTATGTCACAGTCTTACCAACTGTCCCTCTCACATCTCTCTCGTTGTCTCTGCTCTCCCCGTCTCCCCACCTGGCTGGACACAGTCCAATTCACCTTGTCCTGTCATCATCACAACCAACTTGTCTACCTCCGTTAGTAAACATTTCACCGTCTTGCACACACTAAATACAACATAAAAAATAACCCACCTTTACGTCCTCCACGAATTTACACACTAGGACTTAGCGAATTCTACCCAGCTGTCACAACAAGATTTAACAAGATTTAACAAGATTTGCCATCCAAGCCAAAGGCCCAGATGGCAAGTGGACAAGGAAGCCATTGGCTTATCGAGAGTCCAACAATGTTCACCTACTTATAACCCGCCCTCCTGATATATGTGTCAACCTTGTTTTTAAACATATTCACGCTGCTAGCAGTTACACAATCTGTAGACAGTTTGTTCCATTCATTTATTGTCCTCTGTGAGAACGAGTGCTTCCTGATGTCCAATCGACATTGATCCTTTACTAATTTTACCTCATGTCCTCTAGTTCTGCTATCCTTCTTGAGTGAGAAAAACATATTTCTATCAATATTTTCATACCCATTCAATATCTTAAAAACTTCAATCTGATCTCCTCTTAACCTCCTTGTCTCTAGAGTTGTTAAACCACATTCTTTCAGGCGTTCTTCATAACTAAGGTCTCTAAGTTCTGGAATCATTTTAGTTGCTCTCCTTTGTATGCGTTCAAGCGTATCTATATCCTTCTTACGATATGGTCTCCATGCTTGTATACAGTATTCTAAATGAGGTCTAACTATTGCTTTATAAAGAGGTATAATTAACTTTTTTTCCTTATATGTTATGTTTCTTCTAATCAATCCAAGAATTTGATTACCCTTTGAAGCTGCAATACCACACTGCTCTGAAACTTTCATATCAGCGCTTATTGTAACTCCTAAGTCCTTTTCTTTTACAGTAGTACCAAGAACAGTAGCTCCCATTTTATAGTTTACATTCAAGTTCCCATGTCCTGTATGTAGGCATTTACATTTCCCAAAATTGAACAGCATCTGCCATTTCTCAGACCATTTCACTAATCTGTCTAGATCGTTTTGTAAATGTTGTTTATCACCATCAGTATTAACCTTTCTAAACAGTTTTGTGTCGTCCGCAAATTTCAGTACGTTACTTGTTATACTGTCGTCCAAGTCATTGATATAAATTAAGAATAATATAGGTCCTAATACTGATCCTTGAGGTACCCCACTCAAAACCGATTTCCAATTTGAAACTTCGCCATCTACTACAACTCGTTGTCTTCTGTCAGTCAGCCATTGTTCTATCCAGTCAGTTATGCTATCCCCGATACCATGGGCTTTTAATTTAAGTAGCAATCTTTGATGTGGCACTTTGTCAAAAGCTTTCTGAAAATCTAAGTAGATAATATCTACTGGCGATCCCATGTCTATCCACTTAGTGATTACTTCCAAAAAACATAACATATTTGTTAAGCATGACCTCGCTTTAAGGAATCCATGTTGAGATGAATTTAATAATTTATGCTTAACGAGGAAGTCCACCATATGGTCTTTAATTAACCTTTCTAATAATTTACAAATCACTGACGTTAAACTCACTGGTCTGTAATTCTCTGACTTATTTCTCGAACCCTTTTTAAATAATGGTATGATGTTTGCTTCTTTCCATTCAAACGGAACAACTCCCTCTTTTAATGACAAGTTGAATACTCTTGCAAGTGGTATACTGATTTGATCTACTGTTTCCATTAGTAATTTTGGAGGAATCCCATCCACTCCCGGTGATTTGTTATCCTTCATTGCCTTTATTTTCCTAGCTACCAATTCTGGAGTTACAACTAACGGTCCTAAATAGTCAGATTTAGCCCCCTGAAATTTAGCATCAGCAACTGGTAATGAACTAATATCTTCTTTTGTAAACACTGAACTGAAGTAACCATTTAGGTCTTCCGCCATTAAAAACCCCTGTGATATTATATTTCCAGCACTGTCTTCTAGAGGTCCAACCTTGTCTTGTACGTTTTGTTTACTCCTGACATATGCATAAAAACTCTTGCTGTCAGTTTTTATGTTACATGCCAGTTTTTGCTCATAGCTTCTTTTAGATTGTCTGATTTCAGTTGTAGCTGCATTAAGTGCCTCTTTGTATTTTGCATAGTCTTCTTCCTTTCTGGTACGCCTTTAAACCCTCCACATAGTTTGTTTTAGCATTATTTTTCTAATTGCCTCTTTTGACAAGTGTTTCTTTCTACACCGTTTTCCTTGTTTTCGGAAGGGAACAAATTTATCAATGATACTCTCAATTTCATATTTTAGAATATTCCAACATTCAATTGCAGTCTTATCCATCAGCATGTTATTCCAATCTAGCTGTGCTAAGTATTTTCTCATATCTTTGTAGTTACCTTTGTGGAAGTTTCTCTTGTACGTTTTCTTATTTTTACTTTCTGATTTTACATTGATGTCAAAATGTATTTGATTATGGTCACTATTACCCAATGGTTCAAATATTTTTACATTGTCCACTAATTCTTGTTGTGATGACAAAACTATATCTAATACATTTTCTCCCCTGGTTGGTTCTAGTACGTGCTGAGTAAGAAAGCTATCCTGGATTAAACATAGAAATTGTTGATCCTCAATCCCTGTGCTCTCTAGAGAATTCCATTGTATGTGTCCATGGTTAAAATCTCCCATTATGATACATTCCCCTTTACTAACTTCCTTTATAGCGTTTTTTATTGTTGTGTTGTCCTCTTCGTTTATGTTTGGACTTCGGTAAACTAATCCAATAGTTAATTTTGAATTTCCTGAAACAATTTTGCACCAAACAGCTTCATCGCAATCTGCTTCCCTTTCTAGTTTTATTTCATAAGCCTGAATAGATTCTTTAACATATAAAATAACTCCCCCGCCCCTTCTTCCTATTCGATCTTTCCTAAACATTACGTATCCTGTCAGTCCTAATTCAGCATCTGTTATATCTATGTTAGCCCATGATTCAGTTATACCAACTAGACCATATCAGACGACGATTCGCCTTTAGTTGTCATTTGCACTTCGCCATGTTAGAAATTAATTGTTTAATTATTTATATTCAGTTATGTTTACAATTTATTATCGGTAGTCTTCATAAAGACTGTTTCTTCTATTGTAGTACACACTTTATGTTAGATTATTTAAGTTTTAATAACATTTTCAAATATACACCTGCTTCTTATTCTATCCCACTAACCACAACATACCATATTACTGTTAGCGCTAACTTTTGATATCAAATATTGCCTAAGCAAGGTCTCTAGCTACTATATGTTTAAGATACATGTAATAAAAATAAAATGCTATCAATATTCCAAGCTTTTTTTGATATGTAACTTCAATTATGTGTTCCCATCAATATTTTCCCGTCATGTTTATTTGCCGCAGTAGTGGGAAAAACGTGGATACGTCTCTATCAAAGTATGTTTTTTCAAGTTTTTTGTACTTTTTGCTTTTTTATAAATGTTACGTTATGTTCTTGTTACTTAAGAGGTAACATTAAAACGTGATACAAAAATTGCGTTTGTCTTATTTATTCATATATTTTACTTCCGAAGATGCTTTTAAAGTGGCGTTTAATATGACGACATACATTGTTTAGTCCACTTCACAATGCTTTCTCAATAATCATAGAACATAATCAAACAAAATATCCTACATCTATCATACTAAGTTTCACTATTAACTGGTAGATGTATACATCAAATGTAGGAAAGGTGTGCTGTAATCTTGAATCAAAAAGTGTCTACCGTAAGTTACATATCGGGTCCTGTCTTGGATGTTCTGTTTCAATTTAGTTGAACAATAAAACTTAAACATTATCTAATGAACTTTCTAATCTCTGCCACCCGGATGTATTTTATGTTTTATGTGCAAGAAGTATTACACATATAAAATAAAAACATAATTGTGACAACTAAAGTTTTCTTTGCAATAGTCCAATAGTCGGTCTAGGATTGTCATGCTATTACAACTATTTACAACGAAGGTCGTCAGTTAAGATTACATGTCGTGTTAAATATATAAATGTATGGTTACCTGCGAGCAGATGTTCGTGTTCTGATGCTAGACCTGTTTAAAATCAGCAAGCGTTATTGCTGGTACGATGTTTTCTATGCTGAAACAGACTCAACAAACAGTAATTCTTTAAATATTTGCGTTTTTGTTCCGACTCTCTCAAGTACAAATCACGTGTAGTACTTCCGGCCTCTATTGTAACAAACACAACCGCGGTCACCTCGTGTCCGATACAAACTTTCCTCCGTTATTCTCGTTGTTCAACGATAGCAACATCATGTGGGAAGTGATGTGTGGAAGTAATTCATGCATTGACATTTAACTTTCGAAGGATGCTAGTTTGGCCGTTATTTATTTTGCCGTTGGTGATTTACTTTCATCCTTTCAGTGAGTATTCCGATGGGCAGACAATGTTGCTGCAGGAATCTTTTGAGAATCATATGCCCTCTGAGGCTCTTTCGAAGCCGCAGGCGCAACAGGTCGCGTTTTGATAACGACGGGTGATGCCGTCGCGCGCGTATCGAGTTTTAGCTAGTTATACTCGACAATACGAAGGACGAACCGGACCTGACACTGTATATAACTATAACTGTTAAAATTGGATTTATTTCTTTCGAATATAAACTGGCTAGTGGACAAGGAGGCCATTGGCTTATAGAGAGTCCAACAATTTTATCATCTATGTGTAGCCCGCCCTTATCATATATCTGTCAATTCTATTTTTAAACATATTCACACTACTAGCATTAACACAATCATTTGACAGTTTGTTCCATTCATTTATCACCCTCTGTGAGAAAGAGGACTTTCTCATGTCCAACCTACACTGTTCCTTAACTAGGGCTGCTTTGTGTCCTCTGGTTCTACTGCCTTGTTTAAGTTTGAAGAATATATTCCTATCAACATCCTCATAACCGTTCACTATTTTAAATACTTATATTAATCTCCTCTTAGTCGCATGGTCTCTAGTGTTTGTCAAACCACATTGTAATAAGCGGATTTCATAACTAATGTCTCTTAATTCCAGAATAATTTTAGTTGCTCTTCGTTGTATTCTTTCTAGCTTGTCTATGTCCTTCTTACGATTGTATACAATATTACAAATGTGGTCTAACTATTGCTTTGTACAGGGGTACAATTAGCTGTTTCACCTTATACGTGATAGTTCTCCTAATTAGCCATAGAATTTGATTTCCTAAATGTTACGCCTTAGTCCTTTTCTTGTGTGGTTCTACCTAGTACAGCATCCCCCATTTTATATTCTTCGTCCATGTTTCCATGTCCTATGTGTATGCATTTACACATCCCAAAATTGAATAACATTTGCCATTTTTTCTGACCATTTAACTAATTTATCTAGATCATCCTGTAAACTTTGTTTATCTGTAACATTAGTAACCTTTCTGAATAGTTTTGTGTCATCTGCAAATTTCAGTACTTTGCTAGATATGTCATCTTCCAAATCATTTATATATATTAAAAACAATATAGGGCCTAATACTGATCCCTGTGGTACCCCACTCAAAACAGATTTCCAGTTTAAAATCTCACCAACTACTATTGCTCTCTGTCTTCTCTGTGTAAGCCACTTTTCTATCCAGTTGATGACATCATTAGCTATACCATGTGCTTTTAGTTTAAGTAACAATCTTTGATGTGGCACTTTATCGAAAGCTTTCTGAAAATCTAAGTAGACAACATCCACTGGTGACCCTGTCATCTACCCACTTTGTAATTTCTTCCAAAAAACATAAGAGATTAGTTAGACATGACCTTGCTTTTAGGAACCCATGTTGAGATGGATTTATTAATTTATGTTTTACAAGGAATTCCACCATGTGGTCTCTAATTAATGTTTCGAGTAATTTACATACAACTGATGTTAAACTCACTGGTCTGTAATTTTCTGGTTTTTTCCTCGATCCTTTCTTAAATAGGGGTGTAATGTTTGCTTCTTTCTATTCTGAAGGAACTATTCCTTCTTCTAGTGACAAGTTAAACACTTTTGCAAGTGGAGTACTAAGTTGCTCAACAATTTCCTTAAGCAGTTTTGGTGGTATCCCATCAACTCCAGGTGATTTATTATCTTTCTTCTTCTTAATTTTCTTTTCTATCATTTCAGGAGTTACAAATAACTGCTACAAATGTTCTGATTTATTGCCCTCAAATTTAGTAAATGGAACTGGAAGTGAGCTGATATCTTCAGTGGTAAAAACTGAGCTAAAATACTCATTCAGGACCTCTGCCATTTGAAACCCGTCGGAAATTATGTTTCCGTTGTTGTTTTCGAGTGGTCCGACTTTATCTCGAACTTTCTGTTTATTCCTTACATAAGCATAGAAACTCTTGCTCTCATTTTTTACATTACCTGCCATTTTTTTTCAAAGGTTCTTTTAGATTCTCTCATTTCTGTTGTAGCTAGGTTAAGTGCCTCTTTGTAGTTCGTGTAGTCTTCTACATTTCCAGTGTGTTTATATATCCGCCACAGCATCTATTTATGAGCAATTTTTCTAATAGCCTATTCTGACAGTTGTTTCTTCCTGGACCTTTTCCCTTGTTTTCTTAATGGAACAAATTTCTCAATAATGCCCTCAATGTCATATTTTAAAAAATTCCAGCATTTTGTTACTGTCTTGTTCTTCAGCAAGTTGTTCCAATCTATATTTGCTAGATATCTTCTCATCTCTTTATATTTACCTTTGTTGAAGTTCCTCCTCCATTGTTTTTTATATGCATACCCTGTTTTTACTTTTATATTAAACTGGATTTGGTTATGGTCACTTAAACCCAAAGGTTCGTGTACTTTAACATTGTCAACTTATTCATTTTGAGAAGACAACATTAAATCTAACACATTCCCACCTCTGGTTGGTTCCAAGACATGTTGAGTAAGGAAACAATCCTGTGTTAGAAGTAGAAACTGATGGTCGTCACCTCCAGCACTCTCTAATGATTCCCATTGTATATAACCATGGTTCAAATCACCCATTATAACACATTCCCCCTTGCTCACCTCCCTTATTGCCTTTTGTAAATTTAGATCTTCCTCTTGTCCTATGTTAGGACTACGATAAACTACTCCTATTGTTAATGTTGAGTTCCTGGTAACTATGTTACACCAAATTGCTTCCTCACAATCTGCTTCACTTTTCAGTATTATTTCATATGCTTGGATATATTCTTTAATATATTAAATTACTCCGCCACCCCTTCTTTCTCGTCTATTCTTCCTAAACATTACATAGCCTGTCAATGCTAACTCAGCATCTACTATATCTTTATTTGCCCATGATTCTGTGATGCCTATTACTTGAGGATCAATATCTGCTACCATAATGTCTAACTCACTTTTGTTTTTCTATGCTCCTGGCATTTAAGCATACACATTTAAGTTCATTGTCTGAAATTATTGGTGAACATTTCTTTGGATGTGTATTTGTAGTAGTACTCCTTTGAGTTTTCTCTGTCAGTTCCCCCTGCGCATCTAGTTTAAATAATTTCTGGTACCTGTGCCCTCGTCGACAACTATGACAAACTCACACCCAAGAACTGCAGCACCCTTCCCTGTCAGATGAAGTCCCTCTCTCGTGAAAAAGTCATCTCTTCCCAAAAAGTACAACCACCTGTCTACGAAGTCTACTCCCTCCTCCATACATACTTTCTGTACTTGTACAATACAATATGTCCAATTCGTGCCTCTTTAAGTGTCTCGATCAACCTCCTGTACTTACAACGATGGCTGACGTTCCCTCCTTCTCTGCATTGTTCGTTCCCACATGCACGAGAACAGCACCTCCCGTGCCACCACCCATGACGTGTCCTGCCTCAGCTGCTATATCCTCTATTTTTGCCCATGGTAGGCATACTTTTATGTCATATCCTCTGTTTACAATTTTATCCACTTTCCTAATGAAGCAATCCCCCATAAATACCCGGGCTTTCCTCGCCTTCCCCTGTGATACTACATCAGCGATCTGAAACTATGTTGGCCCACCGGGCCAGTAAAATATGGAAACTTGTGGCCCGAAAGCCTCAAAAAGCGCCGGGCCAGTGGGTCAGTGTTAATGTCGAGGCCTGTAGTCAACCTTTCATGTGACGTTCGTTCACAAACATTGAACTGAAACATATATGGTGTGAAACGTAACGAATTGCCGCATATCACTTCTTAAACAACGTTTTCTTTGGACGTAGGCTATTGACCATCAACGTGTATTCAGTGTCTACATCTGCATAGTACGTACAATACCACTCACTTTGTGTTGTCAACAATACGTTGGTGTCGTACGTTACTGAAACGTGAATGAATGAACGTTTCATTGTGTCTTGGATATTATCTAACAAGTTAAATCTTACTTGGATTGTTATAATAAAACCATATTATCTTGGTGTAGATTCAATTTCATTTTCTTTCCACAGTGAACCTGATTAAAATGAACTTTGAATTCAAAGTGTGTGTTTTGCGTGATTAGTGTGTGATACGGCCATGTCTCATGACTTACACAGTTCCACCACCACATTTTGAATCGGTTAAGTAATTTAATCCAATATATCTTTCAACATAAATACCTTGTCTTTCTGACAAAATTGTCTGAGTGACACTGATGACTAAACGATTTCCATATTTTTAATTGACCACATCCATCTTCAAATCTTGCCATAACTTTAGCAGTATTTTCTTTTTTTAAGTGTTTTGCCATAGTAAAGACGAGCCATAAATTCATAACAGTTGAAAATGCATTTGTCGTATGAAAGAGGTTTGTGGACTACCCAACAAAGCAATATGGTGTGCACCCAATATCACATTGCATAAGACATAATGGAAACGATACATTCTTACTCTCGTAATTGGTTGAGACCAATTCCTAACTCACGCACCGGCGCAAGCACGCACGCAAACACGAACGCACGCGCACACACAAACTGTAGAAGTAACGCACGGAACCGTAGCCAACACCACAAAACATATTAACCAATGATATATTTCGATGTTGCAACACGTGTATTGGTAATCACGTACACAAGTAAAGGCATTTGATTGCTTTAATCCAGTTCATTAGCTATAAAGTCATCACAGGCACACACACACACACACACGCACGCACGCACGCACGCACGCACGCACGCACGCACACACACACACACACACACACACACACACACACACCGGAACTTACTCACGGAACCGTCATCAATACTACCAAATACATTAACGCGATGTTGCAGCACGTTTATTGGTAATCGTGTACACCAGTCAAGGCAGTTGATTAGCTCAATGCATTAGTAATACATTCGTCGTTATAATTATACACGCACACACAACTAAAAATGCCACCAATTGCTCAATTTTATAATACATGCAATGTTTCCACTGACAAATGTGTACTGTGTGTGAGAATAGGATATGCTGAAAAATTCCAAACGATAATGCAATTACGTACACATTGACTCCGGTTCTGTAGTTGCCTATACGTCTTCTTTCATGAATGTATTAAATAATATTCATGTACTAAGAAATCATAATAAAACAATTCAGTGAAGCAACAACATCGAAACATTACAAATGCATACTAGACCTTATTTAGTCTTTATTTGTGTTATACCTTATTTACCCTTATATAGTGTAACACACCCTGACACCATGGCATTAGAAAGCACTTTGTCAACATACATCAATTGTGGCTGAAAAAAGCCGAATACACGTGTTAGCGTAAGTACATATCTATGTGCGTGCACGGGCACGGGCACGGGCACGGGCACGGGCACGGGCACGGGCACGGGCACGGGCACGGGCACGTGTACGTACACACATGTCGTGTATATATGCTTATTTTGAAACTGGTTGGTTAGATGTTTGTATGCAGAATGCACATATAACATGACATAGGGCTTAGAAGGTATTGCTAGTTACTATGTCATCGCTCAAGAAACGGTGGTCGATTCAGTGAATGTCGTCCGTGAAATATTGGCAGATCCCTTTGATGCTCTCCCTCCTACTTACGGTGCCGCTCTCCAGGACTGCACACGAATAACACCACATTAACATGTATGAATGACTCATAATATATATATATATATATATATATATATATATATATATATATGTATATGTATATGCACACGGATAACAACACATTAACATGTATGAATGACTCATAATATATATATATATATATATATATATATATATATATATGTATATGTATATGCACACGGATAACAACACATTAACATGTATGAATGACTCATAAAATATATATATATATATATATATATATATATATATATATATATATATATATGTATATACATGTATATATATATATATATATATATATATATATATATATATATATATATATATATATATATATTTGTGCGTGTGAATATATATATATATGTATATACACCTGTATATATATATATATATATATATATATATATATATATATATATATATATATATATATATCGGGGCGTCCACATGAATTTTCCAGGGAAGGGCATCTGGAATTTGTATTATATATATATATATATATATATATATATTCGTGAGCTCATGACATATATGACAATATGATGTTCTCCCTCCTACTTACGGTGCAGCTCTCCACGACTGCACACGGATAACACCTCATTAACATGTATGAATGACTCATAATATAATATATATATATATATATATATATATATATATATATATATATATATATATATATATATATATATACATACATATATTCATAAACATTACAAATGCATACTAGACCTTATTTAGTCTTTATTTGTGTTATACCTTATTTACCCTTATATAGTGTAACACACCCTGACACCATGGCATTAGAAAGCACTTTGTCAACATACATCAATTGTGGCTGAAAAAAGCCGAATACACGTGTTAGTGTAAGTACATATCTATGTGCGTGCACGGGCACGGGCACGGGCACGGGCACGGGCACGGGCACGGGCACGGGCACGGGCACGTGTACGTACACACATGTCGTGTATATATGCTTATTTTGAAACTGGTTGGTTAGATGTTTGTATGCAGAATGCACATATAACATGACATAGGGCTTAGAAGGTATTGCTAGTTACTATGTCATCGCTCAAGAAACGGTGGTCGATTCAGTGAATGTCGTCCGTGAAATATTGGCAGATCCCTTTGATGCTCTCCCTCCTACTTACGGTGCCGCTCTCCAGGACTGCACACGAATAACACCACATTAACATGTATGAATGACTCATAATATATATATATATATATATATATATATATATATATATATATATATATATATATATATATATATATGTATATATATATATATATATATATATATATATATATATATATATATATATATATATATATATATATATGTATATATGTATATGTATATGCACACGGATAACAACACATTAACATGTATGAATGACTCATAATATATATATATATATATATATATATATATATATATATATATATATATATATATATATATATATATATATATATATGTATATGTATATGTATATGCACACGGATAACAACACATTAACATGTATGAATGACTCATAATATATATATATATATATATATATATATATATATATATATATATGTATGTATATATATATATATATATATATATATATATATATGTATATACATGTATGTATATATATATATATATATATATATATATATATATTTGTGCGTGTGAATATATATATATGTATATACACCTGTATATATATATATATATATATATATATATATATATATATATATATATATATCGGGGCGTCCACATGAATTTTCCAGGGAAGGGCATCTGGAATTTGTATTATATATATATATATATATATATATATATATATATATATATATATTCGTGATCTCATGACATATATGACAATATGATGTTCTCCCTCCTACTTACGGTGCAGCTCTCCACGACTGCACACGGATAACACCTCATTAACATGTATGAATGACTCATAATATAATATATATATATATATATATATATATATATATATATATATATATATATATATATATATATAGATACATATATTCATATATATATATATATATATATATATATATTTATATATATATATATATTTGTGCGTGTGCATATATATATGTATATACACCTGTATATATATATATATATATATATATATATATATATATATATATATATATATATATATATATTCATGAGCTTATGACATATATGACAATATAACGTTATTCAGATGTATACACATGTGATCAACTATGCAGGTTGATAATTAGAGCATTCCAAAACAGCTTTGAGATGGAGAGATTGTGTGAGGATGTGCGTGTGTGCGTGTGTGCGTGCGTACGCGCGTGTTATATGGAAGTTAGATCAACGATGAACAATGATTTGCTGCAATTTGGCAACACGAAACACTCACCCATTCGTTTGTTTCTGCGCCTTTGCGAAGCTTGTCAGGTTGCCCGGGTCGGTTGTGCTCTGCGAAATTTCGAATGATTCCCCAGTTCTACAAAAGTCCATTGTTTATTGGCTGGTATTCGATTAAAAAGTAAACAGTAATAAGAATAACAGGAGCCAAATTTGTTTACAAAAACAAACTTCAAGCATACGAAGCACAACCGGCTTTGCTTGTTTCGACTGCGATCCGGACCAGAGAAGGTGGCAGCCGCTGGTGTTAAAATCTCTTTGAAAGATGATATTGTGCCAACATTATTCTCAGTAGTGAAAGTTAGGTTGATGCCTCCAATCCGTAGAACACAGGCGGCGACACGGGCGTCACAGACCATGGTGCACCTAGGATCTAAGCGTGCTGTCAGCGCGGATAATAGTGATGTCGGCTCACAGTGAATTCGGCCTGGTGAATTCGGACAGCATTCTTTGGAGAGTTAACAAGATTGCCATCTCGAAAAACAAGTTCCAGATGGTAAGTGGACAAGGAAGCCATTGGCTTATCGAGAATCTAAAATTTGTCTCATCTATGTGTAGCCCGCCCTTATCAGATATCTGTCAATTCTATTTTTAAACATATTCACACTACTAGTATTAACAGTTCAGTCCACAACTCTGGTAACTTCGGCCTCAGATCACAAGGGACATAGTGATCTCGGCCCAAACGATTGTGTAGCGAGCACATGAAGTTGAATATGTCTTACTGCGAATAAAGCATAATATTTATTCTCTCATTTGTTAATTGATTTAGTTCCACATTAACCCGATAGTGCTACTTTGTAAATGTTTTTATAGCTTCCGTTTCCTTTCGCATCAAATACGGCGCTATATATTTTCCATTGAAACACGCAGTCATCGAGCTAATCATTAGAACTTATGCATTTCGTTGTATCCCTAACATTCATATCATATAATATATTATACCAAAACTACAATATTATATACAGTTGAATAAATTAAATTACAATTATCATATCTTGTTTCTATATTTCGGATTTTCATGCGCATCCCCTCACCAGAGGAAATTCTCCCCAAATTGTTTTATGAAATCAGATACAAAGCAATGACAGTGATAAGCGATTATTGTATTGTAGAAACAACGGGCCACCTGCATATGATCTTTGATCTATACATTGTTTTTCGTCAGATCATTTTGAATGTGAAACGTGGTCTTTTATTCACACCTACCCACTGTACGAAACAGAAGAAACATTCTACATTATCTGGTTAAACTTGGCATCCCTTTGATATACTTAAGGTACTTAAAGTGAAGGTTAATCCATTACTAGCTACAGCTAAGTAGATCTTGCGTGTCACCTCAGTCACCGAAATCACCCCAGTGTCCGGATTCATGCACATGGCAGTTGGGTCGAATTCACCAAGGGCTGAATCATCATCACCTGTCAGGTCTATGCGATGTTTACTTTCTGACCAAACCATACAAACGACCAACGTAGATCCGCCAAACTTCTCATATATTTTCCATACGTATACACATGGTCAAACATTACTCTTACTTCCACGTAACGTTAGCAAATTACACAAACAAATGCTAGCTATATCTTCTACGCCTAGCGCAACAAAACTAGGCATAGGAGATGGCAAGTTTATAAAATATACCGAAAAAGAATTTCAGCTTGTCCCTTGTTGTTATTCCGTTTAAGCCCAATTATATTCCTGATCTTCTATTAATAACCGTTCTCAGTATATGTACACATATGAATACCACTGTCAGATTATTGGTAGATGACTGCATCCTTTATAAATCCTTGAGAGTATGCAAGTTAATGTAATATATAAAAATGTTACTTTAATTCCATCTTCAAAATATCCAATTATCTTCAATCTTACGCTTCGGAATGAAACGAACGAAAAAACGAACGAACGAACGAACGAACGAATGAATGAACAAACGAACAAACAACCAACCAAACAGATAAACAGATAAACAAACGTGTGCAGAGTCGTCGACGTACATTGTCATTTGACCTTAAATGGAACCAACATGTAAATGAATAAAGCTAATCACATACCCGCACGCACGCACGCACGCACGCACGCACGCACGCACGCACGCACGCACGCACGCACGCACGCACGCACGCACGCACGCACGCACGCACGCACGCACGCACGCACGCACGCACGCACGCACGCACGCACGCACGCACGCACGCACGCACGCACGCACGCACGCACGCACGCACGCACGCACGCACGCACGCACGCACGCACGCACGCACGCACGCACGCACGCACACTTACGATATTGTTACACTTTCCCATCGCTTTGCTGATGACGTTCATCCTTTGGACATCGTATGCATCGTGCTGGTGGACTCCCGGAGACGTCATCATAGAGTCGCCGCGGTCTTGCCAGTACCTGTGTCCCTTGGGTCGTGGTGTGCCGTAGACGGGCCAAGCCTCCTCATTCCCATCCAGTGACGTAACTGTCGAACGATGCCATCTCTTCTTCTGTACGATGTAGACGACCAGGACGGCGACCATCGCGAGGAAGACGACGCTCAACACAGTCCCAATAGTGATTGACATCACTGCCACTCCTGTTGTGCAAACAAGTGACAGTAGTGCCATTGTTGCTCACATTGAACAATTCAAGCACACAAAAACGTTTTTATGATATAAATCCAACGCCACGACAGTGTTCTAATAAATTAGATAGTTTTTGCAAACGCACCGATCTCGGCTTCCTTCCCGATCCTGATCTCGCTATGCGTGCTACGTCATCGCTTCTTGTGTTTATACGACCATGGCCGTGTCGATCAGAAGGAAAATACATCGGAAAAATGAGTTTTACGTGCGCATTGTCTATGGTACAAAAATACACGAAACCATCGACGGCACCGTAGACTTAGATTTAGACATCGCATTGTAGATCAGACATATAGCATAAACTAGACCAAACATTCCAGCTGAAATGGATTGAAATTGTGTACAGTGCAGAAACGAACAGCTATGCCTATGCCATGGCTATGCTATGCCTATGGCTATGCCAAGACAATGATTGACGGCACTTGTCTAGAATCCGGGCCCACCTCAATTTCGCCGTTATTAACATGCAGTTAGTACAGTAACCATGCACTATGCATATACAATACATACTGACCTACGGAACATGTACATTACTAAACATGTTGTGCGTAAGAAAACATTTAATCACCTTTTTCGAAGCTCGAATTCGCATATTTACCTGCACTGAACGCCATCATGCCCCTTTTATTCGCAAGATGGCGACACTGATAGCGAGTTAAGGGTCTACCTCAATGTCGCCGTTAAAACATAATTATAATATGTATAGTAACCATGCACAATGCATACTGAACTACGGGACTTGTAAATTATTAACCATGTTGTGTGTAAAAACACATTTAATCACCATTTTTCGATGCTTGAATTCGCAAATTTACCTCGCTTAAAATTTCGCCATCTTAAGGGAGCAATATGGCGCTCAGTGCAAGTTAAATATGCGACTTCGAGCTTTCAAAGAGGTGATTAATTGTGTTTTTGCGCATAACATGTTTAATAATTTACATGTTCCGTAGTTCAGCATCAGCTTGTGCATGGTTGTTGTTGCCGATACGGTGACAGAACTGTCTCGGTTGCTGCTCCGCCAATGTAGAATGCACTTCCAAGCGAGATGAAGACACTCTCTTGCCTTGTGACTTTTAATAGACTCCTAGAAACGCTCCTTCCGGGTTGCATATGCATCATAAGCACCACATGTTTATATTTTTATTATTTTGCTTGTTTGATATTTAATTATATTTAATATTTAAAATTTTGCATTATTATCTTTACATGTTTTTATATCAATTTTGCACCATTTGTTTTTACTTATTTATTATTTAATATCATATATCTTTTATAATTATCTTCTATATAACTTATTCTTTTAATACAATGTATTCTCTTCTATCTGAATTAATTTATCATCATTTACATAACTTGTCAATGTTTTGCATACAAATGTATTTTAAGCGCCTCCAAATGGATTTATCTAGATTTATGGCGCTATACAAATGTTCTTCTTATCTTATCTTACATATCGAATGTTAATAACGTCGATATCGAGGTAGGCCCGGATTTTGATTTTGTTATAGTTTGACATTCTATATTGTATTTGTTTATAAATAAAAGATATACTCGCGTTTCCTAACTTCTTCTTCGACTCGATTTTGTTTTGGTTCACATATGCAAGGTTAGCGCAACTATCCGACTATTATTTTCGTAATTAAATTCATATTTTGTTGCGATACGAGGCACACAACTGCAGCTGTCAGTTCAGCATAAACAGTGACCTCCAATTATCGCTAGTTGCAGAACGATAAAATACCGCGTTGCCACGGAATTGTGCGACGCACAAATTTGGGACATGCAACCATACAAACAAGTTTTTTTATTTAAAATATTTTCGGAAATCATGAAGATTACTTGTTCTGCTTAACTTAATTTAAATATATTGGTACATATTGTCTATGCAAAATTGTACAATGAGAGGGGGAGGACAATGGGTGCACAAAAATGAAAAACAAACATTTCTTTATTTCCGAAAATTATTTCAGCAGCCTGCATTTCATTGTTGTGTTACAGTGCAGCATCCAAATTGCAACCCTCGGCTCCATTGTTTGGGATACTAGCAATAATCTTTAGTTCAGTATATTTTTAGAATAATTCTTAATCTTATGGTTATGGATGGTTAAATGTCTCATTTAGTTTATATTGAAGCTGAAAATCACTGTTCTACCTAATGGCGTTTTCCCTTCAATTTCTCCCAAATTGGCCAACAATATCCAAAATAAATGTGGCAGAACACCATCCTGAAATAACAAAATCTGCAAAAGTTTAAGCCATATGTTTTAACATGTGTGGAATGCCCCATTGCAAAATTTGTCTTTTCAGCTATGTTATGTAGACCTATGAAGATGTGTAATTGTAATTATTATAATCATAATTTTGGGGTGTCATTTAAAATCCGAGAGTTGGCGAAAGCAGACTGGGATCAATGTTATGAATTATCCAGTTCATATAAAACAGTAAATTTTATTATTTATTCTTAAGACTAACTTCCACTTAAAAAATTGCAAGGTCTGATAATCTTATTTGGAATTCAATAAAGGTTGTGGCATCTGCTATAAGTAAACATGCCATTTGTGGGACAACACAATAAAGGTGGAGAAATATGCAGATAAACATTTTATTGTCAGCTTGCAATTATATATATAATACAATAGTAATATACTATTATACTTTAACAATGTTTGCACTATGCTGTGAACAATACATCAGGTGTTTTGTTTATTTGTGATTTGAATTGAGTAAACATGAATTGAGTTGGATTTTAATTGAACTTTTTGTCAATCCATTGAATTGAAGTTGAAATGATCCTTGTGAATTGGAATTCATCCCCTGAAGGTTCAGTTGGTCATGGCCCCAAATAGACTCATTGCCGATCTCGCCAGTCTCCTTTGCGAGAGCCAGCTACTGGAACGTATCGAGCCAGTGCCTGAGCAGCGGCACTACTGTCTTAATGGTGATCCAGCCTACCGATTGCGTACCACCCTTATATGCCCGTTGTCTGGACCACATCTCACTCCAGACCAAGACCATTTTAACAAGGCCATGGCCAGTGTACTACAATGAACGGGGCATTGGTAAAGTTGAATGTTGTAAGGTTTTGTTGATTTCAAAAAGAACTTGAAATTGTATCTTCAACCAGTCAGAACGTTTTATGTTGTTGAAGTACTCCTCACAAACTGCAACAGCTGCCTCTTTACCGGTCAAACATCCACCTACTTTAAAATCAATCCTCCTAGAATCGAGGAATATTTACAACTTTACACCATGGTGAACAAATATAGGCAAATTGAGAATCAATGCCAATCGTTATTGAACAAAAATATTATAGTTCTTGCAGAAACATATTCATTGTATGTTATATTACATAACAGGCACAAACTATTTGTAAATGTTTGCTTATTTATATATATATATATATATATATATATATATATATATATATATATATATATATATATAATTATATATATATGTATATATATATATATATATATTTATACATAAATATATATATATATATATATATATATATATATGTATATATATATAAATAAATATAAATATATATATATATAATATAAATATAAATAAATATATATATATATATATATATATATATATATATATATATATATATATATATATATATATATATATATATATATTTATATATAGTTCATCACAAGCCTAAAATATATTAAAAAGAAAAACCACAGATCCTGCGTGCCTGCTAGTACAAAATCGTCACGAAATCAGTACAAACGAAATGTCACATCACCTGATTTATTAGATGGTTTCAATGGCGTTTCTGAAAATAAAGACAAAGCTACATTATCATAGTTGCTCGTCATTACAGTATATATAGCAAAAATACATGTAGTGTATTTGTCATCGGCACCAGACAAGTACTAATGCTTGTGCATAATATGCAAACTATGCTGCAGTTCCCGTGATTGCTTCGGGATATTGCATATAACTGACTACATTTACTGCAATCGTCATTTTTCATTGAAAATTATATAACGATATTTCTGTTCCAAAGTCAATGAATCCGCAAGCTTACCTGAGAAGTATACGCTGTCACGTTTAATCTCAAACGGTTCACGGTCGATATAATGAGCTTAGAATGGAATGCATACGTAGGAGAAGTAATTTCATCAGAAACATAAATTAACGTAAATTAATTTGTGGTTCTTACTTATTGCCCTGACCGAGTCTGAATCGACAGCGTAGTTCCCAAAATGGCCGCCTTTTGTGGCGTTTATTACTGTGTCCAGTATGGTAGTCAAGGTATCCGTGGCTGCTGCCTTGTGTATGGCTAACTCATAATTGACAACTGTACTGCCTTCGCTGCAACCACGTGAAACACATGCATATACAGGTTAATTTTACACTTATACATTTATATTGTATGTTAATGTTTTGATATTATAATTGATTGATTGCATATTAATAACACTAATTATTATCAATGGTGTCGTTATTATCATCATTGTCATTTTGTTGTCGTCATCACATTTTTATTCATAACCCTGTATCTATGTCACACTGCAATATAGATGATGTTACAACCGACACCATGTGCACATAACGGGTCTTACCTGAATGTCACGTCGACTATGGCAAAGTTTTCTTTACCCAGTGTCACCTCAAGAATAATGGTCAACTGGAATGTAGACATTGATGACAGAGTAATAATGTGTGCCAGCTGTTTGTAACAAAATGTACCGATCGCCTTCAATGTCACACATACATGCAAACGCACACACGTACGCACGCACGTACGCACGCACGCATATTATTTTGCAACCAATATTTTATTTTAGCAGACTTGTTTCAGATATGTAAAGACAAATGCATCGAGAACAGAGCTATGATTGTGAAACTGTAGAAAATATTACCGTATCAACAATTGTCGTCCTTAGGCTCTTGTAATCTTCCGATGTTTTGTCTGCCAGTCTTGGAGTGTAATTAATAGTAGTCAGCCTGATACGGACTTTCACACGCGCCTGATCAGCAGGTGGGATAATGGTTGATGTCATCAACGACGTTATTGTTGTTGTTGTCGTCTGTGTTGCAGTTGTAGTGATCGTGGGTGTCGGTGTTGTAGTTGTACTGATCGTGGGTGTCGGTGTTGTAGTACGAGTGATCGTGCGTGTCGATGTTGTAATTGCAGTGATCGTGGGTGCTAACGTTGTAGGTGGAGTGATCGTTGGTGTCAGTGGTGTAATTGTAGTGATCGAGGGTGTCCGTGTTGTAATTGTAGTGATTGTAGGTGCCAGTGTTGTAGTTGTTGTTGGAATGATCGTGGGTGTAGTTGTACTTGGCGTGATGGAGGGTGTCGATGTTGTAGTTGGGGTGATCGTGGGTGTCAGTGTTGTCGTTGGATTGATCGTGGGTGTCATTGTTGTAATTGCGTTGATCGTGGATGTCGGTGTGGTAGTTGTAGTTGGTGAGATCGTCGGTGCCAGTGTTGTTGTTGGGGTGATCGTGGATGTCGGTGTTGTAGTTGATGTGTTCGTGGGTGTCAATGTGGTAGCTGGAATGATCGTAGGTGTGGGTGCTGTTGATGTAGATGCAGTAATCGCGGGTATCGGTGTTGCAGTTGTAGTGCTCGTGGGTGTTGGTGTGGTAGTTGTAAGAGGAGTGACTGTGGGTGTCGATGTTGTAGCTGGAACAATCATGGGTGTCGGTGTTGTTGTTGTAGTTGGAGTTAATGTGGGTGTCTTTGTCGTTGGAGTGATCGTGGGTGTTGGTGTTGCAGTGGGTGTGATCGTGGGTGTCGGTGTGGTAGTTGTAGTAGGAGTGATCGTGAGTGCAGGTGTTGTAGCTGGAATGATCGTAGATGTCGATGTTGTTTTTGTAGTTGGAGTGATCGTGGGTGTCGGTGTTTTAGTTGGAGTGATTATGGGTGTCTGTGTTGCAGTTGTAGTGATCGTGGATGTCGGTGTGATAGTTGTAATAGGAGTGAGCATGGGTGTCTGTGTCGTTGTTGTAGTTGGAGTGATCTTGAGTTCCGTTGTTGTAGTTAGAACGATCGTGGGTGCTAGTGTTGTAATCAGTGTGATCGTGGATGTCGGTTTTGTAGTTGTAATGATGGTGGGTGTCGTTGTTGCTGTTGTAGTTGGAGTTACTGTGGGTGTCATTGTTGCAGTTGGTGTGATCGTGGGTGTCAGTGTTGTCATTGGAATGACCGTGGGGGTAGGTGTTGTAGATGGAGTGATTGTGGGTGTCGGTGTTGTAGTTGGAGTAAACGTGGATGTCGGTGTTGCAGTTGGAGTGATTTTGGGTATCGATGTTGTAGTTGGGGTGATCATGGGAGTCTGTGTTCTAGGCAGGGTGAGTGTTGGTGTCGTTGTTGTAATAGGGGTGATGGCGGGTGTCGGTGTTGTAGCTGGAGGGATCGTGGGTGAGTGTGTTATAGTTGAGGTGATCGTGGGCGTGGGTGTTGTGGATAGGGCAATTATGGGTGTCGGTGTTGTAGTTGGAATGATCGTGGGTGTTGGCGTTGTAGTTGGAGTTATCGTGGGTGTCGGTGTTGTAGTTGTGATCGTAGGTGTTGGTGTTGTAGGTGTAATGATCGTGGGTATCGGTGTTGTAGTTGGGGTGATCGTGGATTTCAATGTTGTCGTTGGAGTGACCATGGGTGTAGTTGTTGTAGTTTGAGTGATTGTGGATGTTGGTGTTGCAGTCGTAGTGATTGTGGGTGTCGGTGTGGTAGTTGTAATAGGAGTGAGCTTCGTTGTCGGTGTTTTAGCTGGAATGATCGTGGTTGTCGGTGTTGTTGTTGTTGTTGTTGTTGGAGTTGGAGTTACTGTGGGTTTCGTTGTTGTTGTAGTTGGGGTGATCGTGGATGCCAGTGTTGTCTTTGGAATGACGGTCGGTGTAGGTGTTCTAGATGGAGTGATTGTGGGTGTCGGTGTTGTAGTTGGAATGATTTTGGGTGTCGCTGTTGTAGTAGGGGTGATCGTTGGTATCGGTGTTGTAGCAGGAATAATCGTAGGTGTCGGTGTTGTAGTTGAGGTGATCGTGGGCGTGGGTGTCATAGATACGGCAAGTATGGGTTTCGGTGTTGTAGTATGAATGATCGTGGGTGTTGGTGTTGTAGTTGGGGCGAGCGTGGATTTCAGTGTTTTCGTTGGAGTGACCATGGGTGTAATTGTTGTAGTTTGAGTGATTGTGGGTGTTGGGGTTGTGGATTGTGGGTGTCGGTGTGGTAGTTGTAATAGGAGTGAGGGTGGGTGTCTGTGTTGTAGTTGGAATTATTGTAGGTGTCGGTGTTGTTGCAGTAGTTGGAGTTATTGTAGGTGTCGTTGTTATTGTAGTTGCGGTGATCATGGATGTCAGTGTTGTCATTGCAATGACAATGGGCGTAGGTGTTGTCGATGGAGTGAATGTGGGTGTCGGTGTTGTAGTTGGAGTGATTGTGGGTATCGATATTGTATTTGGGTTGATCTTTTATAGGCAGGGTGACTGTTGGTGTTGTTGTAGTAGGGGTGATGGAGGGTGTCGGTGTTGTAGCTGGAGTGATCGTGGGTGTCGGTGTTGTAGTTGAGGTGATCGTGGGCGTGGGCGTTGTAGATAAGGCAATTATGGGCGTCGGTGTTGTAGTTGGAATGATCGTGGGTGTTGGCATTGTAGTTGAGGTGATCGTGGGCGTGGGTGTTGTAGATAGGGCAATCATGGGTGTCGGTGTTGTAGTTGGAATGATCGTGGGTGTTGGCGTTGTAGTTGGAGTTATCGTGGGTGTCGGTGTTGTAGTTGTTGTGATCGTAGGTGGAGGAATGATCGTAGGTGTCGGTGTTGTTGTTGAGGTGATCGTGGGCGTGGGTGTCGTAGATACGGCAAGTATGGGTGTCGGTGTTGTAGTATGAGTGATCGTGGGTGTTAGTGTTGTAGTTGGGGCGAGCGTGGGTGTCAGTGTTGTCATTGGAATGACCATGGGTGTAGGCGTTGTAGATGGATTGATTGTGGGTGTCGGTGTTTTAGTTGAAGCAATCGTGGATGACGGTGTTGCAGTCGGAGTGATTTTGAGTATCGATGTTGTAGTTGGGGTGATCAAGGGTGTCCGTGTTATAGGCAGGGTGACTGTGGGTGTCGCTGTTGTAGTAAGGGTGATCGTGGGTGTCAGTATTGTAGCTGGAGTGATCGTGGGTGTCGGTTTTGTAGTTGAGGTGATCGTGGGCGTCGGTGTTGTAGATATGGCAAGTATGGCTGTCGGTGTTGTAGTATGAATAATCGTGGGTGTTGGTGATGTAGTTGGGGTGAGCGTGGATATCAGTGTTGTCGTTGGAGTGACCATGAGTGTAGTTGTTGTAGTTTGAGTGAACGTGGATGTCGTTGTTTTAGTTGGAGTGATCATGGGTGTTGGTGTTGCAGTCGTAGTGATTGTTGGTGTCGGTGGGGTAGTTGTATTAGGAGTGAGCGTGGGTATCGGTGTTGTAGCTGGAATGATCGTGGGTGTCGGTGTTGTTATTGTAGTTGTAGTGATCGTGTGTATTGGTGTGTTAGTTGTAAGAGGTGTAAACGTGCGTGTCGGTGTTGTAGCTGGAATGATTGTGGGTGTGGTTGTCATTGTTGTAGTTGGAGTGATGGTGGGTGTCGGTGTTGCAGTGGCTGTGATCGTGGGTGTTGGTGTGGTAGTTGTGATAGGAGAGATCGTGAGTGCAGGTGTTGTAGATTGAATGATCGTAGATGTCGGTGTTCTTTTTGTAGTTGGAGTTACTATGGGTGTCGGTGTTGCAGTTGTAGTGATCGTGAATGTCGGTGCGGCAGTTGTAAAAGGAGTGGGCATGGGTGTCTGTATCGTTGTTGTAATTGGAGTAATCGTGAGTGCCGTTGTTGTAGCTAGAACGATCGTGGGTGCCGGTGTTGTAGTCGGTGCGATCGTGGATGTGGTAGTTGTAGTTTGAGTTGTCACGAGAGCCGGTGTTGTAATAGGAATGATCGTGGGTGCCGGCGTTGTTGCTGTTGTTGGAGTTGCTGCGGGTGTCGTTGTTGTAGTAGGGGTGATGGCGGGTGTCGGTGTTGTAGCTGGAGTGATCGTGGGTGTCGGTGTTGTAGTTGAGGTGATCGTGGGCGTGGGCGTTGTAGATAGGGCAATCATGGGTGTCGGTGTTGTAGTTGGAATGATTGTGGGTGTCGGTGTTGTAATTGTTGTGATCGTAGGTGTTGGTGTTGTAGGTGTAATGATCGTGGGTATCGGTGTTGTAGTTGGGGTGATCGTGGATTTCAGTGTTTTCGTTGGAGTGACCATGGGTGTAGTTGTTGTAGTTTGAGTGATTGTGGATGTTGGTGTTGCAGTCGTAGTGATTGTGGGTGTCGGTGTGGTAGTTGTAATAGGAGTGAGCTTCGTTGTCGGTGTTTTAGCTGGAACGATCGTGGTTGTCCGTGTTGTTGTTGTTGTTGTTGTTGTTGGAGTTACTGTGGGTGTCGTTGTTGTTGTAGTTGGGGTGATAGTGGATGCCAGTGTTGTCTTTGAAATGACGGTCGGTGTAGGTGTTCTAGATGGAGTGATTGTGGGTGTCGGTGTTGTAGTTGGAGTGATTTTGGGTGTCGCTGTTGTAGTAGGGGTGATCGTGGGTGTTGGTGTTGTAGTTGGGGCGAGCGTGGATTTCAGTTTTGTCGTTGGAGTGACCATTGGTGTAGTTGTTGTAGTTTGAGTGATTGTGGGTGTTGGTGTTGCAGTCGTAGTTATTGTGGGTGTCGGTGTGGTAGTTGTAATAGGAGTGAGCGTGGGTGTCTGTGTTGTAGTTGGAATGATTGTGGGTGTCGGTGTTGTTGCAGTAGTTGGAGTTATTGTAGGTGTCGTTGTTATTGTAGTTGGGGTGATCGTAGATGTCAGTGTTGTCATTGCAATGACAATGGGCGTAGGCGTTGTCGATGGAGTGAATGTGGGTGTCGGTGTTGTAGTTGGAGTGATTTTGGGTATCGATATTGTATTTGGGTTGATCATGGGTGTCTCTGTTATAGGCAGGGTGACTGTTGGTGTCGTTGTTGTAGTAGGGGTGATGGAGGGTGTCGGTGTTGTAACTGGAGTGATCGTGGGTGTCGGTGTTGTAATTGAGGTGATCGTGGGCGTGGGCGTTGTAGATAAGGCAATTATGGGTGTAGTTGGAATGATCGTGGGTGTTGGCGTTGTAGTTGAGGTGATCGTGGGCGTGGGTGTTGTAGATAGGGCAATCATGGGTGTCGGTGTTGTAGTTGTAATGATCGTGGGTGTTGTAGTTGGAGTTATCGTGGGTGTCGGTGTTGCATTTGTTGTGATCGTAGGTGTTGGTTTTGTAGGTGTAATGATCGTGGGAATCGGTGTTGTAGTTGGGGTGATCGTGGATTTCAGTGTTGTAGGTGTAATGATCGTGGGTATCAGTGTTGTAGTTGGGGTGATCGTGGATTTCAGTGTTTTCGTTGGAGTGACCATGGGTGTAGTTGTTGTAGTTTGAGTGATTGTGGATGTTGGTTTTGCAGTCGTAGTGATTGCGAGTGTCGGTGTGATAGTTGTAATAGGAGTGAGCTTCAGTGTCGGTGTTTTAGCTGGAATGATCGTGGTTGCCGGTGTTGTTGTTATTGTTGGAGTTACTGTGGGTGTCGTTTTTGCTGTAGTTGGGGTGATCGTGGATGCCAGTGTTGTCTTTGGAATGACGGTCGGTGGAGGTGTTCTAGATGGAGTGATTGTGGGTGTCGGTGTTGTAGTTGGAGTGATTTTGGGTATCGATATTGTAGTTGGGTTGATCATGGGTGTCTGTGTTATAGGCAATGTGACTGTTGGTGTCGTTTTTGTAGTATGGGTGATGGAGGGTGTCGGTGTGATCGTGGGTGTAGGTGTTGTAGTTGAGGTGATCGTGGGCGTGGGTGTTGTATATAGGGCAATTATGGATGTCGGTGTTGTAGTTGGAATGATCATGAGTGTTGGCGTTGTAGTTGGAGTTATCGTGGGTGACGGTGCTGTGGTTGGGGTGATCGTGGATTTCAGTGTTACTGTGGGTGTCATTGTTGTAGTTGGAGTGATCTTGTGTGTTGGTGTTGCAGTGGTAGTGATCGTGGGTGTCGGTGTGTTAGTTGTATTAGGAGTAAGCTTCGGTATTGTTGTTTTAGTTGAAGTAGTCGGTGCAGTCATAGTGATCGTGGGTGTAGGTGTGGTAGTTATAATAGGGGTGATCGTGAGTGCAGGTGTTGTTGCTGAAATGATCGTAGGTGTCTGTGTTGTTGTTGTTATTGGAGTTACTGTGGTTGTCGTTGTTGTAGTTGGGGTGACTACGAGTGCCGGTGTTGCAGTTGTAGTGAGCATGGGTGTCGGTGTTCCAGTTGCATCTGGAATGATCGTGGGTGTCTGTGTTGTAACTGTAACAACCATCATGGAAATGACGAGGAGACTCTTCCTATTTATGCTTCGAGTCTTCATCTCCATCTGTCTAGTGACAAACAGCACATATTAGGAATGAAGCGAACCCAATGTGGAACCAACATGTCCACGTAATATGTTACCACCTAGCCGCAGCGTATATTTCTGGAACCTACATCCCCATTTCGTACGTTGCCACACAGCCGTAGCGTATATATTTAGTGTGTGTGTGTGTGTGTGTGTGTGTGTGTGTGTGTGTGTGTGTGTGTGTGTGTGTGTGTGTGTGTGTGTGTGTGTGTGTGTGTGTTTGTGTGTGTGTGTGTGTGTGTGTGTGTGTGTGTTTGTGTGTGTGTGTGTGTGTGTGTGTGTGTGTGTGTGTGTGTGTGTGTGTGTGTGTGTGTGTGTGTGTGTGTGTGTGTGTGTGTGTGTGTGTGTGTTGCCACGCAGCCGTACCGTATATTGATTAGGTAGATGCGTTCGCAGATAATAAAGATCGTGTTATTTGTTCTCATATGTGTATAATATCGCTGCATATATTTTGTACTGTTTTATCCTAGCATATGATTGATGTGTTTCTATATCAATTAATGAACATTATTTATTATGCATAAGTCGAACAATCCATCTCAGCATGGGTTCGCCAATGCTTCGTGTTCCCAAACAAATGTATTGTTGTTATTGTGAAGAAATGGCAGCCGCATAATATAAATGTAAATTAATACAAAGCGCGACAATCTATCGAATAACAAGATTTAACAAGATTTGCCATCCAAGCTAAAGGCCCAGATGGCAAGTGGACAAGGAAGCCATTGGCTTATCGAGAGTCCAACAATGTTCACCTACTTATAACCCGCCCTCCTGATATATGTGTCAACCTTGTTTTTAAACATATTCACGCTGCTAGCAGTTACACAATCTGTAGACAGTTTGTTCCATTCATTTATTGTCCTCTGTGAGAACGAGTGCTTCCTGATGTCCAATCTACATTGATCCTTTACTAATTTTACCTCATGTCCTCTAGTTCTGCTATCCTTCTTGAGTGAGAAAAACATATTTCTATCAATATTTTCATACCCATTCAATATCTTAAAAACTTCAATCTGATCTCCTCTTAACCTCCTTGTCTCTAGAGTTGTTAAACCACATTCTTTCAGGCGTTCTTCATAACTAAGGTCTCTAAGTTCTGGAATCATTTTAGTTGCTCTCCTTTGTATGCGTTCAAGCGTATCTATATCCTTCTTACGATATGGTCTCCATGCTTGTATACAGTATTCTAAATGAGGTCTAACTATTGCTTTATAAAGAGGTATAATTAACTTTTTTCCCTTATATGTTATGTTTCTTCTAATCAATCCAAGAATTTGATTACCCTTTGAAGCTGCAATACCACACTGCTCTGAAATTTTCATATCAGCGCTTATTGTAACTCCTAAGTCCTTTTTTTTACAGTAGTACCAAGAACAGTAGCTCCCATTTTATAGTTTACATTCAAGTTCCCATGACCTGTATGTAGGCATTTACATTTCCCAAAATTGAACAGCATCTGCCATTTCTCAGACCATTTCACTAATCTGTCTAGATCGTTTTGTAAATGTTGTTTATCACCATCAGTATTAACCTTTCTAAACAGTTTTGTTTCGTCCGCAAATTTCAGTACGTTACTTGTTATACTCTCGTCCAAGTCATTGATATAAATTAAGAATAATATAGGTCCTAATACTGATCCTTGAGGTACCCCACTCAAAACCGATTTCCAATTTGAAACTTCGCCATCTACTACAACTCGTTGTCTTCTGTCAGTCAGCCATTGTTCTATCCAGTCAGTTATGCTATCCCCGATACCATGGGCTTTTAATTTAACTAGCAATCTTTGATGTGGCACTTTGTCAAAAGCTAAGGAAGAGTATCAATCATTGGTGGTCTACCACCATCGCTTGTGGAGAGTAGCCGTATTCATTATCTCACAAAGACACATTTTGCATCATTTCGCAGTCCTTTCATATATTCCAATGTTCTGTTTAATACGCACGCACTGTTAAAGCAAAAGCTAGTTAACTGTTCAAGCTAAAGTTTTTCTCAGGAGTACCCAGATTTTAAAATGACATATGCCATGTTTTAGAAGGCGATACAGTGAACAACGGCCTCAGTAGATTCATAACTGCTAACTTTCTGCCAACAAACAGAAGTGATTGTATGTCTTTGTTGGGGACAAGTAGTGTGTTCCTCATGTGTGCCTGTTTGTTGGGGACAAATAGTGTGTTCCTCATGGGTGCCTGCTTGTTGGGGACAAGTAATGTGTTCCTTCATGGGTGCCTGTTTGTTGGGGACAAGTAGTGTGTTCCTCATAGGTGCCTGTTTGTTGGGGACAAGTAGTGTGTTCCTCATGGGTGCCTGTTTGTTGGGGACAAATAGTGTGTTCCTCATGGATGCCTGTTTGTTGGGGACAAGTAATGTGTTCCTCATGGGTGCCTGTTTGTTGGGGACAAGTAGTGTGTTCCTCATAGGTGCCTGTTTGTTGGGGACAAGTAGTGTGTTCCTCATGGGTGCCTGTTTGTGCCGTCTTTTCCTTTTTCCTTATAAAATGTTCAATGTGGAAAAAAATGTAGACAATGTTCGACTTTCGTTTTTAAATTTGCCATAAGAAAACCGAAAAATTAATACTAACTGTTATACGCGCTTTTGTAATGTAAGTTAGAAAAACAACATGAAGACCCATCAAATCATTCTATCGTTTTCCCTGCATCAAAACGAAAAGCAAAAACGACTGCAGCGCCACTCGTTTTCGTTTTTCGTTCTGGCATATGTTTCGTTGATGTGCTAAGCGGCCACACACATAATATATGCACATAGTAATTTTCGTTTTTACATAACACACACACATATATATATATATATATATATATATATATATATATATATATATATATATATATATATATATATATATATATATATCCATGCGTGAGCACGTGCATGCGTGTGTATGTATGTATGTGTGTATGTAAGCGTGCATGCATGTATGGCACGTATGTATGTATATTGCTATGCATGTATGTATATATGTATGTGTGTGTATGTATGTGTATATGTATGCATCTGGCTTTGTATGCATGTATAAATGTATGTATATTGTCATGTATGTATGTATGCATGTATGTATGTATGCATATAATATATTTCTGTGTATGTATCTACGTATGTATGTATATTGCTATGAATGTATGTATGTATATTGCTATGTATGTATGCATGCATGTATGTGTTTGTATATATATATATATTGCTATGTATGCATGCATGTATATATGTATGTGTGTGTTTATGTATGTATGTTTGTATGTATTTATGTGTGATTCTGTATATATATATATATATATATATATATATATATATTGTTATGTATGTATGTATGTTTGTGTATTTATATATGTATGTATGTATGTGTGCATGTATTTATGTGTGTGTATGGATGTTTGTATGTATGTATGTATGTATATATATGTATGTATATATATTGCGATCTATGTATGTGTGTATATACGTATGTATGTATGTATGTATGTATGTATGTATGTATGTATGTATGTATGTATGTATGTATGTATGTATGTATGTATGTATGTATGTATGCATATTGCTATGTATGTATGTATGTATGTATGTATGTATGTATGTATGTATGTATGTATGTATGTATGTATGTATGTATGTATGTATGTATGTATGTATGTATGTATGTATGTATGAATGTATGTATGTATGCATGTGTATATGTGCTATGGGCATGTGCACGTGTGTGTGTGTGTGTGTGTGTGTGTGTGTGTGTGTGTGTGTGTGTGTGTGTATGTGTGTGTGTGTGTGTGTGTGTGTGTGTGTGTGTGACCACTTAACACATATTTGAAAGCGAAAAAAGAACACTGTGCATTTATAATTTTTTACGTTGCAAATTTGGCAGCGAAAAAAGATTAGACGGCACATCCACGGACCCTCGTACGCCATCTTGCCAACGGTTCCCTTCGCACGGGCTGTAGGTATTTTCCATTGCGTATCGTAGGTGCGACACATTCTTGTTCTTGAACAGTTTAGGAGCTATTCCATCTAGTTTCAACGGTGAGTACTGCCTTGTTCTGTTGTAATATTGTATTGCTCATACTGGCCTATTGGCCTAGATGTGTAGACAGCTAGATTGGGCGTTAATAAGTCTTCATAATGGCCGAGTGTTCCTCGGAATTCAAACGTATCGCGTTCGTGGGTAATAATTTCATTACGCGCTTCGAGCGGTACTGTCACAGGCACAACATTAAAACATCAGACCTGAACCACCAGCTTGTATGTTCTGCTGCACGGGGACATTCCAGTGCCTGTTTATCCTTTGTGCGGCGGAATGTCGTACCCGAGCTTAGTGCGGAAAAAATCGGCGGTAATGGTTTGAATAGCACCACTTGTGAACCTGTCCAGCTGGCGAGAAATATCTTGCAGATCGCCCGTGATGTCGTGAATCAGAACAGTGTTTTGCAGGTTGTCACCTGTCAGTTGTGTAATTGCTTCCGTCCGTCGCCTTTCTCGGGGCGGTCATCTGTCACTGTTAGGCATCGACTGCACCTGCGTTATAACCAACTGGTCGACGACGGCGTTTAACTGAATTTAGTTCTCTCGTGTGCATTTCTGGAAGCACCGAGGTATGTAGGCAGACTTCCATGCCCCGTCGAGCGGCGACGGCGTGCATATTTCCTTACTGGGCGAATATTTATTCTTTCGTTCGATTCGCGGTGCAGCATGTTTTTAGCCAGGCATACAATAGTCATTAGGCATGTTTTTTTTGTGTTTCGACTATTTCAGTTCATGGAATTGTGGTGTGGTGTTGTTTATTGACACGTGTAATGCGTTATATTTGTATGTGCATCACTCTATCTGCCACATAGCACGTCTGTTGTTTATCAACACGTGTAATGCATTGAATTTCTATGTGCACCAGTCCATCTACAACATATGTTGTTTATACACACGTGTAATGTACTGAATTTTCGTGTGCGTCAATCAACCTGCGACATATCACGTTTGTTATTTATCAACACGTGAATGTATTGTATTATATATTGTCAGTCCATCTGCCACATCAAAATCGGTTATTGTGTTTGGGCATATGTCAGTTTGTCTTCCACGTAGCACTTCAATTGTTTCGCAACAAGTGTCATGTCGTTATATGTGCCAGTTTATCTGCCGCGTAACATGTCGGTTCATCCGTGTGTTCATGCAGTGGGTCAGTCTATCTGTCACATAAATTTCAGGATTCCTAGCATGATGAGTTACTTGAATGCATTGCGTTTCTATGTGCGTCAGTCTAACTGCCACATATCAGCTCACTTCCAGTTCCATTGACTAAATTTGAGGGCAATAAATCAGAACATTTAGGGCAGTTATTTGTAACTCCTGAAATGATAGCAAAGAAAATTAAGAAGATGAAAGATAATAAATCACCTGGAGTTGATGGGATACCACCAAAACTGCTAAAGGAAATTGTTGATCAAATTAGTACACCACTTGCAAACTTATTTAACTTGTCACTAGAAGAAGGAATAGTTCCTTCAAAATGGAAAGAAGCAAACATTACGCCGCTATTTAAGAAGGGATCGAGGAAGAAGCCAGAAAATTACAGACCAGTGAGTTTAACGTCAGTTGTATGTAAATTACTCGAAACATTAATTAGAGACCACATGGTGGAATTCCTCATAAAACATAAATTAATAAATACATCTCAACATGGATTCCTAAAAGCAAGGTCATGTCTAACCAATCTCTTATGTTTTTTAGAAGAAATTACAAAGTGGGTAGATGACGGGTCACCAGTGGATGTTGTCTACTTAGATTTTCAGAAAGCTTTCGATAAAGTGCCACATCAAAGATTGTTACTTAAACTAAAAGCCCATGGTATAGGCAATGATGTAATCAACTGGATAGAAAAGTGGCTTACACACAGAAGACAGAGAGTAATAGTAGATGGTAAGATTTCAAACTGGAAATCTGTTTTGAGTGGGGTACCACAGGGATCAGTGTTAGGCCCTATACTGTTTTTAATATATATATAAATGATTTGGAGGATGACATATCTAGCAAAGTACTCAAATTTGCAGATGACACAAAAGTATTCAGAAAGGTTACTAATGATACAGATAAACAAAGTTTACAGGATGATATAGAAAAATTAGTTAAATGGTCAGAAAAATGGCAAATGTTATTCAATTTTGGGAAGTGTAAATGTATACACATAGGACATGGAAATATGGACGAGGAATATAAAATGGGGGATGCTGTACTAGGTAGAACCACACAAGAAAAGGATTTAGGAGTAACATTTAATGCTGACATGAAAGTTTCAGAGCAATGTGGGATTGCTGCTTCGAAAGGAAATCAAATTCTAGGGATAATTAGGAGAACTGTCACGTATAAGGAGAAACATCTAATTGTACCCCTGTACAAAGCAATAGTTAGACCACATTTGGAATATTGTATTCAAGCATGGAGGCCATATCGTAAAAAAGACATAGATAAGCTAGAAAGAATACAACGAAGAGCAACTAAGATGATTCCAGAATTAAGAGACCTTAGTTACGAAAGTCGCTTATTACAATGTGGTTTGACAACACTAGAGACCAGGAGACTAAGAGGAGACCAAATAGAAGTGTTTAAAATAGTGAACGGTTATGAGGATGTTGATAGGAATATGTTCTTCAAACTTAAAGAAGGCAGTAGAACCAGAGGACACAAAGCAGCATTAGTTAAGGAGCAGTGTAGGTTGGACATGAGAAAGTACTCTTTCTCACAGAGGGTGATAAATGAATGGAACAAACTGCCAAATGATTGTGTTAATGCTAGTAGTGTGAATATGTTTAAAAATAGAATTGACAGATATCTGATAAGGGCGGGCTACACATAGATGAGAAAATTGTTGGACTCTCGATAAGCCAATGGCTTCCTTGTCCACTTGCCATCTGGAACTTGTTGTTTGAGATGGCAATCTTGTTAAATCTTGTTAAATCTTGTTAAATCACATAGCACAGGTGTTGTTTATTAACACGTATAATACATTGTATTTATATGTGCGTCAGTCTATCTGTCACACGGCACGTTTGTTGTTTATCAACACGTACTACATTAACTGTTAACTTTTGGCGGTTTTCTTTAGTTAATAAACGTACGTCTTAAACAATGTATTTGCTTCCTTTCGATTGTTGGCAAAAAAGGACATTACTCTTTCAAATCACGAAGGTTGTGGGTTAGCCTACGACTACAATCACAGTCTGTGAACAAAGTCAATAATATATTTCCAAGACTAGACCTATTTTTCAGACAAGCATCTCAGAACTACAAACTCGAGGAAGCCACAGTAACCGACCCGGGTGTAATTATTTTATTATTAAATTACTGAGCCCACATTTGCGAACAATACATAGGCCTATTACCGGATAAACCTTCCACTAATACCGGATCAGTGTGACAGTCTGCATCTGAGCTCCTCACAGACTGCGTGTCACAATTAATTAATGTTATACCAATATCATATGACTTCCTATTCACCGCTGTACTACCGATGATGATGTTAGCACGGCTCTCTTGGCTGGTACCGAATATTGTTGGCACCCGTTGTTGTAAGGTGCAACACAACTGTCACGCGGTCTCAATAAAAAAAAATTACAGGTGGACGCATACAATTACACCGCCACTTCGTCTGGTTGTTGAACAATATTTGCATGATTTACTGCAGTAACGATGGAGATGTACAATAGATGTGCGCCATAGGTCATTCTACGGGTCTCGTTGTCTGCATAAATACAGGGCATGCTTAGACCACTCCGTGCCTGGTGCCGTTCATTTAATATTCCACTTACGTCTGTACGTGGTTTCAAACGTCTACGAACACGCTAACATCGGGTGACTTCTTTTGCTATCGTCAAAGGAGAAATGCATTTCGCTTGAATAATTATCTATAGGATACCGCTACCGCTAACGCTAACGCTACCGCTAACGCTACCGCTACCGCTACCGCTACCGCTACCGCTACCGCTACCGCTACCTCTACGACGACGACGTCACCCCAGACACAAAATATGCAAATAATTAGGCGTGTCCAATTATTCCATTTAGAAGATAATTTTATGTAAACGTAAACTTAGCTACCTTTGGCCCCCTTTCCGAAATCCTAAACAAAATATAACAACATTTCACCGTACACTAAAACCCACCTGTTTAAACATTATGAAGACTTATTAACGCCCAATCTAGCTGTCTACACATCTAGGCCAATAGGCCAGTATGAGCAATACAATATTACAACAGAACAATGCAGTACTCACCGTTGAAACTAGATGGAATAGCTCCTAAACTGTTCAAGAACAAGAATGTGTCGCACCTACGATACGATACTTGCTTATCCTTTATTCTCCATAGCTCCCCAGCGTACCAATCCAGCTGTTTATAACTGGAACTGCTTATTGATTAAGAACTGCTTAAACCGTTTAGATTTGATGCGCTGCCGAATTTGGGTCTATATATATATATATATATATATATATATATATATATATATATTATTGATTAAACAGGACGCCATCATATTTATTTATATAATACCATTTATTAAACATTCACACGAGGCCCTCTTATAACTGTGTTACGGCTACATATAATGCACCTATTCCAATTGAATTTGCGCTTTTCCCATGCGTGATATAGGAGCTAAGCAGTGATCGGCCCATCCCTTACACGTGAACACGACAGTCACACCACTAATGTCACGCCTGTTCACTTTCTTTCAACAGGAAGTCGACTGGATGAGTCAGAATATAAATATTGCATGTGTGCCATTCTACAGTCATGCGAATATCTGAGTCCAAAAATTACGCAATAGGAAATGCCGCTGATTCCGTTATAAATAGATTTTATAATTTTATTTATTAGTTTTTATTGTTATGTTCTGGTGATTACACCAGCAGGTTACTAAACTGTTACAATGCATCTCGTTAGGCAGTCATACGTCCACGCACGCACGCACGCTCGCACGCACGCACGCACGCACGCACACATGCACGCACGCACTCTACTTTTGATGGTGCATGCAAACTATTTAAATACGTTTTTCTCAAATATAAATGTGTCGCCTTAAATATTGGGCTTCCTAGGTTAGTTGCAAACCAATTTTTTTCAATTAATGTGATCGGCCCATTTCAGACTAGCCTTTTCCATAGCAACGATCCAAAAAAAAATAATAAATTCCCTCAGTTTATATTAGCATAAACGTTAACGTTGACTTGTTTTGAAATAATTACAGTGTTTATGGTGATATGATGCGGAAAGCAGTGCAACGTATTTAATTGGGTAAAAAATGTATTATTGATACAAACAAAAACTGAACCTATATTAGCGTCTTACGTCATCCTTTAACAAATACGTTTTGAGAGGAAGCGTTTCTTCCGCATTAGAGTTAACGAGAGAATGTTGGAACTTTTCAAGTTGTTAACCGTTCGAAATGTTTTCACAATTTACTTTGACATTACATTGATTACACTGGTATGTTTGTGTATGACAATAAATATTTGGTTTTGAGTCAATGATGCCAATATATCAACCGTAGTGCGGTTGTGACGTTTTATCAGCTATGAAGCATTATGTAAGCTTCCATGTCGCCATGTTGTCTTACTCGGAAGTCGCTTAAATGGACGAGAAGTCAGTCGCATATACAGCATGTATGATACCCATACGCAAGGAATACAACAAATCGAATCGATTGTTATGAAGGCATTATACCATACTATGCCAAGCCAAGCCACGCCACGCCATATGCAGGTATATATATATATATATATATATATATATATATATATATATATATACACATATATATATATATATATATACACATATATATATATATATATATATATATATATATATATATATATATATATATATATATATATATATATATATATATATATATATATATATATATATATATATATATATATATATATATATATGCATATATATGCAATATATACTTATATATATACATATATAAATATATACATATATATTATTTATTAAGCAGGACGGCATCAGATTTGTTTGCACAGTACCATTTATTAAACACAAAACAGTTGACAAATTTAACTAAAAATAGAATAGGTGCATTATGTGTAGCCGTAGCTCAATCATAAAAGGGCGTCATGTTGTTGTTTTAACAAATGTCACGCTCAAAAAACTATATCAAAATATCAATTCACCAACTGGGATGGCCTATATCAAAAGAACAATGACTGTGTATACAGGTCTCTATTAACATGTGGTTTGTTTGGTCAAACATATCGTATGTACTACCACACTTGAGAATTGCCTGTGTCGAGAAAACGATTCTCCAAATTACAATCCGGGTGTCAAAATTCTTGAAAAATTCTTACTTACCGTTTTATGATAACGACTGGTTCCGAATACGTTCACCTCCTTAGACTGCGTTTGTTTAAACACGTAACGAGCACACTGCTTCCTAGTTGCAAGCGCTTGCGAAAATGTCGGCGCCATGGCTGACTTCCTTGATATATGTTTTACAACTCGTTGTCTACGTCACGTCGTAGATCCAGAAACGGCCGCCCCGTCTGTGTTCGTTCTACACAACAATCACGCCATCTAGGTACCCACATGCACTACAAATGTTCGGTTAAATGGAATTCATAAAACCAAACAGCGGTGGCCACTATATGGAGCGGTCATGTAAGATGCTGCAGAAGAAGAAGTTACATACATCAACATGAATTTGGCAAGATTTAACCATACATTCGTTCAAGCAAACCATCAAGTTGACGTGTGGACAAGAAGCCGTTGGCTGGTCGAGAGTATAACAATATTTAATATGTGTACAGTCCGCCCTTATCAGACATCTATCATCCATTTTATTTTGAAGCATATTCACACTCCCAGCATTAACTCAATTATAGTAAAGTTGTAGTGTTACCATTATTTGATCAAATCAAAATCATAAATCAAAGTTTACGGAATATCGACGAAAACATTTACGACAACTATAAGGCTATAAAATGTCAATGTCATTCCCATCAATCCAGATAAGCAAATGCAGCCATGTTTGTTAGTTTTGTCCCACTAAAACATTTGATCTAATTCTGATGGTTACTTTTCACTACAATTCACATTTTTGTTAATGAGTATGAAAACATTAAAAATGAAACTTTCAAGGTGGCTACGAATTGAGTATTGTGAATTGTTGGTAGAATGTTTTTATTTCGATTCAAAATAAATCTAACAACCGAAAGATTGGTGCCTCATATTCCGAATATTGAACAGGACGAATAACTGTTGTTTCCTGTTGAAGATCTAACTCCGCTTCCACGTTTGCTCACGTGGCATGTGGCACAGGGCGTGGTTTGCAATAACGTGGTTTGACTTGAGTGTGCCGTCTACATAGGATTTAGCAGTGATCGCTTTGAGTGCACCGAGTCATTCAGTGAACAATGTCTGGTACGGTTCTACAAAGTCACCTCTGAGCACTGCGGACCAATTCAGCTTTAAAACCGACAACCAGCTATGTCCTAGTAGATTTGGTCCCAATCCAGACTCAAGAGCGTGCATGTTATGATGCTCGTTGTTGTGGTCTACCTCCAGTTGAACCTGTCCTAACGGCTGAATAGTGCTGCCTGCATATGTATAAACACGTGGTACTTCATCTATGTTCAAGGTTAGTTGTGGGGCTGGCTCTTTTAACGTGATCAGCTCCTTCTGCGAAATCAACTAGACTGAGGCCTCTTTGTCGATTTCCATACTCACAGTATAAACACACGGTTATATTGTGTTGTTGCGAGTGGCGTGTTATGTCTCCTCACACAAATCATTGATTGGTAGCGATGAGTCCTTTTTCCATAATATGTACTTTTGCCATAACTTCAATGGCTCTGCGCATTCTTGCAACAAGGTTAGGTTTGTTACGCGTATGTCTATTCCCAGGCTTTACATGTTATCCTATTTAAGTTTTAATTAAATTTACAAATATATACCTGCTACTTATTATATTCCGCTTACCACGACAAACCGCATTTAATGCTGGTGATAACGAAACCTTCGGTGGCATACTTTAAGCTACATAGAATGACTTTTAACATCAAATATGTATTGCCTAAACAAGGTATCTAGCTGAGGTATCTAGTCCATGTTTAATAGATATGTAATAAAATACTCATGCGATCAATATTCTATGTTTTTTGTTCGATATGTTACTTTAACAAATTAAATTATGTGTTAACGTCGATATTTTCAAGCCAATCTGTTTTGCCATGCCAATTACTTGTTAAGTGTTTGTTACGTGTCTGGCATATCTTGCCCCAGGCTTTACACGTCATCCTATTGTGGGGATATGTTAAGTGTTTGTTACGTGCGTGACATGTCTTGCCCCAGGCTATACACGTCCTCCTATTATTGGGATCTGCTCCACATCCTGGACACGACCTTCCATTCATACATACATACATACATACATACATACATACATACATACATACATACATACATACATACATAAAATAAGAGGTTCGTGGAATCGAAGGATATCCAGCTGCACGTCGACATGAAAGCTATTGTAAGTATGTCACATAATGTGTTATCAGTACGTAGTGTCGGGCTTCTAATCTGGAGTTCCTCGGTTTCAATATACTGTTATTGTACCTGAGAACTCATTCCATTTCCCATGCCCCGTGCGCTCAATTCGTGTACGTCCCAGGGTGCGACCAATGAGTCATTAACTATCGCAACTATTTATTTACGAATTTCCACTCTCCACTCCAGTTTAATCAGTAACGAAGGGCACATTAAAAAAATAAGTTTGTTTAATGCTTACATTGAAAAAAGGCAAAATTCATTTGTGCGTGTCATTCTTTGAGACATGAAGCTGTTTAGAATAAATACACAAAATAGGATTGGCATATAATACGTATTTGAGATAACGTTAAGTAGGAGGATGGTGGAATCTGAATTTGGCGAAAGGAGCGAATAAAATGGTACATTTTCCAAAATCTGACCCGACAACGTAACTTCGTGTTGTAATAAATCATGCAGTACCCCTTCCATTTAAAAGAGTTTTGTTTAATGGCTTACGGTTATAGTCAAGAAGATTATATTTGCAATTCCCTTCATCATACTATCGCTCTCAAGGACATCTTGACACTTCAGGGTGTGCAAAATTATTTGGTAAGGGTAGTTATCCGGTCTCGTCGTGTCTCTCACCAAGTACCACTTCTTAAATCATTGCATTGGCTCTCTGTCAGATATCGCATTGTTCTTAAGATCTGTACAATTACTCATCAAGCACTTTCATCCAAGCAACCAGCATATTTACATTCATTGCTCACTCCTGCAAGACAGCCCAGACAGCTTCGATCATCTAATTCTAGTCTACATTTTGTTCCCAGTGTTAAATGTCGGAACTAGAGCTTTTTCAGTTGCTGCACTGACTCTGTGGAACTCACTCCCTGTTAGTGTTAAGTCTGTAGGAAATATAACAACATTTCGCCGTAGACTAAAAACCCACCTGTTTAAACGTGCTTATCCTTTATTCTCCATAGCTCCCCAGCGTACCAATCCAGCTGTTTATAACTGGAACTGCTTATTGATTATGAACAGCTTAACCCGTTTTGTTTTGGTGCGCTGCCGAACATGGGTCTACCGAGGATTTTACAGCAATAGAAATATTATATATTATATATATATATATATATATATATATATATATATATATATATATATATATATATATATATATATATATATATATTATTAAACAGGACGCCATCATATTTATTTCTATAATACTATTTATTAAACATTGAATTATTTTTATAAAAAAACAACACGAGGCCCTCTTATAATTGAGTTACGGCTACATATAATGCACCTATTCTAATTTTAGTTAATTTTGTCAATATTTTTGAACCATTGAATTGACGCTTTTCGCATGCGTGATATACGAGCTAAGCAGTGATCGGCTCATCCCTTACACGTGAACACGACAGTCACACCACTAATGTCACACCTGTTCACTTTCTTTCAACAGGAAGTCGACTGGATGAGTCAGAATATAAATATTGCATTTGTGCCATTCTACAGTCATGCGAATATCTGAGTCCAAAAATGACGCAATAGGAAATGCCGCTGATTCCGTTATAAATAGATTAAACAAATTTATGTATTAGTTTTTATTGTTATTTTATGATGATTACACCAGCCGGTTACTAAACTGTTACAATGCATGTCATTAGGCAGTCTTACGTCCACGCACGCACGCACGCACGCACGCACGCACGCACTCTACTTTTGATGGTGCATGCAAGCTATTTAAATATGTTTTTCTCAAATATAAATGTGTCGCCTTAAATACTGGGCTTCCTAGGTTAGTTGCACACCAATTTTTTAAATTAATGTGATCGACCCATTTCAGAATAGCCGCCATTTCCATAGCAACGATCCAACAAAAAATAATAAATTCCCACAGTTTATATTAACATAAACATTAACGTTGTCTTGTTTTTGAAATAATTACATGGTGTTTATGGTGATATGATGCGGGAAGCAGTACAAAGTATTGAATTGTGTAAAACAATTAATTGTTGCAAACAAAAACTGAACCTACATTACTGTCGTACGTCTTTCTTTAACAAACACGTCGACGCGGCGTCGCGGTAATAGAAGATATTTTGAGATGTAGCATTTCTTCCGCATTAGAGTTAACGAGAGAATGTTGGAACTGTTCAAGTTGTAGTGAACCGATCGAATTGTTTCATCATTTACTTTGACACTACATTGATTACACCGTAAATCACAGCGCCTGGTGTCACGTATGACAATAAATATTTGGTTTTGAGTCAATGATGCCAATATATCAACCGTAGCGCGGTTGTGACGTTCTATCAGCTATGAAGCATTACGTAAGCTTCCATGTCGCCATGTTGTCTTACTGGGAAGTCGCATAGACAACATGTATGATGTCTATACGCAAGGAATACAACAAATCGAATCGATCTCGTGTCCACTGTTATGAAGGCATTATGCCATGCTATTCCACGCCGCGCCGCGCCACGCCACGCCGCGCCACGCCACGCCACGCCGCGCCACGGCACGCCACACCATACCATACCCATCTCAGAACAACACCTATTTTACGTTATTAGTTTTTGCGAGACCCCGGACATATAACAAAACAATATTATATGTTAAGTTCCCGTTTGACTGCGCCATGTGTTTTGCATCAGCGGCCCATTATTGAAATGAGAAACAGTCAAACATGCACTTTAGCTACAACACTTAGCATATCATAACAGGAACCACACAGCAGAATATTACTTTTATGAACAGGGACTAGTTCATAGTTGTCAACAATAATGAATGCAGAACTATTTGAACTGAGAAAGCAGAAACAACTCTCGAGTGCATGTCAGATTTTGACTTTGGGTTTAGGTTTTTAGGGTCGACTCTTCAACTATTCGTTAGTATAAACGCACAACTGTGGTGGATTTAAATTCAACTATATATATATATATATATATATATATATATATATACTTATATTATATATATATTTTACATATATAAATATATACATATATATATATTATTGATTAAACAGGACGGCATCAGATTTGTTTGCACAGTACCATTTATTAAACAGTTGACAAAATTAACTAAAATTAGAATAGGTGCATTATATGTAGCCGTAGCTCAATTATATAAGAGCCTCATGTTGTTGTTTTAACAAATGTCACGCTCAAAAAACTCTATCTCAAAATATCAATTCACCAACTGGGATTGCCTCTGTCAAAAGAACAATGGCTGCGTATACAGGTCTCTATTAACATATGGTTTGTTTGGTCAAACATATCGTATGTACAACCAGTTTTCACTTATTTGGATGGCCTTAATTTCTTCATGTTCCATCTGACAAATCTGATATCCACCACAGTTGTGCGTGCGTATAAACGTATATAGCCTAAGATGTAATTGTAACTCAGTAATAAAATGAAAGATACGATTAGCCATATGGCTTTCGGATAAACCCAAGCGCTATATTCCTCTAATGCATGGGGGACTGATGTTGTTGTTCACAAAACTCTGTCTCAAAATATCAGTTCATCAACTGGGCTTGTCTGTGGCAAAAGAACAATGGCTGTGTATATGGCCCCTACACTGTGTTGAGCAAATGTCAATGTTTCCAACCTCAACTTCAGTATTTCTGATCTGGCGTTTTGTGTACCAAGACACCATGGCCTTAGCAATATGGCACTGATGCTGTTATCACTTACAGCGGTCTTAACACATACTTTTGATTAATTTGCTATTTTCCGCATAATGTGTCCTGGTGGTAATAGAACGAGGCACATATGATTTTACATAGTCTCTATTAAAACATAGTTTGTTTGGTCGTATGTACAAATCTTACGTACAGCCACAGATGAGAATTGCCTGTGTCGAGAAAACGATTCTCCAAATTACAATCCGGTGTCAAAATTCTTGAAAAATTCTTACTTACCGTTTTATGATAACGACTGGTTCCGAATACGTTCACCTCCTTAGAATTTGTTTGTTTAAACACGTAACGAGCACACTGCTTCCTAGTTGCAAGCGCTTGCGAAAATGTCGGCGCCGTGGCTAACTTCCTTGATAGATGTTTTACAACTCGTTGTCTACGTCACGTCGTAGATTCAGAAACGGCCGCCCCGTCTGTGTTCGTTCTACACAACAATCACGCGATCTAGGTTCCCACATACACTACAATCAAATGCATGTTCGGTTAAATGGAATTCATAAAACCAAACAGCGGTGACCACTATATGAAGTGGTCGGGTAAGATGCTGCAGAAGAAGAAGTTACATACATCAACAAGAGCTTGGCAAGATTTAACCATACATTCATTCAAGCAAACCATCAAGTTGACGTGTGGACATGAAGCCGTTGGCTGGTCGAGAGCATAACAATATTTCATATGTGTACAGTCCGCCCTTATCATCTATTTTATTTTTAAGCATATTCACACTCCCAGCATTAACTCAATTACAGTAAAGTTGTAGTGTTACCATTATTTGATCAAATTAAAATCATAAAGCAAATTTTACGGAATATCGACGAAAAAATGAATGACAACTATAAGGCTATAAAATGTCAATGTCATTACCATTAATCCAGATAAGCCAATATAGCCATATTTGTTAGTTTTGTCCCGCTAAAACATTTTGTCTAATTCTGATGGTTACTTTTCACTACAATTCACATTTTTGTTAATGAGTATGAAAACATTAAAAATGAAACTTTCAAGGTGGCTACGAATTGAGTATTATGAATTGTTAGTAGAATGTTTTTATTTCAATTCAAAATAAATCTAACACCCGATTGCGCATACAATCGGTGCCTCATACTCCGAATATTCAACAGGACGAATAACTCGTTTCCTGTCTAAGATCTAACTCCGCTTCCACGTTTGCTCACGTGGCATGTGGCACAGGGCGTGGTTTGCAATAACGTGGTTTGACTTGAGTGTGCCGTCTACATAGGATTTAGCAGTGATCGCTTTGAGTGTACCGAGTCATTCACTGAACAATGTCTGGTACGGTTCTACAAAGTCACCTCTGAGCACTACGGACCAATTCAGCTTTAAAACCGACAACCAGCTATGTCCTAGTAGATTTGGTCCCAATCCAGACTCAAGAGCGTGCAAGTCATGATGCTCATTTTTGAAGTCTACCTCCAGTTGAATCTGTCCTAACCGCTGAATAGTGCTGCCTGCATATGTACGAAAACGTGGTACTTCATCTGTGTACAAGGTTAGTTGTGGGGCTGGCTCTTTTAACCTGATCCACTCCTTCTGCGAAATCAACGAGACTGAGGCCCCTTTGTCGATGTCCATACTCACAGTATAAACACACGGTTATACTGTGTTGTTGCGAGTGGCGTGTTATGTCTCCTCACACAAATCATTGCCCCAGGCTTTACACGTCATCCTATTATGGGGATCTGCTCCACATCCTGGACACGATCTTGCATTCGCCTGGTATGGTGACATATTCTGGTTGACCTTTTTGGATTGTCTCTCGCATATTGCACCAGCCATCTGGCGACCACGATGGAAACAACATCTGCCCCGTTCTCGCCTTCGTGAAGGACGCGATGACCTTTCACAGTCTTACTAATTGTCTCGCTGATCTCTCTCTCTCTCTCTCTCTCTCTCTCTCTCTCTCTCTCTCTCGTTGTCTCTTCTCTCATCTTTATCTACCGTGTTACCACCTAGCAATCCTTGTCCACTTACCCGTTTATCTGTGTTTTGCCGTACACTCTGCCTCCCACCATCTTCTACTCATTCTGTGTCACAGTCTTACCAACTGTCTCTCTCACATCTCTCTCATTGTCTCTGCTCTCCCCCTCTCCTCGCTCTCCCCAGTCTCCCCACCTGGCTGGACACAGTCCAATTCACCCTGTCCTGACTTCATCACAACCAATTCGTCTACCTGCACATATAGATATTTCACCGTCTTGCACACCCTAAACAAAATACAAATCACCCACCTGTACATCCTCCACGAATTTGCACACTCGGACTCTACCCAGCTGTCACAACTAGACCATATGAGATGATGACTCGCCTTTAGTTGCCGTTTACACTTCCCCATGTTAGAAATTCGATTTATAATTATTTATATTCAGTTATGCTTACAATTTATTATCGGTAGTCTTCATGAAGACTGTTTCTTCTGTTGCAATACACACTTTATGTTAGATTATTTAAGTTTTAAGTAAATTTACAAATATACACATTCTACTTATTCTATTCCGCTAACCACAACAAACCGTATTAATGTTCGCGCTAACGACAACTTCGGTGGCCTACTTTAAACTACACAGAATTACAGAATATATATATATATATATATATATATATATATATATATATATATATATATATATAGATATATATATATATATATATATATATATATATATATATATATATATATATATATATATATATATATATATATATATATATATATATATATATATATATACATATATATATATATATATATATATATATGTGTGTGTGTGTGTGTACAAAATAATAAAAATGAGATCAATATTCTGCACTTTTTTTCGATATGTTGTTGTTGTTTTCAAAGGTTTTTGTACTTTTTTCTTTTCATCAGTTTGATGTTGTGTTCTTGTTGTTACTTGACAGGTAAAATTAAAACATGTGATGCAAAAATTACGTTTGTCCTATTTATTGATATATTTTACTTCCCCGAAGATGGTCTCAAAGTGGCGTTTGATATGAGGACGCATATTGCTTAGTTCACTTCACAATGCTTTCTCAATAATCATAAAACATAATCAAAACAAAAGATCCCTCATCTATCATACTAAATTTCACTATTGATTGGTAAATGTATCCATCAAATGCAGGAAAGGTATGCTGTAATCTTGAAACAAGATGCCTTCCGTAAGTTACATATCGGGTCCTGTCTTGGATGTTCTGTTTCAATTTAGTTGAACAATAAAACTTTAAAAGTATTTAATGAACTTTCTAATCTCTGCCACACGGATGTATTTTTATGTGTTATGTGCATTTACAAATATTACAAATACAAAATAAAAGCATAATTATGACAACTAAAGTTTTCTTTCAGATAGTCCAATAGTCGGTACCCGGATTGTGTCATGCTGTTACTCGCCAGAGGGCGACTACGTCGAATGTCGACAGTTTTCATTATAGTTTACAACGAGGGTCGTCAGTTAAGATTACATGTCGTGTTAAATATAAATTCACAGATAGCTGCTAGCAGATGCTCGAGTTCTGATGCTAGAGGTGTGATTTCTGTTTAAAATGCGTTATTGCTGGTACGACGTTTGTTATGCTGAAACAGTAATTCTTTAAATATTTGCGTTCTTGTCGATGTCGTGCATACACCATTGTTCCGACTCTCTCATTTAAAGTACACATTACTTGTGGTACTTCCGGCCTCTGTTGTCATATATAGGCCTCCCTGTCTCGAAAGACAATAGGTTCTGCGCCTGGAGAGTCGGTGGTTGCTGGGACAGCGTCTGCTGTGACATTGCAAACCAATTCTGGAGTGACAGTCCTTTTCACATATTCGGCCAATGTAGGCCGATGGCGGAACTGGTGCGCTGTTTTTACGATCCTTTCGTTGTTGTCTCCTCTCCATCCAGGTTGTGTTTCGCTTCTCCTTGCTGGCTTTCACTCCCTCACGCACTCTCATGCGCCATATCTCGCGTTCTACGTTAGTTTTCTCCCAGCGATGCTCGCTGAGGAGAGCATACATGCTGGGAGTGTATGCCAGCTAGATCACTACTGTGTTGGGGATGTGATCCAACCATTTGATGCCAAGGATGCGCCTGAGGCAACGTAGGTGAAATGTGTTTAGACGATGCTCCTGCTTGGCATATGTGGTTCATGTCACACTGCCGTACAGCAGGATGCTGAGGACACGGGCCTTGTACACTTGAACCCGAGTGTTCAGTGTGAGTTCGCCGTTTTCCCACACTCTAATGGTCAGTCTAAACATGGCGGAAGAAGCTTTTTCCGATGCGTTTGTTGATTTCGACATCGGCAGGTTGCTGGCGAGGTTGAGCCAAAGTAGATGAAGTCTTTGGTGTGCTCGTTAATGTTGATTGGTGGAGCATTGCGGACATCCTGACCCATGATGTTCGTCTTCTTGATACTGATAGTTAGGCCAAATTCTTTTCACGCATCAGCAAACCTGTCTATCAGTCTCTGAAGGCTCTCTGCGGAGAGGGACGTAAGTTCAACATCCTCTTTGCTTTTAGGCGGGCTAGATTGAAAAGCTTGCCGTCCGATCTGGTGTGGATGTAGATGCCATCTTCAGAGGTTCTTGCTACATGCCAGTGCGTTGTCAGTGTTACAGTCCGCACTGTGAAAACTGCGTATGTTGAGCACACTGTTGGGGGAATTTCGTCTGGTAATGACGAGGTCCAACTGATGTCATTGAGGGAATCTGAGGTTTTTCCATGAGACCCTCTGACGGGGTTTGTCTTGGTAGAATGTGCTTGTAACGCAGAGGTTGTGGTAAGAGCACAGCTCGAGCAGACGCTGTCCGTTTTCATTCATTTTCCCAGTGCCACAGTGTCCAAGGCAGGTAAGCCATGAATCATGGTCGTAACCGACCCAGGCATTGACGTCCCCAACAAGAACAGGTGTTCAGAGTGGGGGACGCTGTTGATGATGGAGTGGAGTTTTCATAGAACAGAGGAGGGGAGCAGAGTGTTGGCGCGTATATGCTCTGCAAGTTCACTGAGCCTGATGATGTAGACAGACGGAGGGACAGAATGCGTTCTGATCCATTTGTTGGTTGTTCGGTTGTGCTGAGCAGGGAGTTCTTGACGGCAAACCCCACTTCATGTAAACGGGGTTCATGGGTTTGTTTTCCTTGCCAGAAGAAGGTGTAGTCTTTCTCTCGCAGTGATACGTTGGCTGCAAGGCGTGTCTCCTGAAAAGATGCGATGTCCACGTTGTGTCTACTGAACTCTCTATCGATGATTGCTATCTTCCTTGCACCTTCAATCCGCGTGAGGTTATCCGACAGGACAGGATACATGGTCCTGACGTTCCAGCTTGCAATTCGAAGGGCTGGCACCGTCTTAACATTTTGTTTTGTTTATCTTGGTGCAATATTTCAGTCCACTTGTCAGGTGAAGACCCTAAGCTCCAAACACCCATTGAAACAGGTGGACCTTGGCGTGACAGCACCTTAACTGACAGGGGGCTGCCCGGCTTCACTGTCCAGTGAGATACAATGAACTCTCCCTCCGTCGAAGGCAACCCGTGGCGTCCGTTTCTCTACGCCAATCGATATAGACTCATAACCCGTTAACTGCTGCCTTCCGTGTTGTGCAGTCGCGGTGAGGCGACTATGGAGTGACACTCTCCGTGGCGCATGCCTGGGCGAGATGTTTGGAGGTCCTGGGTTGCCCAAGTGACAAGACCCTCCTCTCGGCCTCGTTAGTGGTATCCAAAGGAATGCAGAGCACGACGCTTGGCACCAGCTTGGCTGCAGGAGCTGCCGGAAGATGCCAAGAGTTGACATATGACCGCCTTAGGGGCTCCACTCCGAATTTTCTGTTTGCGTTTACTCCCATAGCCTTTGTCTCTCCCGAGACGCCCACAAGACAGTAGGGGTTTGTAATCAGAGTTTTCCGTCTCCTAGACTGACTGCCAACCAAGGTCAATGAGCCCAGTCTGCCCAATTCCCAGATATACCGTTGAGTACCCGGTCGTGCTTGCGGCAAATTCAGTAAGAAAACAGGGGCATCACTTGAAGGTGTTGCCGCAGGAACAGTTGAGTAGGAGTGGCCATATGCATACACTAGCAGCAAGCTGCAGGTACAGCGGCGATCACTATCGCTGGATAGGATAGGCTGTTTGTTGCGCTTCACTAGCCTTGACTGAGCGGGACGTAAGGCCCAGACCCCAGCACCCCCCAACAGCATCTGTTGTAACAAACACAATTGTGGTAACCTCGTGTGCGGTACAAGCTATCCTCCGTTATTCTCTTTGTTCGACGAAGTAATTAACATTTCGTGTGCCGTTCTTTCACAAACTTTCAACTGAAACATATCTGGGATCCATATCCGGTGTGAAAAACAACGAATTGCCGTCGTGTTTCATACCCGCATATCACTTCTTAAGCAACGGTTTCATTGGACTTAAGCTATTTATCATCAACGTGTGTTCAGTGTGATATACTACATATGTATTGTACGTACAATTGCACTCACTTTATGTTGTCAACAATATGTTGGTATCGTACGTTACCGAGACGCGAATGAACGTTTCGTTGTGTCTTGGATATTACGAATGAGTTAAATCTGACATGGATTTTTATAATAAAAACATACTATCTTGGTGTAGACTCAATTTCAGTTCTTTCCACAATGAACCTGATTAAAATGAAATTTGAATTCAAAGTGTGTGCGTTTGCGTGATTAGTGTGTGATACGGCCATGTTTGGTGTCTCATGACTTACCGTCACCATAGCCAATGACATTTTGAATTGGTTCAGTCCTTTAATCCTATGAATCTTTCAACATAAATACCTTGTCTTTCTGGCAAAATTGTCTGAGTGACACTGATGAATAAACGATTTGCAAAATTTTAATTGACCACATCCATCTTCAAATCTTGCCAAAACTTGAGCAGCATTTTCCTTTTCTTACGTGTTTTGCCATAGTAAAGACGTGCCATAAACAAAGATACACCGTACGAATTCACAGCAGTTGAAAATGCATTCGTCGTGTGAAAGAGGTTTGCTAAAAAACCAAATTTGAGTCATTTTCTGCACTTCAAAATTTAGATGCACTTTCCTCAAACAGTTGCCCAGTATTGTGGAAGTGTGCACGTACATATATGTGTCAAACACATTACTAACATTAATATATGTATGCAAACAGTACACAAACATTGACCAAAAATACACACACACAGTCACACACACACACACACACACACACACACACACACACACACACACACACACACACACACACACACACACACACACACACACACACACACACACACACACACACACACACACACACACACACACACACACACACACACACACACCGAAAGCACCGAACCGTCATCAACACCCCCGAACACATTAACGCGATGTTGCAGCACGTTTATTGGTAATCGTGTACACAAGTCAATTCATTTTATTAGACCAATCCATTAGAAATAAATTCATCATAATTTATAATTACACACTCACACAAAACTGAAATTAATACCAATTGCTCAATTATATAATACCTACAATGTTTCCACTGACAAATGTGTACTGAATGTGAGAATAGGATATGCTGAAATATACCAAAAGATAATACAATGACGTACACATTGACTCCGTTTCTGTAGTTGCTTATCCGTTTGACCTTCTTCCATGAATATATTAAATACTATTTATGTACTAAGAAATCATAATAAAAAATAAGTGAAGCAACAACATCGAAACATTAAAAATGTATACTAGACCTTATTTAGACTTTATTTATGCCATACCTTATTTACCCTTATATAGTGTAACATACACCGACACCCTATTATTAGAAAGCACTTTGTTAACAGCCATCAATCGTGGCTGAGAAAAGCCGGATACACGTGTTAGTGTAAGTACGTGCGTATGTACACATTTCGTGTATATGTGTCTATTTTGAAACTGATTGGTTGGATGTTTGTGTGCACCATGCATATATAACATAACAAAGGGTTTAGAAGGTGTAGCAATACAAGCCCTTGAGAAGTACAAGTCTACCTAGTTACTATGTAAATTAGTAATATTTTTACTTATTTCACAGTCAGTTTACCTTTTTCTTCTCGTGACGTTTCGACTGCTATCAGCAATCTTCTTCAGACGACTACCGCTAGATGGCGACACGGTAGTCATTCTACGCAGACGTCACTCTGGTGTGTGCCTCTCACGTCCGAGCCCTGTGTGGCCCTTCAGCAGATCATCGTAGATGCTTGAGAGTCGGTATCGGCCCTCATATCGATTCATGCTGTCTTCGGTTTTTCTTATCCATATCGCTTCTTTGAGGCCTCTTGTTTTCCAGTCCAACTCTCTGTCTACAAATTTGGCTCCCTCCCAGTCTACTATGCATATCTTTTTCCTATATTTTTCTGTTGCTTCGGGTGTAGGGCCTGCCAGCCGGTGCTTTTTCAGCGTCTTCTTTGTGTTCTTTAATGTGGGTTCCTAGGGTTCGTTTCGTTTCTCCGATGTATGTGGCATTACAGTTCTTACACGTTATGGAATACACCCCTTCGCACATCTTTTGTGGTTCGACTATTTCCTTTGGTCTTACTAGTGACCTCTTGATGGTGTTGTGAGGCTTCATTGCTGTATTCACATTGTATTTCTTCATGATCCGTGATATGGTTTCGGATAATCCTTGGATATATGAAGTACCACCATGCCTTCGCTTTTTTTTTTTCTACTGTCTTTTTCCTGATGTTATCTTCCTTCTTTGTTTTCATCTTTCTCTGTACTGTAGTTATGGTCCATTGTGGATACCCGCATCTCGTTAGAGCTTCCTTGAAGATTCTTTCCATTTATTTTCCTCCTCTGTCACAAATGTTTTGCATCTGTCTAGTAACGTACGGATCACTCCCATCTTTTGGTGTAATGGATTAGTAGTTTCACCTCTCCCGCCATCTAGCGGTAGTCGTCTGAAGAAGATTGCTGATAGCAGTCAAAATGTCACGAGAAGAAAAAAGTAAACTGACTGTGAAATAAGTAAAAATATTACTCATCTGAACCATCCAGTCTGATGAACATCTTCACTCATATTTACTATGTAATCGCTCAAGAAATGGTGGTCGATTCAGTGAATATCGTTGTCCGAGAAATGTTGGCAGATCCCTTTGATGTTCTCCCTCCTTCTTACGGTGCGGCTCTCCATGACTGCACACGGATAACACCACATTAACATGTATGAATGACTCATAACACAACAAACAACAATCAAGTGTGCAGGTTGATAATTAGGGCAATCCAAAACGGATTTGAGATGGAGAAATTGTGTGTGGATGTGCGTGCGTTCGTGCGTGTTATATGGAAGTTAGATCAGCGATGAACAATGATGTCAAGATCACGTGAACAAAATGCATGATCAATGTGCTGCAATTTAGAAGCGAGTGCAATTGACGCCAACACGAAGCACTCACCCTTTCGTTAGTTTCTGCGCCTTTGCGGAGCTTGTCAGGTTGCCCGGGTTGGTTGTGCTTTGCGAAATTTCGAACGATTCCCCAGTTCTACAAAAGTTCACAAATATATATTATCCGAGCCAAGACGGCAGGTACAAATGTCACAATTCCTATTTTCCATTTTCACCGCAAAGTCATTCTCAACATATAACGCAGGCTAACATTTTAAGGGAACCACAATGAGGTGGGTCAATAGCTTCCTCTGCGATTTAATTTAGCGGATAGATTTTGACGGAGAAATATAAGAAACACCCGGTGTGCCGCAGATTACTGTGTTAGGCCAAATTGTATTCCCGATGTTCTACTAATAACAATTACCTGTACCTGTACATAGAAGATTGCCACTGTCAGATTATTTGTAGATGACTGTATCGTTTAAAAAACCTTGGAAGTAAGCAAATTATTGAGAAACAAACAGGAAGACATTGATGCTATCAGTTGTAGGGAGAAGTTATGGGTCATGGAATGTAATAATTAAAAATTTCAACTTTACGCTTCAAATCAAACACACAGACAAACAAACAACCAACTAAACAAACAGACAAACAACCAACCAACCAAACAGACAAATAGACAAACGTGTGAACAGTCGTCAACGTATAATTCATAAAGCTAACCACATGCGCACCCGCACGCACGCACGCACGCACACACGCACGCACGAACACACACTTACGATATTGTCAAAGTTTCCCATCGCTTTACTGATGACGTTCATCCTTTGGTCATCGTAGGCATCCTGCTTGTGGATCCCCGGAGACGTCATCATGGACTCGCCTCGATCCTGCCAGTACCTGTGTCCATTGGGTCGTGGTGTGCCGTAGAAGGGCCAAGCCACCTCATTCCCATCCAGTGACGTAACTGTCGAACGATGCCACTTCCTCGTCTGTACGATGTAGAGGACCAGGACGGCGACCATCGCGAGGAAGACGACGCCCAACACAGTCCCAATGGTGATTGACAGGACTGTCACTCCTGTTGTGTGGACAGGTGACAGTAGTGCCATTGTTGGTTACATTGAACAACTAAAGCCCTAACAAACTTGCATATAATATATTATTATATATATATTATATATATTATATATAATATATATAATGTTTTGGTTATATATATATATATAAAATATATGCAATTTTTTAGTACTTCAGTTGTTCAATGTAAGCGCCTCATATATTTAAATATATATATAAATATATATATACATATATATACATATATATGCATATATATGCATATATATAATATAATATATATATATATATATATATATATATATACATATATATATATATATATATATATATATATATATATACATATATATATATATATATATATATATATATATATATATATATATATATATATATATATATATATATATACATATATATATATATATATACATATACATATATATATATATATATATATATATATATATATATATATATATATATATATATATATATATATATATATCCTGCGTGCCTACAACTACAAAATCGTAACGAAATCACTACAAACGAAATGTCACATTACCTGATTTGTTTGATGGTTTCAATGGCGTTTCTGAAAACAAAGACAAATCTACATACAGTTACTCATCATTACAACATATACAGCAAAAATACGTGTAGTGTCTTTGTCATAGGCACAAGACAAGTACTAATGCTTTTTGCATAATATGCAAACTATGCTGCAGTACCCATGATTGCTTCAGAATATTGCATATAATTGGCTATATTTATTGCAATCGTCATTATATAGTTTCATTGAAAATTATATCATGGTGATCCTTTCTGCTCAAAAGTTAACGAAACCGCAACCTTACCAGAGAATATTACGCTGTCACGTTTAATTTCAAACGGTTCACGTTTGTCTTTGGCGTAGTTCGTCATTTTATTCTTTAGATCACTCAGTTTGTATTCTTTTCTCAGCACCAGTTGGTAGGTTACAATCACGCTGCCTTTGCTGTGGGTGCAGTGCAACAGAAATAAGAGTACGGGTTGTCTCAATAAATATATTTTCACACATCAGTTGATTTGCTACCAGTAAATTGTAATTGTTAATTCAGCAGACGTTATCAATTATTATTGGTAAACCACAGTGAGCATATCGATTGATAACTAACTATTTGTGTTTGTACAATTGTTCGGTGTATTTGTGTGCGTGTGTTTGTATGATATGCATTAACAGCAGTAAAGACACAAGGGACTGTATGAAACGTACCTGAAAGCGACTTGAGCGACCGCTACCACGTCGCTGCCAAACACGTTGTGTACCTATAATCGAAAAACAAATAGGTAATTCCCAGAAAGTAAAATTTCAATATTTACGAAATATATAAACATTTAATGAACGGCGGTAACATATATATATATATATATATATATATATATATATATATATATATATATATATATATATATATATATATATATATATATATATATATATATATATATATATATAGGTAAAAAGAGAACAGGCCACTTTGTTATTAAAAAAATTACATAATATAAGATATTCATCACAACTAGTATGATATAAGCTACTTTGAAGTGACACGTAGTTCGAAGTGTTTGATCGTCTGGATATAACACCACTTGCCATTGATATGTGTCCGTATATTTCAAGTGATACATACCACTGACTTGAGATTGGTCATCATCTCCTTGTATGACGAGGTTGAATTGTCGGCAAGTTCTGAGTTGAACTCTTTGTTTGAGATAGTGAACATTCCATAATAGGTGAAGTCAGTCTCTGTAAAACAGACAAAATACCAATACAAAAACTATTCTATGCTACAATGGATTTACATTTTCCAAAAAAAATATTATTGGAATGAGAGAATAACGGTTGTAGAATTAATACATTAGCTTTGATTTAATATTCCACATTTAGTTTCTCATGTTGACCAATGCACTTAACCAATACATAAGTATTAATGAAGTAAACTGTGCACACATCATTTCCATCACATATTACATTCATTCATTCAATCAATCAACCATTCAATCAGCCAATTAACCAATCGATTGATCGACCAATCGATTTGTTTTGATTCAAACATAAAAAAAATCATCAGCACAAAACGCGAGTGTGAATTTTTACGGAATCAAATTCCCTGTTAGAAAAAGAGTAAATACCAAATTAAAAACTTATAATTATCTATCCCCAAATCCTCAACATTTATTAGTTTAGGGCCATATTTGATTTAAGTCAAAGTCATTTCCAGCTGTGATACACAAATAGTGTGTATAAACATTCATACTCGTACATATATACGACCTAGATGAAAATAATAATATCACAAAACACCGTAACACCGATAGCTGTGGTTATATATCCAAAAAATATTTAAATGATACGGTAATGATAATTATATGCAGTGATACGTAGATGTTCGTACGTAGATTTGCACCAGGGATAAGAACATATTTGTATAACGACATATCAACATAATGACACTAGGACATTTAAGTAATTTCACCAAAAACGCAAATGAACGTAAAATAACGTGATTAGTGGTTCTTACTTATTGCCGTGACAGAGTCTGGGTCGACGGTGTAGTTCCCAAAACGGTCGTCTTTTGTGGCGTTTTTGACTGTGTCCAGTATGGTGGTCAAGGTGTTCGTGGCTGCTCCCTTCTGTATGGCCAACTCATAATTGACAACTATACTGCCCTCGCTGCAACCATGTGAAAAACATGCATATACAGATTAATTATATACTTATGCATTTATCTATTGTATATTCATATCTTGATGTTATAACTGACTGATTGCATGTTAATAACACTAATTCTTGTCAATGGTGTCGTTATTACCATCATTGTTATTTTAGTTGTCGTCACAACATTGTTGATTGATTACCATGTATCTATGTTACACTACAATATAGGTGATGTTATAACCAACATTATGTTCACATGACCGGTCTTACCTGAATGTCACGTCGACTATGGCAAAGTTTCCTTTACCCAATGTCATCTCAAGAATAATGGTCAACTGGAAAGTAGAGATTGATGGCAAAGTAATACTATGTACCAGCTGTTTGTAACAAGGCACTGATCGCTTCCAACATTAGACATATACTCATTATACATACATGCATACATACATACATACATACATACATACATACATACATACATACATACATACATACATACATACATACAAGCGCGCATGAAAAACAGCGATATATTTATCCAGCCGAGTACTCGTCCAATTGGCGTCATTGATGGCAACGGGGCGTTTAATGTGGTATTGAGGGTACTAAAGTCATTTTGAATAAAATAACATTGTGCTACTGTATTTTGTACCGAATTTTGCAATACAAAATTTCATTTTGGCAAACTTGTTTTAAATACGCAGAAGACAAATACGTCAAGAGCTGTGAAACTGAAGTAAATGTTACCGTGTAAACAACTGATGACTTGCGTCTCTTGTAGCCTTCCGATGGTTTGTCTGCCAGGTCAGGAATGTAATTAATATTAATCAGCCTTACGCTGACCACCACACGAGCCTGATCAGCAGGTGGGATAACGGTTGTCGGTGTAACTGCTGTGGCCGTGGATGTCGGTGACGTTGTAGTTGGTGTGGCCGTGGGTGTCGGTGACGTTGTAGTTGGTGTGGCCGTGGGTGTCAGTGACGTTGTAGTTGGTGTGGCCGTGGATATCGGTGCCGTTGTAGTTCGTGTGGCTGAGGATGTCGGTGCCGTTGTAGTTGGTGTGGCCGTGGATATCGGTGCCGTTGTAGTTCGTGTGGCTGAGGATGTCGGTGCCGTTGTAGTTCGTGTGGCCGTGGATATCGGTGCCGTTGTAGTTGGTGTGGCCATGGATGTCGGTGCCGTTGTAGTTGGTGCGGCGGTGGATATCGGTGCCGTTGTAGTTGGTGCTGCGGTGGATATCGGTGCCGTTGTAGTTGGTGTAGCTGATGATGTCGGTGCCGTTGTAGTTGGTGTGGCCGTGGATATCGGTGCCGTTGTAGTTGGTGTGACTGAGGATGTCGGTGCCGTTGTAGTTGGTGTGGTCGTGGATATCGGGGCCGTTGTAGTTGGTGTGGCGGTGGATATCGGTGCCGTTGTAGTTGGATCGGCGGTGGATATCGGTGCCGTTGTGGTTGGTGCGGCGGTGGATATCGGTGCCGTTGTAGTTGGTGTGGCTAATGATGTCGGTGCTGTTGTAGTTGGTGTGTCCGTGGATATCGGTGCCGTTGTAGTTGGTGTGGCTGATGATGTCGGTGCTGTTGTAGTTGGTGTGTCCGTGGAAGTCGGTGCCGTTGTAGTTGGTGTGGCTGATGAAGTCGGTGCTGTTGTAGTTGGTGTGGCCGTGGATATCGGTGCCGTTGTAGTTGGTGTGGCTGATGATGTCGGTGCTGTTGTAGTTGGTGTGTCCGTGGATGTCGGTGCCGTTGTAGTTGGTGTGTCCGTGGATGTCGGTGCCGTTGTAGTTGGTGTGGCTAATGATGTCGGTGCTGTTGTAGTTGGTGTGTCCGTGGATATCGGTGCCGTTGTAGTTGGTGCGGCTGAGGATGTCGGTGCTGTTGTAGTTGGTGAGGCCGTGGATGTCGGTGCCGTTGTAGTTGGTGTGACTGAGGATGTCGTTGCCGTTGTAGTTGGTGTGGCCGTGGATGTCGGTGCCGTTGTAGTTGGTGTGACTGATGATGTCGGTGCTGTTGTAGTTGGTGTGGCCGTGGATATCGGTGCCGTTGTAGTTCGTGTGGCTGAGGATGTCGGTGCCGTTGTAGTTGGTGTGGCCGTGGATATCGGTGCCGTTGTAGTTCGTGTGGCTGAGGATATCGGTGCCGTTGTAGTTGGTGTGGCCGTGGATATCGGTGCCGTTGTAGTTGGTGTGGCCATGGTTGTCGGTGCCGTTGTAGTTGGTGCGGCGGTGGATATCGGTGCCGTTGTAGTTGGTGCGGCGGTGGATATCGGTGCCGTTGTAGTTGGTGTGGCTAATGATGTCGGTGCTGTTGTAGTTGGTGTGTCCGTGGATATCGGTGCTGTTGTAGTTGGTGTGGCTGATGATGTCGGTGCTGTTGTAGTTGGTGTGTCCGTGGAAGTCGGTGCCGTTGTAGTTGGTGTGGCTGATGATATCGGTGCCGTTGTAGTTGGTGTGGCGGTGGATATCGGTGCCGTTGTAGTTGGTGCGGCGGTGGATATCGGTGCCGTTGTAGTTGGTGCGGCGGTGGATATCGGTGCCGTTGTAGTTGGTGTGGCTGATGATGTCGGTGCTATTGTAGTTGGTGTGTCCGTGGATGTCGGTGCCGTTGCAGTTGGTGTGTCCGTGGATGTCGGTGCCGTTGTAGTTGGTGTGGCTGATGATGTCGGTGCTGTTGTAGTTGGTGTGGCCGTGGATATCGGTGCCGTTGTAGTTGGTGTGGCTGATGATGTCGGTGCTGTTGTAGTTGGTGTGTCCGTGGATATCGGTGCCGTTGTAGTTGGTGCGGCTGAGGATGTCGGTGCTGTTGTAGTTGGCGAGGCCGTGGATGTCGGTGCCGTTGTAGTTGGTGTGACTGAGGATGTCGGTGCCGTTGTAGTTGGTGTGGCCGTGGATGTCGGTGCCGTTGTAGTTGGTGTGACTGATGATGTCGGTGCTGTTGTAGTTGGTGTGGTCGTGGATATTGGCGCCGGTGTAGTTGGTGTGGCCGTGGATATCGGTGCCGTTGTAGTTGGTGTGGCCGTGGATATCGGTGCCGTTGTAGTTGGTGTGGCCGTGGATATCGGTGCCGTTGTAGTTGGTGTGGCTGAGGATGTCGGTGCCGTTGTAGTTGGTGTGGCCGTGGATATCGGTGCCGTTGTAGTTGGTGTGGCTGATGATGTCGGTGCTGTTGTAGTTGGTGTGTCCGTGGAAGTCGGTGCCGTTGTAGTTGGTGTGGCTGATGATGTCGGTGCTGTTGTAGTTGGTGTGGCCGTGGATATCGGTGCCGTTGTAGTTGGTGTGGCTGATGATGTCGGTGCTATTGTAGTTGGTGTGTCCGTGGATGTCGGTGCCGTTGCAGTTGTTGTGTCCGTGGATGTCGGTGCCGTTGTAGTTGGTGTGGCTGATGATGTCGGTGCTGTTGTAGTTGGTGTGGCCGTGGATATCGGTGCCGTTGTAGTTGGTGTGGCTGATGATGTCGGTGCTGTTGTAGTTGGTGTGTCCGTGGATATCGGTGCCGTTGTAGTTGGTGCGGCTGAGGATGTCGGTGCTGTTGTAGTTGGCGAGGCCGTGGATGTCGGTGCCGTTGTAGTTGGTGTGACTGAGGATGTCGGTGCCGTTGTAGTTGGTGTGGCCGTGGATGTCGGTGCCGTTGTAGTTGGTGTGACTGATGATGTCGGTGCTGTTGTAGTTGGTGTGGTCGTGGATATTGGCGCCGGTGTAGTTGGTGTGGCCGTGGATATCGGTGCCGTTGTAGTTGGTGTGGCCGTGGATATCGGTGCCGTTGTAGTTGGTGTGGCTGAGGATGTCGGTGCCGTTGTAGTTGGTGTGGCCGTGGATATCGGTGCCGTTGTAGTTGGTGTGTCCGTGGACGTCGTTGCTGTTGTAGTTGGTGTGGCTGAGGATATCGGTGCCGTTGTAGTTGGTGTGGCTGAGGATGTCGGTGCCGTTGTAGTTGGTATGGCCATGGATGTCGGAGCCGTTGTAGTTGGTGTGGCAATGGATGTCGGTGCCGTTGTAGTTGGTGTGGCTGAGGATGTCGGTGCCGTTGTAGTTGGTGTGGTCGTAGATGTCGGTGTCGTTGTAGTTGGTGAGACTGAGGGTGTCGGTGTCGTTGTAGTTGGTGAGGCTGGGGTCGTCGGTGCCGTTATAGTTGGTGAGACTGAGGGTGTCGGTGTCGTTGTAGTTGGTGTGGCCGTGGATATCGGTGCCGTTGTAGTTGGTGTGGCTGATGATATCGGTGCCGTTGTAGTTGGTGTGGCGGTGGATATCGGTGCCGTTGTAGTTGGTGCGGCGGTGGATATCGGTGCCGTTGTAGTTGGTGCGGCGGTGGATATCGGTGCCGTTGTAGTTGGTGTGGCTGATGATGTCGGTGCTGTTGTAGTTGGTGTGTCCGTGGATATCGGTGCCGTTGTAGTTGGTGTGGCTGATGATGTCGGTGCTGTTGTAGTTGGTGTGTCCGTGGAAGTCGGTGCCGTTGTAGTTGGTGTGGCTGATGATGTCGGTGCTGTTGTAGTTGGTGTGGCCGTGGATATCGGTGCCGTTGTAGTTGGTGTGGCTGATGATGTCGGTGCTATTGTAGTTGGTGTGTCCGTGGATGTCGGTGCCGTTGCAGTTGGTGTGTCCGTGGATGTCGGTGCCGTTGTAGTTGGTGTGGCTGATGATGTCGGTGCTGTTGTAGTTGGTGTGGCCGTGGATATCGGTGCCGTTGTAGTTGGTGTGGCTGATGATGTCGGTGCTGTTGTAGTTGGTGTGTCCGTGGATATCGGTGCCGTTGTAGTTGGTGCGGCTGAGGATGTCGGTGCTGTTGTAGTTGGCGAGGCCGTGGATGTCGGTGCCGTTGTAGTTGGTGTGACTGAGGATGTCGGTGCCGTTGTAGTTGGTGTGGCCGTGGATGTCGGTGCCGTTGTAGTTGGTGTGACTGATGATGTCGGTGCTGTTGTAGTTGGTGTGGTCGTGGATATTGGCGCCGGTGTAGTTGGTGTGGCCGTGGATATCGGTGCCGTTGTAGTTGGTGTGGCCGTGGATATCGGTGCCGTTGTAGTTGGTGTGGCCGTGGATATCGGTGCCGTTGTAGTTGGTGTGGCTGAGGATGTCGGTGCCGTTGTAGTTGGTGTGGTCGTGGATATCGGTGCCGTTGTAGTTGGTGTGTCCGTGGACGTCGTTGCCGTTGTAGTTGGTGTGGCTGAGGATATCGGTGCCGTTGTAGTTGGTGTGGCTGACGATGTCGGTGCCGTTGTAGTTGGTGTGGCCGTGGATATCGGTGCCGTTGTAGTTGGTGTGGCTGAGGATGTCGGTGCCGTTGTAGTTGGTGTGGCCGTGGATATCGGTGCCGTTGTAGTTGGTGTGTCCGTGGACGTCGTTGCCGTTGTAGTTGGTGTGGCTGAGGATATCGGTGCCGTTGTAGTTGGTGTGGCTGAGGATGTCGGTGCCGTTGTAGTTGGTGTGGCCATGGATGTCGGAGCCGTTGTAGTTGGTGTGGCAATGGAGATCGGTGCCGTTGTAGTTGGTGTGGCTGATGATATCGGTGCCGTTGTAGTTGGTGTGGCGGTGGATATCGGTTCCGTTGTAGTTGGTGCGGCGGTGGATATCGGTGCCGTTGTAGTTGGTGCGGCGGTGGATATCGGTGCCGTTGTAGTTGGTGTGGCTGATGATGTCGGTGCTGTTGTAGTTGGTGTGTCCGTGGATATCGGTGCCGTTGTAGTTGGTGTGGCTGATGATGTCGGTGCTGTTGTAGTTGGTGTGTCCGTGGAAGTCGGTGCCGTTGTAGTTGGTGTGGCTGATGATGTCGGTGCTGTTGTAGTTGGTGTGGCCGTGGATATCGGTGCCGTTGTAGTTGGTGTGGCTGATGATGTCGGTGCTATTGTAGTTGGTGTGTCCGTGGATGTCGGTGCCGTTGCAGTTGGTGTGTCCGTGGATGTCGGTGCCGTTGTAGTTGGTGTGGCTGATGATGTCGGTGCTGTTGTAGTTGGTGTGGCCGTGGATATCGGTGCCGTTGTAGTTGGTGTGGCTGATGATGTCGGTGCTGTTGTAGTTGGTGTGTGCGTGGATATCGGTGCCGTTGTAGTTGGTGCGGCTGAGGATGTCGGTGCTGTTGTAGTTGGCGAGGCCGTGGATGTCGGTGCCGTTGTAGTTGGTGTGACTGAGGATGTCGGTGCCGTTGTAGTTGGTGTGGCCGTGGATGTCGGTGCCGTTGTAGTTGGTGTGACTGATGATGTCGGTGCTGTTGTAGTTGGTGTGGTCGTGGATATTGGCGCCGGTGTAGTTGGTGTGGCCGTGGATATCGGTGCCGTTGTAGTTGGTGTGGCCGTGGATATCGGTGCCGTTGTAGTTGGTGTGGCTGAGGATGTCGGTGCCGTTGTAGTTGGTGTGGCCGTGGATATCGGTGCCGTTGTAGTTGGTGTGTCCGTGGACGTCGTTGCTGTTGTAGTTGGTGTGGCTGAGGATATCGGTGCCGTTGTAGTTGGTGTGGCTGAGGATGTCGGTGCCGTTGTAGTTGGTGTGGCCATGGATGTCGGAGCCGTTGTAGTTGGTGTGGCAATGGATATCGGTGCCGTTGTAGTTGGTGTGGCTGAGGATGTCGGTGCCGTTGTAGTTGGTGTGGCTGAGGATGTCGGTGCCGTTGTAGTTGGTGTGGTCGTAGATGTCGGTGCCGTTGTAGTTCGTGTGGCTGAGGATGTCGGTGCCGTTGTAGTTGGTGTGACTGAGGATGTCGGTGCCGTTGTAGTTGGTGTGACTGAGGATGTCGGTGCCGTTGTAGTTGGTGTGGCCGTTGATATCGGTGCCGTTGTAGTTGGTGTGACTGAGGATGTCGGTGCCGTTGTAGTTGGTGTGGCCGTGGATATCGGTGCCGTTGTAGTTGGTGTGACTGAGGATGTCGGTGCCGTTGTAGTTGGTGTGACTGAGGATGTCGGTGCCGTTGTAGTTGGTGAGGCCGTGGATGTCGGTGCCGTTGTAGTTGGTGTGACTGAGGATGTCGGTGCCGTTGTAGTTGGTGTGGCCGTGGATGTCGATGCCGTTGTAGTTGGTGTGACTGAGGATGTCTGTGCCGTTGTAGTTGATGTGGCCGTGGATATCGGTGCCGTTGTAGTTGTTGTGACTGAGGATGTCGGTGCCGTTGTAGTTGGTGTGGCCGTGGATGTCGGTGCCGTTGTAGTTGGTGTGACTGAGGATGTCGGTGCTGTTGTAGTTGGTGTGGCCGTGGATGTCGGTGCCGTTGTAGTTGGCGTGACTGAGGATGTCGGTGCCGTTGTAATTGGTGTGGCCGTGGATGTCGGTGCCGTTGTAGTTGGTGTGGCCTTGGATGTCGGTGCCGTTGTAGTTGGTGTGGCCATGGATGTCGGTGCCGTTGTAGTTGGTGTGACTGAGGATGTCGGTGCCGTTGTAGTTGGTGTGGCCGTGGATATCGGTGCCGTTGTAGTTGGTGTGACTGAGGATGTCGGTGCTGTTGTAGTTGGTGTGGCCGTGGATGTCGGTGCCGTTGTAATTGGTGTGACTGAGGATGTCGGTGCCGTTGTAATTGGTGTGGCCGTGGATGTCGGTGCCGTTGTAGTTGGTGTGGCCGTGGATGTCGGTGCCGTTGTAGTTGATGTGGTCGTGGATGTCGGTGCCTTTGTAGTTGGTGTGACTGAGGATGTCGGTGCCGTTGTAGTTGGTGTGGCCGTGGATATCGGTGCCGTTGTAGTTGGTGCGGCTGAGGATGTCGGTGCTGTTGTAGTTGGTGTGGTCGTGGATATCGGTGCCGTTGTAGTTGGTGTGGCCGTGGATGTCGTTGCCGTTGTAGTTGGTGTGGCTGAGGATGTCGGTGCTGTTGTATTTGGTGTGGCTGAGGATATCGGTGCCGTTGTAGTTGGTGTGGCTGAGGATGTATGTGCTGTTGTAGTTGATGTGGCTGAGGATATCGATGCCGTTGTATTTGGTTTGGCTGAGGATGGCGGTGCTGTTTTAGTTGGTGTGGCTGAGGATGTCGGTGCCGTTGTAATTGATATGGCTGAGGATGTCGGTGCCGTTGTAGTTGGTATGGCCGTGGATGTCGGTGCCGTTGTAGTTGGTGTGGCTGAGGATGTCGGTGCCGTTGTAGTTGGTGTGGCTGAGGATGTCGGTGCCGTTGTAGTTGGGGTGGCTGAGGATGTCAGTGCTGTTGTAGTTGGCGTTGCCGATTGTGTCGGAGTCGTTGTAATTGGTGTGACCGTGGATGTTGTCGCTGTATTCGCAGTGGCCTTGGATGTTGGAGTCGTTGTAATCGCCGTGACCGTGGATGTCGGTGTCGTTGTAGTCGCTGTGACCGTGGATGTCGGGGGTTTTATTACAGTGACAGCCACTAGCACAATGACTAGGAATCTCTTCCTATCTGTTCCTGCGTTCGTCATTTTCGTCTGTCCTGTAAGAGACAGCACGGGTTGTTATTGGATCCACATAATTATGAAACACACATTCCCACTCAATATGTGATTATACAGTCGTATATACAACAATATATCTAGAATCTACATGTACACGTAATGGCGTAGGCCTATATGTGTGTAACCTACATCCCCACGCAATATTTTATCTCATCTTGGAGGAAGGTTATATTTTTGACTCGTCCTTCGTTAGATTTATAGTGAAGGAACGGCATGATGCCACAAACCGGTGTTAAAAATACAGGTACATATACATAATTGTACAAAATTTATGATGATGAATTTATTTTTACTATTAATGAGGATGGTTTCTTAAATGTTATTAATTGTTTGCCTGAAAATAGTCTAGATATATACATACAATGTGTCAGATTTATAGTAATATGCAAACAGAAATAACATTTGTGGCAATGTTCCATTGTGATAAGCACGATAGCCACCCTAATTCGTTTAGCACATCAAATGTAGTTTTTGAATAATGTAGGTAATCTGTACAGTTTGGCGAATAAAAGAGCGCGTACATTTATTGAAATCATCGAACAATAATTTGACAAAGCCCAATTCATGATCCGTATGGTATTGTATACTTCAGAGCAGTGTGGTATTGCAGTTTCAGAGGGTAATCACATTCTTGGGTTGATTATGATACATCTAAGGGAAAAGAGCTAATTATACCTCTGTATAAAGCAATATTTAGGCCACGTTTATTGGTTGATTTATTGATAATTTTATTTTCACTCGTAATATATTTAGTTATACACTGTTGTCGATGGCCGAGCCATTCACGCATCGTTTACATATTAATCATACAACATATATTTACAGTTGTATATAGGATTAAAACAATAAATACATAAATAAAATAAAAAAAAATAATCATAACATACATAAAATAAACAATAGAATTAAAACAGAGAATATATAAAATGGTGGTGTAGCACTCAAATATTTTTGTACTGATTTCTTGAAGCTTCCAACAGACTGGCTGTTTTGAATGTCCTGTTGTAAGCTGTTTCATAACTTCAAACCGGACACACTGAAACTGCTTTGATAGTAAGCAGTTTTGGCTTTAGGTGGTTTTGGCTGTGAGGCATTTCTGGTATTATAGGAGTGACTATTTGGTGTAAACATATCACACAAATATTGTGGAGCTAGACCATTCATACATTTTTACATAAACACACATTTATGAAAATCCATTTTGTTGTTGTAATGATAGCCAGCTTAGCTGTTTGAACGTAGCGTTTCTGTTTTGTCGAGGACTAGACCCAGATATGAGTCTAGCAGCTCTAGATTGTAGTTTCTGGAGTCTGGTTTTACTTGTTGTTGAGGCTGAATCATAGACTATATCTCCGTCATCGAAGTGGGGTTGAACTATTGCAATATATAAATGCTTAAGCGTGTCAATTGGTACTATTTTACGAAGAAATCTTAGGATTCCTATCTTGGTTGAGATTTTAGGAATCATGTTATTAATGTTGTCGTCCCATTTGAGATTTGAGTCTATATACATACCAAGGTACTTGGCTACTGATACGTGTTTGAGTGGTTCATTATTGACTGATATTGATATTGATATTGATATATATATATATATATATATATATATATATATATATATATATTAATATTCTAGCATCAGCCATCTTGACAATGGACTGATGGGTGCCAATTAGCATAAATTCGCATTTCTGTACATTAGGACTAAGTATGTTAATATCAAAATACTGTTTGACTCTACACAGATCACTGTTAAAGTTTGATTCTAATTCAGCAGAACATTCAGGTTTTGCAGCGCAGTCAATTTCCGTATCGTCTGCAAAATTTTTTATATCGCTATATTCAGTAACAGTGGGTAGATCATGCAGGAAGAGCAAAAACAAAAGAGGGTCCAATATTGAAGAACGATATAGATACTCTTGAAGCAATGTAGAGGAGCAGTGATGCACATTGGGCTCGGACATCGGACATACACCGATTACACTTGAAAATGTCCTAGCGAATGAACTGCGGAGTTCGGTAAAAGTGGTTCTCAGTGTGAGAAGTGATATAAAGAGATAGGTCACATGACCGCTCCGACGATAATTTTATAAGACAAACGACATGATCAAGGCCGATAGGACATTTTCAAGTTTAATCGGTCTATGTCCGATGTCCAAACCCAATGTGCATCACTGCTCCTCTTTATTCGGCTGCGTCGGCAATTCATTCTAATGTGTCGTCTATTTCTGGCCTTGAAGTAGGCACTTCAACAATAATAGACGTTTTTAAAACGCAAAGTACTTCAGTTACTAAGCATTAGGGGCGCTGTTTTACGAATTTGTTTTTTATTCACTAGCCACAAGGGGCACTGCTAGCGTCAAAACTGTCCAACGAAGGGCGCTCCATTAGTGTGGTCACTATCCACCACGTGGCGTGCTCGAAATACTTCCGTTACTAGGCACTTTCAAGATGTTCTGGCTTTTCAGTATACCAGTTCTTCCATTGATTTTGTTTATGCGATTTCAGCCAGTCTAGATCTTGCTGGTTTCAAATACGCTTGCTGACTTCCTGCAGATCTTTGTCGAGGGCAGTTGGGAATGTTGTTCTTGGACGCCCTCGCCAGCCAGCAACGATGTGAAATATTGGTCTGTGACAATGGACAGCTGTGCAGGGGCTTCACTTGACATGCGAAGCACATTTCTAAACAGACACGCGCGCACGCACGCACGCACGCACGCACGCACGCACGCACGCACGCAATCACACACACACTGAGACAATTATTAAAAATATATGTACAAATAAAAAAGTTATGTCATTTTAGCAGTTCAGTATTTTCATTTTTGTGTGATAATTTTTAAATTCATGTGATTGATATATTGGTACTAAATTTTGGTGCCTCTCTAGCGTCTAATTTGTGACCAATTTGCCAAATCATTAAAAGTGGTGCTGATTGCAATATATCAGTGTATGTGAATGAAGAATAAAATGTGTTCACCTAATAACTGCAAAACTTTTCGTTTGTATTAGTATTGTTTTTTATATAACTACACTGAATTGCACGCTGTATGCTGAACTAGTTAGTACTACTGCTCAAATCTCAAAGTGCAACTAAAATCAATGAGCATCTTTCATGGTAGAATGTCCTATTGTTTTTGTGGAGTCAGGACATTGTGTCCTATTCATTTCAGAGGTTCAGGACATTTTGCCCCATCACTTCTGTTTTAAGAGTGCATCACTGGAGGAGAGCAACTAAAATGATTCCAGAACTGAGAGACCTGAGTTATGAAAAGTGCCTAAAAGAATGTGGACAAGAAATGAAACGAAAAAGCTTCCCTCGCGGTCGGAGGCAAACAAGTTAACGCGGTACCATTTGTGAGAAATATCGGCGTTCTACTGGACAGCGGACTGACCATGGAGACACAGGTGAAAGCAACATCGAAATCATGTTTCTACCATATCCGAAACATTGGAAAATCAGGCAATACATCACTGACTACGCCTGCAAGATTCTGGTCTCCAGGGACTGGTAACTTCGCGCTTGTTCTATAGAAATGCTCTGCTGCAAGGTTCTCCGCAGAAACTATTTGAAAGTTTGCAGCGTGTGCAGAACTGCGCTGCTCGCGTGATCACACGGACACGCGAGAGCGAACACATAACGCTTGTGTTACGTGAACTGCACTGACTTCCAGTAAAGTACCGGCTTCGTTTCAAGATCAACACTTGTATGAAGTGCTCAATGGATCGGCACCGGCATATATGAGTGATATAGTGAAAAATATCAGCCAACTCACTCATTACGATCAACAGAGAAGTCACTTCTCGTTGTATCGCTACTGCGGACTGTGACATGGTGAACGTTGTTTTAGCCGACATGCAGCCTTACTATGGAACGAGCTGCCTGAAAACATTAAACAACTGAAGACAGACTCTCAGCTGTTTTAGGAAACACTTAAATATATATATATATATATATATATATATATATATATATATATATATATATATATATATATATATATATATATATATATATATTTAAGTGTGTATATATATATATATATATATATATATATATATATATATATATATACATATATATGTATATATATATATATATACATTCATATATATGTATATATATATATATTTATGTATTTTTGTCCTTTATGGTGTAAATTTAGAATGTGTTTTAACTAGCTTGTTCGTTTCACACATTTTATTCTCTTAACTACATATACACATTTAACGTATGCATTTTTATGTAAAGCGCCCGAGAGCATTTTATTTTACGTGGATTCAGGCGCTATATAAATATAAATTAATTTATTATTATTATATTATTATTCAATCTGGGTGTTCATAGACTTGAAAAAAGTTTTCGATACTGTCAATCATAATTTACTAATACAAAAATTAGAAATGAATGGTATTCGCGGTATAGAAATTAAATGGTTAGTTAGCTATTTAACAAAAAAGACACATTATGTCTGCATGTAAAATCGAATATCTTAGTAATAGTACGTTTCGTGCCACAAGTTTCAATACGCTGCCCGAAATTATTTTTGATATATATATAAATGATTGTTGTACTGTTTCTAGTACACTAAAATGTATAATGTTCGTGGATGACACTAATATATTTAACAGTGCTGATAGTCTAGAATTGCTTGGTAACACAATTAGTCAAGAAGCTGCAATTGACTTGCAGTTCACGAACTGTCTCTTAATATTAATAAAACTAATTACATGTTTTTTTAAGGAAGGGTTACTTCAGATATTGCAATAGCAATGAACCAAAACATTCTAGAAAGAGTCTATGAAACGCAATTTGGCATAATTATTGACGATAAGGTTTCTTGGAAAGCACATATGCAGTTAGTAAAATCCAAATTGGCTAAAACAATGTCAATACTTTATAAAGCCAAATTATTCTTAAAGGCCTCGGCATTGATTACTTTATACTTATCGCACAAATCGATTTTCCATATTCACTCTACAAAAGAAAGTTATGAAAATTATTTGTGGAGTAAAGGCTCGAACCATACAAATATCGTATTTATTAATCTTACATTTATTAAATTTGTTCGACCTAATTGAATACAAAACATCTGTATTGGTGTAGAAAGTGAAATATAAACTATTACCCAATAGCACTCAAAGATAGCTGCTCATACTTTCAGTTTAACGTTAAATTTATTTTAATCGTCTCAACGTCTTTTAGCTTTTCAAATATGTGAAAGCCAATGAGCAGGCGCCTTTTCGTTTGTTGAATATAGGCGCCAGTCGGCAGGGCCGTTAAGTGCAAATCATCTGACGTGTTTACGAATGACCAGGCGTTAATGCATGGGCAATTTAAATCGCTGTTCGCTACGTTGGGACTAGGCATAAGTGTGTGGGGGCATAATTGGACCTTTGGTCCCTAGTACTGGGACCCATTGTTTTTGTACACTGTCGAACCTGTCTTAATCGGCCTGTAATGTCAATGTAGGGTCAACACTGGTCCATGACCTCACATTGTCGCTTAATGCAGGTAGTTTAACATGAAGTACTTGTAAAAAGAAGAGTTGAGCATGTTTGGCTGTATATTGTTTTCCGGGAATAAAATGCTTGATTGGTATATCTAGTGCGTGTGACACTTTTCCCCAGGCCCTCACTGCCTATGTGTAATACCCTTTGTCTCCTTTCGAGGCTTACGGAGGGGGGCTTTGCGTTCGAGTTATACTGAGCGGCCATTTTGTTCAATGGTGGTTATAGGTGGTGTTGGTCCGGTCAGCGTGGCTAGCTGGTCGGGCTGCGGCGTAAATTGATGATCGTTGTTTGTGTTAACAGCTAGCCGAAAGCAACACGAGGTAAGACGGCAGAGGAGGTTAACTGTAGGGTGGGTCTGCGGCTGCGGCCCCTTTGCCGGTGGTGCAGCCTAGTGTCGACCCTGCTGTATGCACCACCCTGATGTCGGCAATAACATTCCCAGATAGCACAAGGGTTTGAGAAGCTGCGGGTAGAGGGCGATGCTGCCCCATCAACATCCCCGGCGAGCCAGGGAGAGCGGCGCAAGCGACGACCATCTCCATCTTCAGACGACTCCACCGATGACGACAGCTACCAGAGCAACAGAGCGGAGGCAACATACGAGCGACGCGCTCGCAGCGAGGAAACACAAAGGAAAACAGTAAGATGTCTCTAGGGTGGCGATCGGGGAAGTGGGTAAGGGCCTTCCTCGGACAACTATCAACACCATCTGTTCAAATGAGTACATTCCCCTGTGATGCATTCGGCGCTCGCATGTCTATGATATTAACGTTGAACTAGCGCATTAGGCTAAACTAAACATGAGATAGTACCCCTCAAAGAGTTGAATGGCAGGTCCTATTTATGGTGTTATCTGCTGTCCGGGCTCGTAAGTTTCCACTCGGAGGACGTGCGTTAGTTTCTAACATGAAGCACGTTAAAACCACAGCAAAACACAAAGGTTCAGATGTCGCCATAACATATGATGGTCAGTTTCATCTACAGAGGCTGCGGAGGGGGTTGCTTCGGATGACTTCCAGCAGGACCTGTTTGAGGAATTCCATGCATACTGTTAGGTTCAGAGGAAACCATTCCAGAAGCCCTTTCGTGTCGCCAAACGGGTCGAGAAAACGCCCCGTCACTACTATGCATACAATAAAGACAACTGTCCCCGTCTAGATTGCAGGTATAGCCACTCTTGCAATGGCCAGGACCCCGTTCCACACGCTGCAAAGACCAGAAAAAGAAATCCTTTTCAGACACATCAGCCGACAAAGCTTGAAGCAGCAGGTATGCCTCAAGTCACCCATGTCCTGCCCACATCTGTCAAACACAAGGTCCTTGAATGCATATTAGAATGTCATGATTGCAGGTCCAAAGATGCCCTCATTCTTGGTTTTCAGTCCGGTTTTATACTTCTCTCCTCCATTGACACTGATCCCAGAGAGGAGATTATGAAAATCATAAATCTGTCAACGTGAGTGTATCACTTGTCCAGGCCAAACTTGACAAAGAAAAGGTCCCGGGTCTTATCGCCGGGCCTTACCAGAAGCCCCCTCTGTCCAACATGGGTTTTATACCTTTGTTTTTAGTTCCTAGGAAAGATCCAGGGGAGTTTCGCTTCATTTATGACCTAAGTTTCCCCAAGAATTTTTTTTTAAATTCTCACGTTGATCCAGAATTCTCAGCTGTTTCATATGAAATGCTTGCATTCACATAGTGCTACAATTAGGACAAGGGTGTTTAGTTATATCGGACCTCCAGGAAGTTTACAGGATCAGTTACTGTCACTAGCAGTTCAATGGATATGTGTTCACGAGACAAAAATATCACAAATGAGTCACATTCTAGATGATTTTATATGCTTTGCCAAGAACACTTCTCAGTGTCAGTTGAATTTGGACAGATATTTTTGACATTTGCCATATGATTAACCCATTAAGCACTCTAAAACTGTGCTACCCACTTCCAAAGTAGTGCTTGAAGCTGATTCAATGACACATGCATTATAGCTTCCCCCTGACAAGCTCTCATCCCTTCGAACAAAACTCACTGCGATGGCAAAGCGTAAAAAGGCTTCCCTTCGCGACGTTCAGCCTCTGGTGGGAACCCGCAATTTCGCATGCCATGTGATCGCCCCTGGGAGGACATTCTTGCGTCGTCTCATCGACCTTATCATTGCCAAATCCAACCCAAACCACTGGATCCGATGATTTAATATAAAAATATATATCAATGGAATTACTGACATTTAATGTTACCATATCCTTCTTGCCAGTTGACTTGGATGTCATCAGACGTCCTTCACCTCACAACGGATGCGAGTGGCTTTGCTGTTTTCTGACAACACAACAGTGGTAGAGGTGGTAAACCAACAAACAGCCAAGGATCCTGGTTTGATGGAACTCGTTAGGGAACTGGTGGTCCTGTGTATGTCACACAACATCTGTTTCCGAGCCAAACAAATTCCGGGCAAAACTACTGTGGTCGCAGATTTAATTTCTCGGTTGTAGGAAGACAAGGTATCGCTGGTGCAAGCAACCCTCACTACAGTCAACATACCACTTCCTAACCATTGGATGCCTTGAGGAAAGCATCGGTGTAACAATCGGCGACAGTTTGTGTCTTTCTGTCAACACCTTAAAGAAGGAAAATGCCAGTTTCTCCCTTCCTCACTTTACGTAGTTAGATGTTTCTGTGAAGCTCTGCATAAGGAAGGCAAGGCACCTAGCACAATCCGCACAAACTCACAACGAAACAGTGTCATGTAATAAAGTCAAAACCCAGATTCACTTTCTTGTACACACACAGTAAAGGCCGCCCTTTCAATCTTGATGTTCACCACAGAGGTGATGGTACATGTTCCTTCACAGGATGCTAAATTAGTAGCGCAAACGCCGAGGCCACGATAATGTTTAGGTTTGCCGACACAGTTCCAATATCTCGAACATATTTCTCAAGCAATAGCTAAGCTGCACTCAAAAAAAGATCTCCTCATTCCTTCCGCGTTGGGGCAATTACTTGGGCACCTAAGAATGGGTTTAGTACCGAACAAATTAAGGCAGTGGGTCGATGGCTTTCTATCTCGTTCAATAACTACGTCAGAATTAAATCCATCGCCTCTCCCACTAAGTAGCATACTACATGCTCGTTGTTGCACCTTGCTGCCGAGTCTTGTCTTGTTTCTGGTTGCTGGACCTAGTGCTGACCGTGAAGCGCGATGTTCACTTGCTGCGTGAGTTGCCTTTGCTCATCACTGCACTGTGAATTTTAATATTGATATGACTGTTGCTGCCAAGACGATGTAGCTAGTGTTTGGCTGACCCGGTGGCTTTGTCATGTACTGTCCTAGCTGCTGGATTTGGCAGAACACTCCCCGCTTGCAGACTAGCCTGTCAATCGTGGCAGTGTTAGAAATCGATCGTGTCTATGGATCTGAATAGGCTCTCTTCAGTAGTTGGAACACCTTTTAAAAAAAATCTTCCTTCAGTGATTTATTATGCATAACGACTGACGTTTCACATGGGGTTCTCCCTCGTTCCGTGGGAATTAGGGGATTCATGTACCCCGCCTTTCTGTTTTGCTTAAATGTACATGTGGTTAGTCCACTTTGTCATGTGCTGTATCATATGGTTTATCTGTGTGATTTTATGTATGCCCCTAGCGTGTAACCAACGTAAGATCATTTTCGTTCTATCCGGGGGAGATTCGGCATCCCATATCTATTATTGTTTTGGTGTTTAATAAATGGGATGCCACTTTACTCACATATGTATGTGTTCTAGTTATTATATATATATATATATATATATATATATATATATATATATATATATATATATATATATCTACGGCAACTAGCTCAGGATCGATGTCAGTTTAGAACTTTCCAACTTAGTCTGATTTATTAGTGCTCTTTATTTAATGACACGAAATGCAGGCTTGCGAACAATAGTTCATAGATTACTACTGCAATAAAGATGGAGATGGAAAATAGAGGCGCGCCATGGGTCATTATACGGGTCTCGCTGTCTGCATGAATAAAGGTTCTCTTTAGACCACTCCGTGACTGGGGACCGTTCATCATAACGAACTAAAAAAGAAATATTTACAACTTGCCAGCTAGCTATGACATACAGAACGTGTGTCTCGACAACTACAGTGGCGTCTCTAGTGGGGTATGCATCATGCGCCGAGTCGTGGCATCAGTTTTATAATGTGTTAACAAGATTGCCATCCAACGCAAAGGCCCATATGGCAAGTCGACAAGGAAGCCATTGGCTTATCGAGAGTTCAACAGTTTTCATCTATGTGTAAACCGCCCTCCTGAGATATGTGTCAACCTTGGTTTTATACATATTCACGCTGCTGGCAGTTACACAATCTGTGGATAATTTGTTCCATTCATTTATAGTCCTCTGTGAGAAAGAGTACTTCCTGATATCCAATCTACATTGATCCTTTACTAATGTTACCTCATGTCCTCAAGTTCTATTATCTTTCTTGAGTGAGAAAAAAAACATTTCTATCAATATTTTCATACCCATTCTATACCTTATTTATTTGTTATTGTGCAATTTTACACTATTTTATGTATTTTAATATGTTGTGAAGCGCCACGAACAATTTTGGATCTGGCGCTATACCAAATAAAATGTATTTATTTATTTATTTTATTGAAAATCTTCCTTAAGTGATGCATTATGCATAACGACTGACGTTTCGCCTGGGGTTCTCCCTCGTTCCGTGGGAATTGGGGCATTCATGTACCCCGCCTTTCTGTTTTGCTTAAATGTACATGTGATTAGTCCACTTGGTCATGTGTTGTAACATATGGTTTATCTCTGTCATTTTCATTCTAGCTGGGGAGCTTCGGCATCCCATACCTATTATTGTTTTGGTGCTTAATAAATGGGATGCCACTTTACTCACACATGTATGTGTTCTAGTTATTATTACGGACACTAGCTCAGGGTCCACGTCAGTTTAGAACTTGCCAACTTAGTTTAATTTATTAGTGTTCTTTATTTAATGTCACGAGACGCAGGCTTGCGAACAATAGTTCATAGTTTACTACTGCAGTAAAGATGGAGATGGAAATTAGAGGTGCGCAATGGGACATTCTAGGGGTCTCGCTCTCTGCATGAATACAGGTTCTCTATAGACCACTCTGTGTCTGGGGCCTTTCATTATAACGAATTAAAAAAGAAATATTTACAAATTGCCAGCTAGTTATGACATGCGGAATGTGTGTCTCGACAACTACAGTGGCGTCTCAAGTGGTGCATACCCAGTCGTGGCATATGTTTTAACAATATTGAACAAGATTGCCATCCAAGGCAAGGCCCAGATGACAAGTGGACAAGGAAGTCATTGGCTTATTGAGAGTCCAACATTTTTCATCTATGTGTAACCTGCCTTCCTGAGATATAGGTCATTCTTGTTTTAAGGATATTCACGTTGCTAGCTGTTACACAATCTGTAGATAACTTGTTACATTCATTTATTGTCCTTTGTGAGAAAGAGTACTTCCTGATATCCAATCTACACTGATCCGTTACAATGATACCTTATGTCCTCAAGTTCTATTATCTTTCTAGAGTGAGAAAAAAAGTTTCTGTCAATATTTTCATGCACACTCAATATCTTTAAAAACCTCAATCTAATTTCCTCTTAACTTCTTTTTCTCTGGGGTTGTTAAACCACATTCTTTTATGCGTTCTTCATAACTAACGTCTCTCAGTTCTAGAATAATTTTAGTTGTTTTTCTCTGTATTCGTTCAATCGTATCTATATCCTTCTTTTCCCCCACTTTATTATCCACGGTCCCCCCCCCCACCGGAACCACTGGCACCTTTTCCCTTCCCACCAATGCCACCTCTAGTCCCTTCATCTTCGCACATCTCCTATACTAAAAACTAAAACTATCCGCCTAAACCTTAGCCCAGTACATCTCACACCCGGACGTGATGAAGTCCACCCAGTTGCTTCACCTAACGCATACGAAATGCCTGGTGGCGCTATCTCAGAACTTAGATTTAGTTAGATTGATACTTTAGCCTTGAATAATGCTGTTTTCTGTGTTCAAAAGAGCACATTATACTGGATTATTTAGTTTTTAATTTAATTTTCACAACAATATACTTACTAACTATGTTCTATCTGCTAAGCTCGCATGAGCCCCAAAAGCCTGCCACCTTCCGAATACACAGAACACTATGTAAACAAAACAATAAGACTCAGTGTATCTACGTCTACATGGATAACGGGAAGAACCAAGATTCAGTGTATGCCAACTTACGCTAAAACCCCATTGGCGCGGTAATCTTAGCCTTACATTAATTTGCTGCTCGAACTGTTACATGATTTATATCGCAATATCCTTCGGAATTTTGACACTTATATTATCTAAAGAAACAAAGTTTCTCCTTTTTTTTATTTCAAATTGTTGAAAGACAAAGAAAATGAATTTACAAAAATATTTGCTAGCACAAGGTAGGACAAATAGATTTGTATTTGATGTACGGCAGAGTAACATTTAGGATGTCAGTAGGATGTTGTAATTTGGGCCTACTACTACTACTATTGTTGCTGCTGCTGCTGCTGCTGCCACTGCTGCTGCTGCTGATAATAATCTAATAATAAACACCCACGTCTTCAAACGTTAGTAGTTTAGACCGGCGCTGTTTGAAACACTTTTGATCAAACCAGAACTATTTTGAAACTCGTTTTGTTTCTGAAAACAAATGACACGCAGGCCTTAGTTAACATATGTATGCCGTAGGGAAATGTACTGCATATGGGGTTAGTTGACACAGAACAGGTTAGTTGAAACACTTGTATTATATCACTTAAATTTTCCAGTTGTGCCTACACAATGTAATATCCATATATTGTGTCATAGATATGTTCAGCTCCAATATAAGATCATGTAGAAACAAAAAAATTAAATATTTACCAATTTAAATAAAAACATGTAGCCAGTGAAATATTAAGGGGATGCCATTGGCCCACTGCCCCCTTTGGCTTATTCTTTATGATTTATTCCCGTATTTTTTCCGTTGCGCCGCTACATGGCCTAGGCTTGCCCTCCATTGCGATATCCTAGATACGCCACTGCAAGTAGCTAACGACTAACTAACTTGGAGGCTAGCTGGTTGAGTGATTAACTAATAACTAACAACACTTAGCATTATGACAAGCGGTATGCGTGTCTAGACAACTAACGTTCGCTTTCAACTAACCCACTAAAAAAGTGTATAGGTTCATATATCTCCTTTTGTGTGTGCCGTGCAAACGCAATGTTGCTATTACTCACGTTGGTCTCTGGAAGACACAGTGGTTCCTTACTGAATACATCACAGCATTTATCAACTAGAGAATTACAGCGAAACCACGGGGTGCGTGCTGCAGTTCAAAGAGTCTCTTGTCAGCCCTATGCTACCTCTTATATTTTATTTACAACAAAAACCATCGAATTGGCGCTTGTCGCATGCGTCATATATGAGCTAAGGAATGATCGACTAATCCCTGACATCTGAACACGACAGTCACATTAATGTCAAATATTTTCAATTTCTTACAACAGGAAGTCCACTGACTGAGTTAGAATATAAATGTTACGTGTGTACCATTCTACAGTAATGGCTAATGCGAATATTTGAGTCCAAAAATGGCGCAAAATATGTTTTGATGAAGAAGCCAGTCGGTTCATGAACTGGTGCAATGCATGTCATTAGCCAAGCATACATCCATAAATACGTTTCTCTCAAATATATATTGTTCACGTTGATTACTGTTCTATCATCAAGGTTCAACAATCACCCTAACAATCTGGAATGGCCGCCAATTCCATGGCAACGACTCAAAAAAACATTATAAATTCCCACAATTTATATTTGGTTTTCTTTTTGTAACATGCTTTTGTTAGTTTTTACAAGACACCGGACATATAACAAAACAAGATTATATGTTATTATATACACATTAACTACAACAATCATATCATAACAGGAAGCACACAGCCTGGGGGGTTCGGAGGCTTTTTCCAGAGGGGGGCAAATAAAATCTGCTGTCAGATTTCGAAAATCTTAAATTTGAAATCTTTACACTTACCAAAATGTCTACTTTCAACGAACAATAATGATATAATTGTAAATAATTAATTAAAACATATTCTAGATGATTTACTTAACACAAATAGTAAGCAATCTACTCGCCACAATACCTAAATTTTACAAATATCCATATGCAGGGGGGCATGTGCCCCTTGCCCCCCTCCGGACGCCCATGCAGATACATGCAGATTTCGACTTTGGGCTTAGGTTTTTAGGGTTGACTGTTCAACTATACGTTAATATACACGCATACGTGGTGGATTTAAATTCTTAATTCTCAAAACTATGGAAAAGTAGGATAAAGTGTATATATATATATATATATATATATATATATATATATATATATATATATATATATATATATATACACATATACTGTATATATATATTTGTGTGTGTGTGTGTGTGTGTGTGTGTGTGTGTGTGTGTGTGTGTGTGTGTGTGTGTGTGTGTGTGTGTGTGTGTGTGTGTGTGTGTGTGTGTGTGTGTGTGTGTGTGTGTGTGTGTGTGTGTGTGTGTGTGTGTGTTTCGAAATTTCGCATCACTGCTTCACTGTAACAGTGGGACAGTTTCGCTTCTTCCATAGGCTTCGGTCATGCGACCTCAGCCAGTCTAGATCTCGCTGGTTTCTAGACGCTTGCCGTCTTCTTGCAGATCTTTGTAGAGGGCAGTTGGGACTGTTGTTCCTGGTCGCCCTCGCCAGCTAACAACGTCAGAGGATGTGAAATAATGGTCTATGGCCAGCTGTGCAGGGGCGTCACGTGGCATCCGAATCACATGTCCAAACAGACTCCACCGAGCTTTGATGGCAGACAAGCTCAGTGGGTTGCACTAGTATGATATAATATATATATATATATATATATGTATATATATATATATATATATATATATATATATATATATATATATATATATATATATATATATATATATATATATTTATATATATATATATATATATATATATATATATATATATATATATATATATATATATATATATATATATATATATATATATATATATATATATATATATATATATATATATATATATATATGCGTGTGTGTGTGGGCCTCTCACACATAATGACTCACTAAGCCCCTTGTACTGTCTCGAACATTTATGGGGCACATTTACAAAATCAGTTTTCACTTATTTGGATGGCCTTAGTTTCTTCATGTTCCATCTGACAAATTGTGCGTGCGTATAAACGTATATAGCCTTAGATGAAATATGCAATAATCCAAATAGCTTTTGATTAAACCGAAGCGCTATGTTCCTCTAATGCATGAGGGACTGATGTTGTTGTTCACAAAACTCTCAAAATATCAATTCACCAACTGGGCTTGTCTGCGTGAAAAGAACAATGGTTGTGTATACGGTCCATACACTGTGTTGAGCAAATGTCAATGTGTCCAACCTCCACTTCAGTATTTCTGATCTGGCGTTTTGTGTACTAAAAAACCCTGGCCTTAGAAATATGGCACTGATGCTGTTATCATTTACAACCGTCTTAACACATACTTTTGATTAATTTGCTACTTTCCGCATAATGTGTCCTGGTGGTAATGGAACGAAGCACATATGATTTTACAAGGTCTCTATTAATATATAGTTTGTTTGGTCGTTTGTACAAATCGCACGTACAACCACAGATGAGAACTGCTTGTGTCGAGTAAACGATTATCAAAATTACTATCCGTGTGTCATAATCTTGAAAAAGTCTTACTTACCCACTTATGAAAACGACCGTTTCCGAATACGTTCACCTCCTTAGACTCTGTATATTTAAATGCACAAAGAGCACACTGCTTCCTAGTTGCAAGCGCTTGCCAAAATGTCGGCGTCGTGGCTAACTTCCTTGATATATGTTTTACAACTCGTTGTCTACGTCACGTCATATATTCAGAAACGGGTGCACCTGTCTGTGTTCGTTCTACACAACAATCCCTCGATCTAGGTACCCACATACACTACAATCAAATGCATGTTCGGTTAAATAGAATTCATAAAACCAAACAGCGGTGGCCACTATATGAAGTGGTCGGGTAAGATGCTGCAGAAGAAGTAGTTACATACATCAACGAAAGTTTAGCAAGATTTAGCCATACATTCATCCAAACAAATCATCAAGTTGACGTGTGGGCAAGGAAGTCATTGGCTGATCGAGAGTTCAGCTATGCTTCATTCGTTTATAGCCCACCCTTATCAGACATCTATCAATTGTTCGGTGATTTCAACAAAAGTGCGCGCTCTTTTATTCACCAGATTAAAGGCCTCGGCATTGATTACTTTATACTTATCGCACAAATCGATTTTCCATATTCACTCTACAAAAGAAAGTTATGAAAATTATTTGTGGAGTAAAGGCTCGAACCATACAAATATCGTATTTATTAATCTTACATTTATTTAATTTGTTCGACCTAATTGAATACAAAACATCTGTATTGGTGTAGAAAGTGAAATATAAACTATTACCCAATAGCACTCAAAGATTGTTTTATTCTAATGAAGATAGTTTGCAAGGCAGAGACAAATAAAAAAAATTAAAGTTCGTACTGCACTAACGGCTAAATGTGTTTCTATCGCTGGTGTTACTATTTGGAATGGCCTACGTATTGCACTAAAAAACTGCAAAAATATTTTCGCTTTCAAAAAATGCACATATCACCTATACTTGATATATACAAAAATTATATTTTATTCTGCGACGTGTATTAATAAAAAATTATGTTTACTGTATTAGCTTTTGGTACATTTATGCATTAACTATATGTGCTTTATCAGTATGATACAAGGGATTGCTATATACAAGAGGAATAATGTATATGTGTATGTGTATATGTGGTTATGTGTGTGTGTGTGTGTGTGTGTGTGTGTGTGTGTGTGTGTGTGTGTGTGTGTGTGTGTGTGTGTGTGTGTGTGTGTGTGTGTGTGTGTGTGTGTGTGTGTGGTGTGGTGTGTGTGTGTGTGTGTGTGTGTGTGAGTGTGAGTGTGTGTGAGTGTGTGTGTGTGTGTGTGTGTGTGTGTGTGTGTGTGTGTGTGTGTGTGTGTGTGTGTGTGTGTGTGTGTGTGTGTGTGTGTGTGTGTGTGTGTGTGTGTGTGTGTGTGTGTGTGTGTGTGTGTGTGTGTGTGTGTGTGTGTGTGTGTGTGTGTGTGTGTGTGTGTGTGTGTGTGTGTGTGTGTGTGTGAATATATATAATATTATAACAAATTAATGTAACAGGGGAGAGTAGTAATCTCTCCGTATCCAGCATAGGATTGTAGCACACTATGATTGTAACTATTAATCTTTTAAATATACATAATTTAACTGAACATTGTATAGAAATGTTCTGCATTAGCAATGTATGTATGTACACTGCATATATGTAATGGTGGAAATAAATATATTATTATTATTACATTTTGGGTATTGTGCATCCCAGTATTCATATCAGAGCCATATGACACGTCTACTTGTCATAATTCTCTGTAGCTGCGCCGTGTGTCTAGATTATATATATATATATGTATATATATATATATATATATATATATATATATATATATATATATATATATATGTATATATATATATATATATATATATATATATATATATATATATATATATATATATATATATATGTATATATATATATATATATATATATATATATATATATATATATATATCGGTGCAGGACATATATATGACACAATCTACTGACATTATATTGTGTAGGCAATATATATATATATATATATATATATATATATATATATATATATATATATATATATAAATTCCTCCAAAACTATTAATAGAAACAGTACAACACATTAGTATACCATTTGCAAGTGTGTCCGAATTGTCAATAAAAGAAGAAGTGATTCCTCTTGAATGGAAAGAAGCAAACATCAGATTATTATTTATTTAAAAAGTGTTCGAGAAATAAGTCAGAGAATTACAAACTAGTGAGTTTAACATCAGTGATTTGTAAATTATTAGAAAGGTTAATTAAGACTTCCTTGTTAGGCATACATTATTAAATCCATCTCAACATGGATTCCTAAAAGAGAGGTCATGCTTAACAATTATGTTATGTTTTTTGAAGAAATAAATAATTGTATAGACGAAGGATCACCTGTAGATATTATCTACTTAGATGTTCAGAAAGCTTTCGATAAAGTGCCATATCAAAAAGTACTACTTAAATTAATAACCCATGGTATCGGGGATGGCATACTCGACTGGATAGAGCAATGTCTGACTTACAGAAGACAGCGTGTTGTAGTAGATGGAGAGGTTTCAAACTGTAAATCAGTTTTGAGTGGGGTACCTCAAGGATGATTATAGGGATCTTTATTATTCTGAATATGTATCAATGATTTCGACGATAACATAAAAAGCAACGTACTGAAATTTTAAGGTTTCAAACTGGAAGTAAGTTTTCAGTGGGGTACCACAAGGATCATTATTAGGATCTTTATTATTCTTAATATGTATCAATGATTTGGACTATAACATAACAAGCAACGTACTGAAATTTGCGGATGACACGAAAGTGTTTAGAAAGGTTAACAATGAACAATAAATAATATACATTTATAAAACGATCTAGACAAATTCGTTAAATGATCTGAAAAATTGCAGATGTTATTCAATTTTGGGAAATGCCAATGCCTACATACAGGAAACGGGAACTTGGGATGTAAAACATAAAAAACGTAAAAAAGAAAAGGACCTAGGAGTAACAATAAGTGCTGATATGAAAGTTTCAGAGCAGTTTGGTATTGCAGCTTCAAATGGTATTCCAATTGTTGGGTTGATTAGGAGAAATATAACATACAAGGAAAAAAGCTAATTATGTATCTGTGTAAGGCAATAGTTAGGCCTCGTGTAGAATACTGTATGCAAGCGTGGAGACCATGTCGATATAGATACGCTTTCTATTGATCCGTTCTACCTGATACCTATGTCAGGGGAAGTAGTACAAGATCCCACGCAGAGAAATGGAAAAATAGTCGTGGATTCACCAACTCTTCAGAAGGACAACTCTAAAAATAAACCAGTCCTAAGGCTGCAAGTCGTAAGTCATAAGTGAATGTTTTCTGCCGTGCTACGAGATGGCGCCCTGCACACCGCTGGATACCGCTCTAGTCTATCGGGAAATTATTAGAATAGTGATGTAGCTCTGTGATCTCAGTAGATCCTGGAATCTCTCACTGGGTCGATTATTCTGTCATTCTTAATCCAACACATTAGTCAAGGATCAGCGTCGATTATATATCAGGAAGTACTCGTTCTCGCAGCGGACAATACATGAATGGAACAAATTATTTACTTATTGTGAATATGTTTAGAATCAAGGTTGACACATATCTCAGGAGGGGGAGTTACACATAAATGAACATTATTGGACTCTCGATACGCCAATGGCGTCCTATCCACTTGTCATCTGGGCCTTTGTCTCGGGTGGCAATCTTGTTAAATCTTGCTAAATCTTGTTAAAGTGTAAGGAGCACTGGAATAAAACTTGTCGTTGTGACATTAGTCGTCGGCATGTATGACAATTGTTGATGGTAAATTCGTGAACATTTAGCGGCAGTGTTGGGACATTTGTCGGCGATTACGACATGTAGCGATGTTGTGGCATTTGTCGGTATAACAGCCGACCACGTAACAAAAAAAAGAGTTTCACAAACAAGTATGATTACAAACTGTAGCGGGGGCGACATACGCTAGCATCGTCTCGTCAAGCCTCGATCATTCAAGCTGCAGCTATTCTCACTCAGCCAACTAACGCCTATTTACGCTGACTAACGTTGAAGAGGCCAAGTGTTTCGTATTTCAATTTGGTGGTTGCTCATTTTAATTTTACGGTGGTATGAAAAACTGTTGTCGCGAGTTGCTGCATGAAATGTTCAATTACCCGCGCGGTGAAGAGTTGTGATTTACACGGTTTCCAAGTCCAAGTGGCTGTCTATTGCAAAAGACCCAACCATTTATATTCCTTATCGTCAAACACAAAATGTTCAAAAGAGTTCATAATTGAACGATGCGCATAGTTGAACCGTGTTCTCCGATATAATTCCTGCTCCTGAAATGCAAAAAAAAATCATGACATGACATTTTATGGCACTTGAACAGTGCACGTATATAAACATATACTTGACCAGTCAACCCTAAAAACCTCCCTAAAAACCTAAGCACAAAATCAAATTCTGACATGCACTCGCGACATGTTTAAGCTTTCTCGTTTCTGCATAGATTACAAAAATGGTGCAGAGTTGTGCATTCATAGTTATTGACAACTATGAAGTAGTCCGTATCGGGGACACAAGTCTTGTCAACCGCCATGTTAGTGTCATGACGCATCACGTGCCCTGACAGCCGAAGACGCCGTTGCCTCACGATGGTGGTGATCCGTGGGAGGGAGCCGTACAGTTCTTGGTTAGTCACGTGATAGCGCCATGACACGTTTAGTATTTTCCGCAGTATTCTTGTGTGGGTGCCATCCAGTGCTTCCTCTAGAGTTTGTGTTAGCGACCATGAATCGCATCTATAAGTCAGGATAGGTGTAACCGTCGTCTTGAAGTTAATCAGTTTTATTGAGTCTGTGGATGGGCGCAAACTTTGTCAAAGGCGTGAACGGCCGCTCATGCGTGGTCTTTTCTGCACTGGGTGTCATGTTGTGAGTTTGTGTAGGATCCAAGACATTTAAAATCTTCTACTTTTTCAATTTGACTCTCGTCTAACGTGTGGACACATTACGAACGACAATAAACTTAACATATAATAATGTCCTGTTTTATGTATTGCGAAAACTAATAACATAAAATATATGTAGTTCTGACAGGGTCCTATGGGAAGTATAATAAAAGTGTATTAGGTAATTGCTTTCTGTTGCAATATGGTGGACAGGTTGTTGGTATAATGCCTTCATAACAGTCGACACAACATCGATTTGTTTTTCGTATTACTTGCGTATGGACATCATACTTATACGCTGTCTATGTGACTTAATTTTCTTCCACGTTTTAATGATTACCCAACATTGTGACACGGAAGCATACATTATGTTTCATAGCTGATAGAACATCGCAACCGAACATAATTCAACGAAAAAATCGTTTATTGTCATTCGTAACGCAAAGCGCTGCAAGGCACTGTGATTTACGATGTAATTATTGCAGTATCATCGCAAGCTATGATATATGCGAACAGTTCACTAAAACTTGAAAATTCACACACGTTCCAACATCCTCTCATTGATTCTGCGCCACAAACAAGTCACATCGACGTGTTTGTTAAGGGGTGATCTCAAGTCATCGCCGTACGACACTAAGGCAGGTTCAGCTTCTCCAAATGACCGACCTAGGCACTCTCGGTGTCAATGCTTGTCTTTGCACTGATGCACATTTAGGTAGCCTGGTTGTCGCTGCGTGTAGGTCTACTTGTTTAATACTTTTGGAGTCTGCATGTTAGGTGTCGCACAATTACTAATTTCGAATTTTATTTTTATTCGATGTGCGCTTCACGTAGGCATGATTTATCCCAAGGTATGGCAAGTTTATAATATGTTTAATCTGACGTAAATCATCGTTAACACAACCAATGCCTGTTGTACATTGTATGGATTTTGATGTGTGCAACATTAATTTTTCTAACACATTCAGTCGAGTGCATGTTGAAAGAGGGTATGATATGACATTAGTGTGACTGTCATGTTATTAGTGTGATTGTCATGTAATTTATACGGTTTTCCAGTCCTGGTGGCTGTCTATTACAAAAGACCCAAACAGTGATGGGTCGATCAAGGCTTAGCTCGTAAATATCACACATGCAAAAACAACGCCAATTAAATTGTGCGTAAAACAAAGCAGGTAGCATAGGACTGGCAAGAAACCATTTGAACACGAGGTTTGCACCTCGTGCTTTCGATGTAATCATCTAATTAATAAATGTTCTCCAAAGACCGACGAGCAAAACCAGACAGATGTGTTGGTTTTTGTAAGGAAAGCGTAAAAAATCAGCCTGTGACAAATGTCTACTTATTCATTGTAACTCCAAGACCAATTTCAAATTAGATTAGAAAATTTAATAAATGGTACCAGGCACATGTTCACGACAATATTGATTAAATTGTTAGTTTGAGTCATCACCACAGTGGCGGGATTAATTGAAACGTGTAATTGACCCTAATGCAACCCTTGCCACAAGAGGGCGCACGATGCATGCACCACGAGAGACGCCACTTTAGTTTTTGACGCCACATTCCGTATGTAATAACTACAAGTTGTATTAGTTATCAGTTAGTTAGCTAGCTAGCTTGCAAGTTATAAATATTTTTTTTTTTATTTCGTTTCTACGTGATCTTAGATACATAACGTTGACATTATATTGTGTAGATCGGCACAACTGGAGAACTTCAATGATATAATACAAAAGTTTTATCTAACCCTTGGTCTGTATCAACCAACGCCTTATGAAAAACATATCTACGCTACCGCCTGTTCGTTTTTAGAAGAATGTTTCAACCAGCCCCGGTCTTCCCTACTTATGTTTGAAGACGTAAGTAGGGAAGTTTTTACTCTTCTTCCTGTTGTTATTGTTATTATATGAATAATAATTCAATCGAAATGCAGTGTGGGAATGTTAATTTTGACGATACCAATGAAATTACCAGATGTTATCATAAATATATATGTTTAAAGCCCGCCATACGATTTTTCAGTTGCCAACATGTTGCGGCGACTTTTTCAGTTGGCAACTCAAGTGTAGTCGTGATGTTCTCTATGGGGCGCCGTAGCGGACAAAAGGGTGATGAAACGGCAAAAGCTGTCGAGCTCTGCTAGAACCGTCGGGTTCTGTAAGAACCGTCGAGTTCTGCAAAAACCGTTCAATTGAGTTTGGTTACTACTGGCACTGAAAATATCTTTGTATGATGTGAAGCGAAGTAATGCCGCAAAAAGCATAACATATGATACTACCCAGATAAAAGTGGCTAAAAGTTATCATACAAGAGTAATTTATATTTTATATATTTTCATGAATCACTCACAAAGTCATTCTCACATAGGACAATAAATGAATGGAAAAAATCTTGTCAATGTTACCAATGTGAATATGCTTAAAACAAATTCGCAGTTAAGACGACAACGCCACGAGACGGCTTGCAGAATGCATAAATTCAGTGCAACTTTACATGAGAGCTGTCGTCGCTTAGCGGTACAGCGTTCGCTTTAAGCTTGGAAGGTCCCTCATTCAATTCGTGGGCGTCGGTGTTGTAGATATGGCAAGTATGGGTGTCGGTGTTGTAGTATGAATGATCGTGGGTGTTGGTGTTGTAGTTGGGGTGAGCGTGGATTTCAGTGTTGTCGTTGCAGTGACCATGGGTGTAATTGTTGTAGTTTAAGTGAACGTGGATGTCGTTGTTGTAGTTGGAGTGATCATGGGTGTTGGTGTCTCAGTCGTAGTGGTTTTTGGTGTCGGTGTGGTAGTTGTAATAGGAGTGAGCATGGGTGTCTGTATCGTTGTTGTACTTGGAGTAATCGTGAGTGCCGTTGTTGTAGCTAGAACGATCGTGGATGCCGGTGTTGTAGTCGGTGCGATCGTGGATGTAGTTGTGGTAGTTGTAGTTTGAGTTATCATGAGAGCCGGTGTTGTAACAGGAATGATCGTGGGTGTCGGCGTTGTTGCTGTTGTTGGAGTTACTGTGGGTGTCGTTGTTGTTGTAGTTATAGGGTGATCGTGGATGCCAGTGTTGTCTTTGGAATGACGGTCGGTGTAGGTGTTCTAGATGGAGTGATTGTGGGTGTCGGTGTTGTAGTTGGAGTGATTTTGGGTGTCGCTGTTGTAGTAGGGGTGATCATGGGTGTCGGTGTTGTAGCAGGAATGATCGTGGGTGTCGGTGTTGTACCAGGAATGATCGTGGGTGTCGGTGTTGTAGCAGGAATGATCGTGTGCGTGGGTGTCGTATATACGGCAAGTATGGGTGTCGGTGTTGGAGTATGAATGATCGTGGGTGTAGTTGGGGTGAACGTGGATTTCAGTATTGTCGTTGGAGTGACCATGGGTGTAGTTGTTGTAGTTTGAGGGATTGTGGGTGTTGCAGTCGTAGTGATTGTGGGTGTCGGTGTGGTAGTTGTAATACGAGTGAGCGTGGGTGTCTGTGTTGTAGCTGGAATGATTGTGGGTGTCTGTATTGTTGCAGTAGTTGGAGTTACTGTGGGTGTCGTTGCTGTTGTAGTTGGGGTGATCGTGGATGCCAGTGTTGTCTTTGGAATGACGGTCGGTGTAGGTGTTCTAGATGGAGTGATTGTGGGTGTCGGTGTTGTAGTTGGAGTGATTTTGGGTATCGATATTGTAGTTGGGGTGATCACGGGTGTCTGTGTTATAGGCAGGGTGACTGTTGGTATCGTTGTTGTAGTAGGGGTGATGGCGGGTGTCGGTGTTGTAGCTGGAGTGATCGTGGGTGTTGGTGTTGTAGTTGAGGTGATCGTGGGCGTGGGTGTTGTAGATAGGGCAATTATGGGTGTCGGTGTTGTAGTTGGAATGATCGTGGGTGTTGGCGTTGTATTTGAGGTGATCGTGGGCGTGGGTGTTGTAGATAGGGCAATCATGGGTGTCGGTGTTGTAGTTGGAATGATCGTGGGTGTTGGCGTTGTATTGGAGTTATCGTGGGTGTCGGTGTTGTAGTTGTTGTGATCGTAGGTGTTGGTGTTGTAGGTGTAATGATCGTGGGTATCGGTGTTGTAGTTGGGGTGATCGTGGATTTCAGTGTTGTCGTTGGAGTGACCGTGGGTGTAGTTGTTGTAGTTTGAGTGATTGTGGGTATTGGTGTCGCAGTCGTAGTGATTATGGGTGTCGGTATGGTAGTTGTAATAGGAGTGAGCTTCGGTGTCGGTGTTTTAGCTGGAATGAACGTGGTTGTCGGTGTTGTTGTTGTTGTTGTTGTTGGAGTTACTGTGGGTGTCATTGTTGTTGTAGTTGGGGTGATCGTGGATGCCAGTGTTGTCTTTGGAATGACGGTCGGTGTAGGTGTGCTAGATGGAGTGATTGTGGGTGTCGATGTTGTAGTTGGAGTGATTTTGGGTATCGCTCTTGTAGTAAGGGTGATCGTGGGTGTCGGTGTTGTAGCAGGAATGACCGTAGGTGTCGGTGTTGTAGTTGAGGTAATCGTGGGCATGGGTGTCGTAGATACCGCAAGTATGGGTGTCGGTGTTGTAGTATGAATGATCATGAGTGTTGGCGTTGTAGTTGGAATTATCGTGGGTGTCGGTGTTGTAGTTGTTGTGGTCATAGGTGTTGGTGTTGTAGGTGTAATGATCGTGGGTGTCGGTGTTGTATTTGTGGTGATCGTGGATTTCAGTGTTTTCGTTGGAGTGACCATGGGTGTAGTTGTTGTAGTTTGAGTGATTGTGGATGTTGGTGTTGCAGTCGTAGTGATTGTGAGTGTCGGTAATAGGAGTGAGCTTCGGTGTCGGTGTTTTAGCTGGAATGATCGTGGTTGTCGGTGTTGTTGTTGTAGTTGAAGTGATCTTGTGTGTTGGTGTTGCAGTGGTAGTGATCGTGGGTGTCGGTGTGTTAGTTGTTTTAGGAGTAAGCTTCGGTATTGTTGTTTTAGTTGAAGTAGTCGGTGTTGCAGTCATAGTGATCGTGGGTGTAGGTGTGGTAGTTGTAATAGGGGTGATCGTGAGTGCAGGTGTTGTAGCTGAAATGATCGTAGGTGTCTGTGTTGTTGTTCTTGTTGTTATTGGAGTTACTGTGGTTGTCGTTGTTGTAGTTGGGGTGACTACGAGTGTCGGTGTTGCAGTTGTAGTGAGCATGGGTGTCGGTGTTCCAGTTGTATCTGGAATGATCGTGGGTGTCTGTGCTGTAACTGTAACAACCTTCATGGAAATGACGAGGAGACTCTTCCTATTTATGCTTCGAGTCGTCATCTCCATCTGTCTAGTGACAAACAGCACGTATTAGGAATGAAGCGAACCCAATGTGGAACCAACGTAATATGTTACCATATAGCCGCAGCGTATATTTCTGGAACCTACATCCCCATTTAGTACGTTGCCACACAGCCGTAGCGTATATATTTAGTATATATATATATATATGTGTGTGTGTGTGTGTGTGTGTGTGTGTGTGTGTGTGTGTGTGTTTGTGTGTGTGTGTGTGTGTGTGTGTGTGTGTGTGTGTGTGTGTGTGTGTGTGTGTGTGTGTGTGTGTGTGTGTGTGTGTGTGTGTGTGTGTGTGTGTGTGTGTGTGTGTGTGTGTGTGTGTGTGTGTGTGTGTGTTGCCACGCAGCCGTACCGTATATTGATTAGGTAGATGCGTTCGCAGATAATAAATATCGTGTTATTTGTTCTCATATGTGTATAATATCACTGCATATATTTTGTACTGTTTTATCCTAGCATATGATTGATGTGTTTCTATATCAATTAATGAACATTGTTTATTATGCATAAGTCGAACAATCCATCTCAGCATGGGTTCGCCAATGCTTCGTGTTCCCAAACAAATGTATTGTTGTTGTTGTGAAGAAATGGCAGCCGCATAATATAAATGTAAATTAATGCAAAGCGCGACAATCTATCGAACAAGGAAGAGTATCAATCATTGGTGGTCTACCACCATCGCTTGTGGAGAGTAGCCGTATTCATTATCTCACAAAGACACATTTTGCATCATTTCGCAGTCCTTTCATATATTCCAATGTTCTGTTTAATACGCACGCACGCACGCACGCACGCACACACGCAAGCAATTAGTTCACTGTTAAAGCAAAGCTAGTTCACTGTTCAAGCTAAAGTTTTTCTCAGCCTGTTTGTTGGGGACAAATAGTGTGTTCCTCATGGGTGCCTGTTTGTTGGGGACAAGTAATGTGTTCCTCATGGGTGCCTGTTTGTTGGGGACAAGTAGTGTGTTCCTCATAGGTGCCTGTTTGTTGGGGACAAGTAGTGTGTTCCTCATGGGTGCCTGTTTGTTGGGGACAAATAGTGTGTTCCTCATGGGTGCCTGTTTGTTGGGGACAAGTAATGTGTTCCTCATGGGTGCCTATTTGTTGGGGACAAGTAGTGTGTTCCTCAAAGGTGCCTGTTTGTTGGGGACAAGTAGTGTGTTCCTCATGGGTGCCTGTTTGTGCCGTATTTTCCTTTTTCCTTATAAAATGTTCAATGTAGAAAAAAATGTAGACAATGTTCGATTTTCGTTTTGAAATTTGCCATAAGAAAACCGAAAAATGAATACTAACTGTTATACGCGCTTTTGTAATGTAAGTTAGAAAAACAACATGAAGACCCATCAAATCATTCTATCGTTTTCCCTGCATCAAAACGAAAAGCAAAAACGACTGCAGCGCCACTCGTTTTCGTTTTTCGTTCTGGCATATGTTTCGTTGATGTGCTAAACGGCCACACACACATAATATATGCACATAGTAATTTTCGTTTTTACATAACACACACACACACACACACACACACACACACACACACACACACACACACACACACACACACACACACACACACACACACACACACACACACACACACACACACACACACAAACACACACACACACACACACACACACACACAAACATATATATATATATATATATATATATATATATATACATATATATATATATATATATATATATATATATATATATATATATATATATATATATATATATATATATATATATATACATATATATATACATACATATATATATATATATATACATATATATATATATATATATATATATATATATATATATATATATATATATATATAAATTATATGTATATATGTATATATATATATATATATATATATATATATGCATCCATGCGTGGGCAGGTGCATGCGTGTGTATGTATGTATGTGTGTATGTAAGCGTACATGCATGTATGGTACGTATGTATGTATATTGCTATGTATGTATGTATATATGTATGTGTGTATGTATGTGTATATGTATGCATCTGGCTTTGTATGTATGTATAAATGTATGTATATTGTCATGTATGTATGTATGCATGTATGTATGTATGCATATATATTTCTATGTATGTATCTACGTATGTATGTATATTGCTATGAATGTATGTATGTATGTATATTGCTATGTATGTATGTATGTATGTATGTATGCATGTATGTGTTTGTATATATATATATATATATATATATATATATATATATATATATATATATATATATATATTGCTATGTATGCATGCATGTATATATGTATGTGTGTGTTTATGTATGTATGTTTGTATGTATTTATGTGTGATTCTGTATATATATATAACTACAAACTCGAGGCAGCCACAGTAACTGACCCGGGTGTAATTATTTTATTATTATATTACTGGGCCCACAGTTGCGAACAATACATAGGCCTATTACCGGATAAACATTCCACTAATATCAGTGTGACAGTCTGCATCTGAGCTCCTCACAGACTGCGTGTCACAAATAATTAATGTTATACCAATATCATATGACTTCCTATTCACCGCTGTACTACCGATGATGATGTTAGCACGGTTCTCTTGGCTAGTACCGAATATTGAATAATACAATTACACCGCCACTTCGTCTGGTTGTTGAACAATATTTGCATGATTTACTGCAGTAACGATGGAGATGTACAATAGATGTGCGCCATAGGTCATTCTACGGGCCTCGCTGTCTGCACAAATACAGGGCATGCTTAGACCACTCCGTGCCTGGTGCCGTTCATTTAATATTCCACTTACGTCTGTACGTGGTTTCAAACGTCTACGAACACGCTAACATCGGGTGACTTCTTTTGCTATCGTCAAAGGAGAAATGCATTTCGCTTGAATAATTATCTATAGGATACCACTACCGCTACCGCTACCGCTACCGCTACCGCTACCGCTACCGCTACCGCTACCGCTACGACGACGACGTCACCCCAGACACAACATATGCAAATAATTAGCCGTGTCCAATTATTCCATTTAGAAGATAATTTTATGTAAATGTAAACTTAGCTACCTTTGGCCCCCTTTCCGAAATCCTAAACACGGCACTGGTAATTTGATTATAAATTATATAACCCGAACACCAAAGTCACACCACTAATGTCCCTGTTAGTGTTAAGTCTGTAGGAAATATAACAACATTTCACCGTACACTAAAAACCCACCTGTTTAAACTTGCTTATCCTTTATTCTCCATAGCTCCCCAGCGTACCAATCCAGCTGTTTATAATTGGAACTGCTTATTGATTTTGAACTGCTTAAACCGTTTAGATTTGATGCGCTGCCGAATTTGGGTCATATATATATATATATATATATATATATATATATATATATATATATATATATATATATATATATTATTGAGTAAACAGGACGCCATCATATTTATTTACATAATACCATTTATTAAACATTTACACGAGGCCCTCTTATAACTGAGTTACGGCTACATATAATGCACCTATTCCAATTGAATTGACGCTTTTCCCTTGCGTGATATACGAGCTAAGCAGTGATCGGCCCATCCCTTACACGTGAACACGACAGTCACACCACTAATGTCACGCCTGTTCACTTTCTTTCAACAGGAAGTCGACTGGATGAGTCAGAATATAAATATTACATTTGTGCCATTTTACAGTCATGCGAATATATGAGTCCAAAAATTATAGGAAATGCCGCTGATTCCGTTATAAATAGATTTTATAATTTTATTTATTAGTTTTTATTGTTATTTTCTGGTGATTACACCAGCAGGTTACTAAACTGTTACAATGCATCTCGTTAGGCAGTCATACGTCCACGCACGCACGCACGCATGCACGCACGCACGCACGCACGCACGCACACATGCACGCACTCTATTTTTGATGGTGCATGCAAACTATTTAAATACGTTTTTCTCAAATATAAATGTGTCGCCTTAAATACTGGGCTTCCTAGGTTAGTTGCAAACCAATTTTTTTCAATTAATGTGATCGGCCCATTTCAGATTAGCCATTTCCATAGCAACGATCCAACAAAAAATAATAAATTCCCTCAGTTTATATTAGCATAAACCTTAACGTTGACTTGTTTTGAAATAATTACAGGGTGTTTATGGTGATATGATGCGGATAGCAGTACAACGTATTTAATTGGGTAAAAAATGTATTGTTGATACAAACAAAAACTGAACCTATATTAGCATCTTACGTCATCCTTTAACAAATACGTTTTGAGAGGAAGCGTTTCTTCCGCATTAGAGTTAACGAGAGAATGTTGGAACTTTTCAAGTTGTCGTGAACCGTTCGAATTGTTTTCACAATTTACTTTGACATTACATTGATTACACTGGTATGTGTGTGTATGACAATAAATATTTGGTTTTGAGTCAATGATGCCAATATATCAACCGTAGTGCGGTTGTGACGTTTTATCAGCTATGAAGCATTATGTAAGCTTCCATGTCGCCATGTTGTCTTACTGGGAAGTCGCTTAAATGGACGAGAAATCAGTCGCATATACAGCATGTATGATACCCATACGCAAGGAATACAACAAATCGAATCGATTGTTATGAAGGCATTATACCATGCTATGCCAAGCCAAGCCACGCCACGCCATATGCAGGTATATATATATATATATATATATATATATATATATATATATATATATATATATATATATATATATATATATATGAACATGTACAGATGGGTGATTTTTATTTTGTGTTTAGGGTGCGGAAGACAGTGAAATGTCTACATGTGCAGGTATATATATATATATATATATATATATATATATATATATATATATATATATATATATATATATATATATATATATATATATATATATATATATATATATATATATATATATATATATATATATATTACATATATAAATATATACATATATATATTATTTATTAAGCAGGACGGCATCAGATTTGTTTGCACAGTACCATTTATTAAACACAAAACAGTTGACAAATTTTACTAAAAATAGAATAGGTGCATTATGTGCAGCCGTAGCTCAATCATAAAAGGGCGTCATGTTGTTGTTTTAACAAATGTCACGCTCAAAAAACTATGTATCAAAATATAAATTCACCAACTGGGATTGCCTATATCAAAAGAACAATGGCTGTGTATACAGGTCTCTATTAACATGTGGTTTGTTTGGTCAAACATATCGTATATACAACCACACTTGAGAATTGCATGTGTCGAGAAAACGATTCTCCAAATTACTATCCGGGTGTCAAAATTCTTGAAAAATTCTTACTTACCGTTTTATGTTAACGACTGGTTACGAATACGTTCACCTCCTTAGACTGTGTTTGTTTAAACACGTAACGAGCACACTGCTTCCTAGTTGCAGACGCTTGCGAAAATGTCGGCGTCGTGGCTGACTTCCTTGATATATGTTTTACAACTCGTTGTCTACCTCACCTCGTAGGTTCAGAAAGGGCCGCCCCGTCTGTGTTCGTTCTACACAACAATCACGCCATCTAGGTACCCACATGCACTACAAATGTTCGGTTAAATGGAATTCATAAAACCAAACAGCGGTGGCCACTATATGGAGCGGTCATGTAAGATGCTGCAGAAGAAGAAGTTACATACATCAACAAGAATTTGGCAAGATTTAACCATACATTCGTTCAAGCAAACCATCAAGTTGACGTGTGGACAAGAAGCCGTTGGCTGGTCGAGAGTATAACAATATTTAATATGTGTACAGTCCGCCCTTATCAGACATCTATCATCCATTTTATATTGAAGCATATTCACACTCCCAGCATTAACTCAATTATAGTAAAGTTGTAGTGTTACCATTATTTGATCAAATCAAAATCAGAAATAAAATTTTACGGAATATCGACGACAAAATTTACGACAACTATAAGGCTATAAAATGTCAATGTAATTCCCATCAATCCAGATAAGCCAATGTAGCCATATTTGTTAGTTTTGTCCCACTAAAACATTTGATCTAATTCTGATGGTTACTTTTCACTACAATTCACATTTTTGTTAATGAGTATGAAAACATTAAAAATAAAACTTTCAAGGTGGCTACGAATTGAATATTGTGAATTGTTAGTAGAATGTTTTTATTTCGATTCAAAATAAATCTAACACCCGAAAGATTGGTGCCTCATATTCCGAATATGGAACAGGACGAATAACTGTTGTTTCCTGTTTAAGATCTAACTCCGCTTCCACGTTTGCTCACGTGGCATGTGGCACAGGGCGTGGTTTGCAATAACGTGGTTTGACTTGAGTGTGCCGTCTACATAGGATTTAGCAGTGATCGCTTTGAGTGTACCGAGTCATTCAGTGAACAATGTCTGGTACGGTTCTACAAAGTCACCTCTGAGCACTGCGGACCAATTCAGCTTTAAAACCGACAACCAACTGTGTCCTAGTAGATTTGGTCCCAATCCAGACTCAAGAGCGTGCATGTTATGATGCTCGTTGTTGTGGTCTACCTCCAGTTGAACCTGTCTTACGGCTGAATAGTGCTGCCTGCATATGTTTAAAAACGTGGTACTTCATCTATGTTCAAGGTTAGTTGTGGGGCTGGCTCTTTCAACGTGATCAGCTCCTTCTGCGAAATCAACGAGACTGAGGCCTCTTTGTCGATTTCCATACTCACAGTATAAACACACGGTTATACTGTGTTGTTGCGAGTGGCGTGTTATGTCTCCTCACACAAATCATTGATTGGTAGCGATGAGTCCTTTTTCCATAATATGTACTTTTGCCATAACTTCAATGGCTCTGCGCATTCATACAACATGGTTAGGTTTGTTACGCGTGTGGCATGTCTATTCCCATGCTTTACATGTTATCCTATTTAAGTTTTAATTAAATTTACAAATACATACCTGCTACTTATTCTATTCCGCTAACCACGTGTGTGTGTGTGTGTGTGTGTGTGTGTGTGTGTGTGTGTGTGTGTGTGTGTGTGTGTGTGTGTGTGTGTGTGTGTGTGTGTGTGTGTGTGTGTGTGTGTGTGTGTGTGTGTGTGTGTGTGTGTGTGTGTGTGTGTGTGTGTGTGTGTGTGTGTGTGTGTGTGTGTGTGTGTGTGTGTGTGTGTGTGTGTGTGTGTGTGTGTGTAAAAATATGAGATTAATATTCTACGCTTTTTTTTCGATATGTTTGTTTTCAAAGGTTTTTGTACTTTTTTCTTTTCATCAGTTTGATGCTGTGTTCTTGTTGTTACTTGAGAGATAAAATTAAAACATGTGATGCAAAAATTGCGTTTGTCTTATTTATTAATATATTTTACTACCCCGAAGATGGTCTCAAAGTGGCGTTTAATATGAGGACGCATATTGCTTAGTTCACGTCACAATGCTTTCTCAATAATCATAAAACATAATAAAAACAAAACGATCCCCCATCTATCATACTAAATTTCACTATTGATTGGTAATTGTATCCATCAAATGCAGGAAAGGTATGATGTAATCTTAAAACAAGGTGCCTTCCGTAAGTTACATATCGGGTCCTGTCTTGGATGTTCTGTTTCCATTTAGTTGAACAATAAAACTTTAAAAGTATTTAATGAAGTTTCTAATATCTGCCACACGGATGTATTGTATGTGTTATGTGCAAGAAGCATTACAAATACACGCATAATTGTGACAACTAAAGTTTTCTTTCCAGTAGTCCAATAGTCGGTACCCGGAATGTCATGCTATTACTCGCCAGAGGGCGACTACGTCGAATGTCGACAGTTTTCATTATAGTTTACAATGAGGGTCGTCAGTTAAGATTACATGTCGTGTTAAATATAAATTCACGGATAGCTGCTAGCAGATGCTCGAGTTCTGATGCTAGAAGTGTGATTTCTCTGTAAAACCAACAAGCGTTATCACTGGTACGACGTCTTCTATGCTGAAACAGTAATTCTCTAAATATTTGCGTTCTTGTCGTTGTCATGGATACATCATTGTTCCGACTCTCTCATTTAAAGTACAAATTACTTGTAGTACTTCCGGCCTCTGTTGTCATATATAGGCCTCCCTGTCTCGAAAGACAATAGGTTCTGCGCCTGGAGAGTCAGTGGTTGGTGGGACAGCGTCTGCTGTGACAGTGCAGACTAATTCTGGAGTAACAGTTCTTTTCACATATTCGGCAGATGTAGGCCGATGGCAGAACTGGTGCGCTGTTTTCACGATCCTTTCGTTGTTGTCTAATCTCCATCCAGGTTGTGTTTCGCTTCTCCTTGCTGGCCTTCCCTCCCTCACGCACTCTCACGCGACATATCCCGCGTAGTTGTCTCCCAGCGACTCTCGCTGAGGAGAACATACATGTTGGGAGTGTTAGCCAGCTTGATCACTACTGTGTTGGGGATGTGATCCAACCATTTGATGCCAAGGATGCGGCAACGTAGGTGAAATGTGTTTAGGCGATGCTCCTGCTTGGCATATGTCGTCCATGTCACACTGCCGTACAGCAGGATGCTGAGGACACGGGCCTTGTACACTTGAACCCTAGTGTTCAGTGTGAGTGCGCCGTTTTCCCACACCCTATTGGTCAGTCTGGACATGGCGGAAGTAGCTTTTTCCGATGCGTTTGTTGATATCGACATCGGCAGGTTGCTGGTGGTGGTTGAGCCAAAGTAGACGAAGTCTTTGGTTCGTCTTCTTGATGCTGATAGCTGGGCCAAATTCTCTTCACGCATCAGCAAACCTGTCTATCAGTCTCTGAAGGCTATCTGCGGAGAGGGACGTAAGTTCAACATCATCAGCAAAGAGAAGTTCACGAATAAGGACTTTGCTGATCTTACTCTTTGCTTTCAGGCGGGCTAGATTGAAAAACTTGCCGTCCGATCTGGTGTGGATGTAGACGCCATCTTCAGAGGTTCTTGCTGCATAGCAGTGCGTGGTCAGTGTTACAGTCCGCACTGTGAAAGCTGCGTGTGTTGAGCACACTGTTGAGAGAGGTACGTCTGGTAATGACGAGGTCCAACTGGTGCCAGCGATGGGATCTGGGGTGTTTCCATGAAACCCTCTTGGTAGAATGTGCAAGTTGTGGTGAGAGCAGACGCTGTCCGTTTTAATTATTTTTTTCAGTACCCCAGTGTCCAAGGCAGGTAGGCCATGATTCATGGTCGTAACCGACCCAGACATTGACGTCCCCAACAAGAACAGGTGTTCAGTGTGTGGGGGACGCTGTTGATGATGGATTGGAGTTTATCATAGAACTGAGGAGTGGAGCAGAGTGTTGGCGCGTATATGCTCAGCAAGTACACCGAGCCTGATGCGGTAGACAGACGGAGGAGTTTTGATCCATTTATTGGTTGTTCGGTTGTGCTCAGCAGGGAGTTCTCGACGGCAACGCTCATCGGGTTGTTTTCCTTGCCAGAAGAAGGATGGCTGCGAGGCGTGTCTCCTGAAAAGATGCAATGTCCACGTTGTGTCTACTGAGCGCTCTGTCAATGACAGGTGTCTTCCTTGAATCTTCAATCCGCGTGAGATCATCCGACAGGACAGGACACATGGTCCTGACGTTCCAGCTTGCAATTCGAAGGGCTGGCACCTTCTTAACATTTTGTTTTGTTTATCTTGGTGCAATATTTCAGTCCATTTGTCAGGCGAAGACCCTAAGCTCCAAAACCATTGAAGCAGTTGGACCTTGGCGGGACAGCACCTTAACTGACAGGGGGCTGCCCGGCTTCACTGTCCAGTGAGATACGGTGAACTCTCCCACCGTCGAAGTCAACCAGTAGCGTCCGTTCCTCTACGCCAATCGATATAGACTCATAACCCGTAAACTGCTGCCTTCCGTGTTGTGCAGTCGCAGTGAGGCGACTATGGAGTGACACTCTCCATGGCGCATGCCTGTGCGATATACATAGAGGTCCTGGGTTGCCCAAGCGACAAGACACCCCCCTCCTCGGCCTCGCTAGTGGGATCCAAAGGAGTGCAGAGCACGACGCTTGGCACCAGCTTGGCTGCAGGAGCTGCCGGAGGATGCCAAGAGTTGACATATGACCGCATTAGGGGCTCCACTCCGAATTTTCTGTCTGCGTTTATTCCCATAGCCTTTTTCTCTCCCGAGACGTCCACAAGACAGTGGGTGTTTGTAATCACAGTTTTCCGTCTGACTGCCAACCAAGGACAATGAGCACAGTCTGTCCAATTCCCAGTTATACCGCTGATTACCCGGTCGTGCCTGCGGCAGACTCAGTAAGAAAACAGGGGCATCACTTGAAGGTGTTGCCGCAGGAACAGTTGAGTAGGAGTGGCCACATGCACGCACTAGCAGCAAGCCGCAGGCACAGCGGCGATCACTACCCCTGGATAGGATACGCTGTTTGTTGCGGTTCACTAGCATTGGCTGAGCGGGACGTAAGGCCCAGACCACAGCACCCCCCAGCAGCCTCTGTTGTAACAAACACAATTGTGGTAACTTCGTTTGCGGTACAAGCCTTCCTCCGTTATTCTCTTTGTTCGACGATAAAAACATCATATGGGAAGTGATGTGTGGAAGTAATTAAACTTTCATGTGCCGTTCGTTCACAAACGTTCAATTGAAACCTGTCCGGTGTGAAAAGCAAGTAATTGCCGTCGTGGTTCACACCCGCATATCACTTCTAAAGCAACGTTTTCATTGGACTTAAGCTATTTATCATCAACGTGTGTTCAGTGTGATATTCTACATCTGTATTGTAAGTACAATTGCACTCACTTTGTGTTGTCAACAATATGTTGGTATCGTACGCTACCGAGACGCGAATGATCGTTTCGTTGTGTCTTGAATTAAATGAATTAAACGAATGAATTAAATCTAACATGGACTGTTATAATAAAACATATTATTTTGGTGTAGACTCAATCTTAGTTCTTTCCACAGTGAACCTGATTAAATGAACTTTGAATTCAAAGTGTGTGTGTTTCCGTGATTAGTGTGTGATACGGCAATGTTTGGTGTCTCATGACTTACACAGTTCCGTCACCATAGCCAATGACATTTTGAATTGGTTGAGTCCTTTAATCCAATATATCTTTCAACATAAAGACCTTGAAGGCGTGAACCATGATTTGCATATAACCGTGATCAACATGTCATATTGCACTTGAACATTCAGGAAATGGCTTTAACTAGGCAGGGAAAATATTTGGGCCTAAAATAAAGAACATCCTCACACACAGGAACACACACACACACACACACACACACACACACACACACACACACACACACACACACACACACACACACACACACACACACACACACACACACACACACACACACACACACACACACACACACACACACACACACACACACACACACACACACACACACACACACACGCACACGAACACGAACACACACACGAACACACATACACGAACACACACACACACACACACGAACACACACACACACACACACACACACACAAACAAACACACACGCACACACATGAACACACATACACGAACACACACACACACACACACACACACACACACACACACACACACGAACACACACACACACACACACACGAACACACACACACACACACACACACACACACACACACACACACACACACACACATACACACACAAACACACACACACACGAACACACACGAACACACACGAACACACACACACACACACACACACACACACACACACACACACACACACACACACACACACACACACACACACACACACACACACACACTGTGGAAGTAACGCACGACACCGTCATCAACAGCACCGAACACATTAACGCGATGTTGCAGCACGTTTATTGGTAATCGTGTAAACAAGTCAAGGCAATTGATTAGCCCAATCCATTAGTAATAAATTTATCATAATTTATAATTACACACTCACAGAAAACGAAAATTGCTACCAATTGCTCAATTATATTATACCTGCAATGTTTTCACTGACAAATGTAAACTGAATGTGAGAATAGGATATGCTGAAATATACAAAACGATAATACAATGACGTACACATTGACTCCGGTTTTGTAGTTGCTTATCTGTTTGACCTTATTCCATGAATATATTAAATACTATTTATGTACTAAGAAATCATAATAAAAAATAAGTGAAACAACAACATCGAAACATTAAAAATGCATACCAAACCTAATTTAGACTTTATTTATGCCATACCTTATTTACCCTAATTTAACAAGAGATTTAACAAGATTTGCCATCCAAGCCAAATGCCCAGATGGCAAGTGGACAAGGAAGCCATTGGCTTATCGAGAGTCCATGTCCATTAGTGTTCGTCTACGTGTAACCCGCCCTCCTGATATAGTATAACATACACCTACACCCTGGTATTAGAAAGCACTTTGTTAACAGCCATCAATCGTGGCTGAGAAAATCTGGATACACGTGTTAGTGTAAGCACGTGCGCATGTAGGTGCATGCGCACGTGTGCGTGTGCATATACACATTTCGTGTATATGTGTTTATTTTGAAACTGATTGGTTGGATGTTTGTGTGCAGCAAGCATATATAACATAACAAATGGTTTAGAAGGTGTAGCAATACAAGCAACCCTTGAGTAGTACAAGTCTAACTAGTTACTATGTAAATTAGTAATATGTTTTACTTATTTCACTATCAGTTTACCTTTTTCTTCTCGTGACGTTTCGACTGCTATCAGCAATCTTCTTCAGACGACTACCGGAAGATGGCGACACGGTAGTCATTCTACGCAGACGTCACTCTGGTGTGTGCCCCCCATTGCCCTACACAGGGTTGCCCTTCAGGAGATCATCGTAGATGTGTGAGAGTCGGTATCGGCCCTCATCTCGATTCATGCTGTCTTTGTTTTTTTTTTAATCCAAATCGCTTCTTTGATGTCACTTGTTCTCTAGTCCGACTCTCTGTCTACACAGTTGGCTCCATCCCAGTCTACTATGTGATTCTGTTGAGTCATGTGATCTGTGATCGCTGATTTATGCACCTCTTTTTCCGATATTCTTATGTTGCTTCGGGTGTAGGGTCTGCTAGCCGATGCTTTTACGGCGTCTTCTTTGTGTTCTCTGATGTGGGTTCCTAGAGTTCGTTTCGTTTCTCCGATGTATGTGGCTAAACTGTTCTTTCACGTTATGGAATATATACCTTCGCACATCTTTTATGGTTCGACTTTGTCATTTGGTCGTACTAGTGACCTCTAGATGGTTTTGTGAGGATTCATTGCTGTATTCACATTGTATTTCTTCATGATCCGTTATGTGGTTTCGGATAATCATTGGACATATAGAAGTACCACAATTCCTTCGCTTTTGTCTTTTTCCACTGTCTTTTCCTGGTGTTATCTTCCTTCTTTGTTTTCATCTTTTTTCATCTTTCTCTGTACTGTTGTTATGGTCCATTGTAGATACCCGCATCTCGTTAGAGCTTCCTTGATGTGTTCTCTTTCTTTCCGTTTATTTTCCTCTTCTGTCACAAATGTTTTGCATCTGTCTAGTAACGTACGGATCACTCACATCTTCTTGTGTAATGGATTAGTAGTTTCACCTCTCCCGCCGTCTAGCGGTAGTCGTCTGAAGAAGATTGCTGATAGCAGTCGAAACGTCACGAGAAGAAAAAGGTAAATTGATTGTGAAATAAGTAAAAATATTACTTATTTGAACCATCCAGTCTGATGAACATCTTCACTCATAGTTACTATGTAATCGCTCAAGAAACGGTGGTCGATTCAGTGTATGTCGTTGTCCGAGAAATGTTGGCAGATCCCTTTGATGTCTTCCTTCTTACGGTGCGGCTCTCCACGACTGCACACGGATAACACCACATTAACATGTATGAATGACTCATAACATAACAAACAACAATCAAGTGTGCAGGTTGATAAATAGGGCAATCCAAAACAGCTTTGAGATGGAGAGATTGTATGTGGATGTGCGTGCGTGCGTGCGTGCGTGCGTGCGTTCGTGCGTGTTATATGGAAGTTAGATCAACGATGAACAATGATGTTAAGATCACGTGAACAAAATGCATGATAAATGTGCTGCACTTTAACAACGAGTGCAATTGGCGGCAACACGAAGCACTCACCCTTTCGTTAGTGTCTGCGCCTTTGCGAAGCTTGTCAGGTTGCCCGGGTCGGTTGTGCTCTGCGAAATTTCGAACGATCCTCCAGTTCTACAAAAGTTCACAGTTATATATATATATATATATATATATATATATATATATATATATATATATATATATATATATATATATATATATATATATATATATATATATATATATATATATATATATATATATATATATATATATATATATATATATATATATATAACGATCTTCCAGTTCTACAAAAGTTCACAGGTATATATATATATATATATATATATATATATATATATATATATATATATATATATATATATATATATATATATATATATATATATTATCCGAGCCAAGAAGGCATGTACAAATGTTAATATTCCTATTTCCCACTTTCCCACAAAGTCAATCTCGACATATAATGTATGCTAATATTTTAAAAGAAACACTAGGAGGCGGATCAATAGCTTCCTCTACGATTTAATTTAGCTTGTAGATTTTGACCAAAAATATAAGAGACACCCGGTGTACCGCAGATTACTGTGTTAATCCCAACTGTATTCCCGATCTTCTACTAATAACAATTCTCAGTACCGAATAATGCCACTGTCAGAGTATTCGTAGGTTACTGTATCCTTTAAATATCCTTGGAAGTAAGCAAATTATTGCGAAACAAACAGGAAGACATTGATGCTATCAATTGTAGGGAGAAGATATAGGTCAAGGAATGTAACAATTAAAATTGTGACTTTAATTCCATCTTCAAAATATCCCATTATCTTCAACTTTACGCTTCACAATCAAACACACAGACAAACAAACAACCAACCAACCAAACAGAAAAACGTGTGAACAGTCGTCAACTTATAATATATAAAACTAACCACATACCCTCATGCACGCACGCGCGCACGCACGCAAGCACGCACGCACGCACACACGCACGAACGCTCGCACGAACACACTTACGATATTGTCAAAGTTTCCCATCGCTTTGCTGATAACGTTCATCCTTCGGACATCGTACGCATCGTGCTGGTGGACTCCCGGAGACGACATCATAGAGTCGCCGCGATTCTGCCAGTACCTGTGTCCCTTGGGTCGTGGTGTGCCGTACACGGGCCAAGCCTCCTCATTCCCATCCAGAGACTGAACTGTCGCACGATGCCATCTCCTCTTCTGTACGATGTAGACGACCAGGACGGCGACCATCGCGAGTAAGACGACGCTCAACACAGTCCCAATAGTGATTGACATCACTGCCACTCCTGTTGTGTGGACAGGTCACAGTAGTGCCATTATTGCTTACATTGAACAACTGAAGCGCTAAAAGACTTGCATATATATATATATATATATTTATATACATATACATATAATAATATATATATATATATATATATATATATATATATATATATAAATATATATATATATATATATATATATATATATATATATATATATATATATATATTGTATATATATATATATATATATATATATATATATATATATATATATATATATATATATATATATATATATATATATATATATTGTATATATATATATATATATATATATATATATATATATATACATACAGAATATATATATATATATATATATATATATATATATATATATATATTTATATACATATATATATATATATATATATATATATATATATATATATATATATATATATATATTGTGCATGCATCACAAACCAAAAATGTGTCCTGTATATAAGTTGCTGCACTAATCGTTAAACTTTTACTATCAGTACGTAATAATTATTATTGATCAGCAGACCAATGACGTGCGGAATAATGAGGAGCACTGTCGTGGTGTTGGATTTATATTATATTATTATTATATATATATATATATATATATATTATATATTTTATATATATATATATATATATATATATATATATATATATATATATATATATATATATATATATATATATATATATATATATATTATATTATATATTTTATATATATATATATATATATATATATATATATATATATATATATATATATATATATATATATATATATATATATATATATATGCGCGGGTGATCCTGCGTGCCTACCAGTACAAAATCGTAAGGAAATCAGTACAGACGAAATGTCACATTACCTGATTTGTTCGCTGGTTTCAATGGCGTTTCTGAAAACAAAGACAAAGCTACATATAGTTACTCATCATTACAATGTATACAACAAAAATACGTGTAGTGTTTTTGTCATAGGCACCCGACAAGTACTAATGCTTTTGCATGATATGCAAACTATGCTGCAGTACCCATGATTGCTTCAGGATATTGCATATAATTGGCTACATTTATTGCAATCGTCATTATATAGTTTCATTGAAAATTATATCATGGTGATCCTTTCTGCTCAAAAGTTAACGAAACCGCAACCTTACCAGAGAATATTACGCTGTCACGTTTAATCTCAAAAGGTTCAGTGTTGTCTTTGGCGTAGTTCGTCATTGTATTCTTTAGATCACTCAGTTTGTATTCTTTTCTCAACACCAGTTGATAGGTTACAATCACGCTGCCTTTGCTGTGGGTGCAGTGCAACAGAAATAAGAGTATGGGTTGTCTCAATAAATATATTTCCCACAACACATCAAATGATTTGCTACCAGAAAATTGTAATTGTTCATTCAGCATACGTTATCAGTTATTATTCAGATGTGAACTTGGTATACCACAGTGAGCATATCGATTGATATCGTGCGCATAACTATTCGTGTTTGTACAATTGTTCGGTGTATTTGTGTGCGTGTGTTTGTGTGATATGCATTAACAGCAGTAAAGACACAAGGGACTGTATGAAACGTACCTGAAAGCGATTTGAGCGACAGCTACCACGTCGCTGCCAAACACGTTGTGTATCTATAATCGAAAAACAAATAGGTAATTCCCAGAAAGTAAAATTACAATATTTACGAAATATATAAACAGACATTTAATGAACGGCGGTAAAAAGAGAACACGCAAAAATTACATAATATAAGATGTTTATCACAACCACTATGATATAAACTGCTTTGAAGTGACATGTATTTCGAAGTGTGATAGTCTGGACATAAAACCACTTGCTATTGATATGTGTGTGCGTATAGATACCACTGACTACATACCACTGACTTGAGATTGGTCATCATCTCCTTATATGGCGAGGTTAAATTGTCGGCAAGTTCTGAGTTGAACTCTTTGTTTGAGATAGTGAACATCCCATAATAGGTGAAGTCAGCCTCTGTACAACATACAAAATATCAATTAAATAGAAAATATTCTATGCTACAATGGATTTACATTTTACAAAATTAAATGATTGGAATGAGAGAATAACGGTTGTAAAATTAATACATTAGCTTTGATTTAATATTCCACATTTATTTTCTCGTGTTGACCACTTAACCTCTACATAAGTATTAATGAAGTAAACTGTGCACACGTCATTTCCATCAGATATTACATTCAATCAATCATTCAATCAATCAACCAATCGAATGATCGTTCGATCAATTTGTTTTGATTAAAACATATAAAAAATCATCAGCACAACACACGAGTGTGCATTTTTACGGAATCAAATTCCCTGTTTGAAAAAGGGTAAATACCAAATTAAAAACTTATAAATATCTATCCCCAAATCCTCAACAAGTCATTTCCAGCTGTGATAATATGCATACAATGTATATAAACATTCATACGCGTACATGTTTACACACACATATATACGACCTATATGAAAATAATAATATCATAACACACCATAACACCGATAGCTGTGCGTGGTTATATATCCACAAAATATTTAAATGATACGGTAATGATAACTATTTACAGTGATACGTAGATGTTCGTACGTAGATTTGCACCAGGGATAAGAACATATTTGTATAACGACATAACATATCAACATACTGACACTAGGAATGGTTAATGCATACGTTGGAGAAGACAATTTCACCAAAAACATAAATGAACGTAAACTAACGTCACCAGTGGTTCTTACTTATCGCCGTGACAGAGTCTGGGGCGAAGGTGTAGTTCCCAAAACGGCCGTCTTTTGTGGCGTTTATGACTGTGTCCAGTATGGTGGTCAAGGTATCCGTGGCTGCTGCCTTGTGTATGGCCAACTCATAATTGACAACTACACTGCCCTCGCTGCAACCATGTGAAACCCGAGCATATAAAGTTTAATCATATACTTATACATTTATCTATTGTATATTCATGTCTTGATGTTACAACTGACTGATTGCATGCTAATAACACTAATTATTGTCAATGGTGTCGTTATTACCATCATTGTTATTTCTGTTGTCGTCACCATATTGTTGATTGATTACCATGTATCTACGTCACACTGCAATATAGATGATTATAAAACCGACATTATGTTCACATGACCGGTCTTACCTGAATGTCACGTCGACTATGGCAAAGTTTCCTTTAACCAATGTCACCTCAAGAATAATGGTCAACTGGAAAGTAAACATCGATGCCAAAGTAATACTATGTACCAACTGTTTGTAACAAAGCACTGAGCGCTTCCAACATTAGACATATAATCATAATACATACATACATACATACATACATACATACATACATACATACATACATACATACATACATACATACATACATATATACATACATCCATCCATACATACATACATACATACATACATACATACATACATACATACATACATACATACATACATACATACATACATACATACATAAATACAAGCGCGCATGAAAAACAGCGATATGTTTATCCAGCCGGGTACTCCTCCAAATGGCGTCATTGATGGCATCGGGGCGTTTAATGTGGTATTCAAGGTGCTAAAGTTATTATGAATAAAATAACGTTGTGCTGCTGTATTTTGTACCGGATTTTGCAATGAAAATGTCTTTTTGGCAGACTTAAAATACCCAAAAGACAAATAAGCCAAGAGCTGTGAAACTGTAGTAAATGTTACCGTATAGACAACTGATGCCTTGCGTCTCTTGTAGTCTTCCGATGTTTTGTCTGCCAGGTCAGGAGTGTAATTAATATTAGTCAGCCTCACGCGGACCACCACACGAGCCTGATCAGCAGGTGGAATAACGGTTGTAATTGCTGTGGTCTTGGATGTCGGTGTCTGTGTCGTTGTAGTTGTTGTGGTTGGTGATGTCGGTGACGTTGTAGTTGGTGTGGCTGAGGGTATCGGTGCCGTTGTAGTTGGTGTGACTGGGAATATTGGTGTCGTTGTAGTTGGTGTGGTTGAGGGTATCGGTGCCGTTGTAGTTGGTATAGTTGAGGATGTCGGTGTCGGTGTAGTTGGTGTGGCTGAGGGTGTCGGTGTCGTTGGAGTTGGTGTGGCTGAGGGTGTCGGTGCCGTTGTAGTTGGTGAGGCTGGGGTTGTCGGAGCCGTTGTAGTTGGTGTGACGGGAGATGCCGGTGCCGTTGTAGTTGGTGTGACAGGGGTTGTTGGTGCCGTTGTAGTTGGTGTGACTGGGGTTGTTGGTGCCGTTGTAGTTGGTGTGACTGGGGATGTCGGTGTCGGTGTAGTTGGTGTGGTTGAGGGTGTCGGTGTTGCTGTAGTTGGTGAGGCTGGGGTTGTCGGTGTTGTTGTAGTTGGTGAGGCTGGGGTTGTCGGTGCCGTTGTTGTTGGTGAGGCTGGGGTTGTCGGTGCCGTTGTAGTTGGTGTGACTGGGGTTGTCGGTGTCGGTGTAGTTGGTGTGGTTGAGGGTGTCGGTGCCGTTGTAGTTGGTGAGGCTGGGGTTGTCGGTGCCGTTGTAGTTGGTGTGACGGGAGATGTCGGTGCCGTTGTAGTTGGTGTGACAGGGGTTGCTGGTGCCGTTGTAGTTGGTGTGACTGGGGTTGTTGGTGCCGTTGTAGTTGGTGTGACTGGGGATGTCGGAGTCGGTGTAGTTGGTGTGGTTGAGGGTGTCGGTGTTGCTGTAGTTGGTGAGGCTGGGGTTGTCGGTGTTGTTGTAGTTGGTGAGGCTGGGGTTGTCGGTGCCGTTGTTGTTGGTGAGGCTGGGGTTGTCGGTGCCGTTGTAGTTGGTGTGACTGGGGATGTCGGTGTCGGTGTAGTTGGTGTGGTTGAGGGTGTCGGTGTTGTTGTAGTTGGAGAGGCTGGGGTTGTCGGTGTTGTTGTAGTTGGTGAGGCTGGGGTTGTCGGTGCCGTTGTTGTTGGTGAGGCTGGGGTTGTCGGTGTTGTTGAAGTTGGTGTGACTGGGGATGTCAATGTCGGTGTAGTTGGTGAGGCTGGGGTTGTCGGTGTTGTTGTAGCTGGGAGGCTGGGGATGTCGGTGTTGTTGTAGTTGGTGTTACTGGGGATGTCGGTGTCGGTGTAGTTGGTGAGGCTGGGGTTGTCGGTGTTGCTGTAGTTGGTGAGGCTGGGGTTGTCGGTGCCGTGGTAGTTGGTGTGACTGGGGATGTCGGTGTCGGTGTAGTTGGTGTGGTTGAGGGTGTCAGTGTTGTTGTAGTTGGTGAGGCTGGGGTTGTCGGTGCCGTTGTAGTTGGTGAGGCTGGGGTTGTCGGTGTTGTTGTAGTTGGTGAGGCTGGGGTTGTCGGTGCCGTTGTAGTTGGTGAGGCTGGGGTTGTCGGTGTTGTTGTAGTTGGTGAGGCTGGGGTTGTCGGTGCCGTTGTAGTTGGTCAGGCTGGGGTTGTCGGTGTTGTTGTAGTAGGTGAGGTTGGGGATGTCGGTGCCGTTGTAGTTGGTGAGGTTGGGGTTGTCGGTGTTGTTGTAGTTGGTGAGGCTGGGGTTGTCGGTGCCGTTGTAGTTGGTGAGGCTGGGGTTGTCGGTGCAGTTGCAGTTGGTGAGGCTGGGGTTGTCGGGGTTGTTGTAGTTGGTGAGGCTGGGGTTGTCGGTGTTGTTGTAGTTGGTGAGGTTGGGGTTGTCGGTGCAGTTGTTGTTGGTGAGGCTGGGGTTGTCGGTGCCGTTGTTGTTGGTGAGGCTGGGGTTGTCGGTGCCGTTGTAGTTGGTGAGGCTGGGGTTGTCGGTGCCGTTGTTGTTGGTGAGGCTGGGGTTGCCGGTGCCGTTGTCGGTGTTGTTGTAGTTGGTGAGGCTGGGGTTGTCGGTGACGTTGTTGTTGGTGAGACTGGGGTTGTCGGTGCCGTTGTAGTTGGTGAGGCTTGGGTTGTCGGTGCCGTTGTTGTTGGTGAGGCTGGGGTTGTCGGTGTTGTTGTAGTTGGTAATGCTGGGGTTGTCGGTGTCGTTGTAGTTGGTGAGACTAGGGTTGTCGGTGTTGTTGTAGTATGTGAGGCTGGGGTTGTCTGTGCAATCGTTGTTGGTGAGGTTTGGGTTGTCGATGTTGTTGTAGTTGGTGAGGCTGGGGTTGTCGGTGCCGTTGTAGTTGGTGAGGCTGGGGTTGTCGGTGTTGTTGTAGTTAGTGAGGCCGGGGTTGTCGGTGCCGTTGTAGTTGGTGAGTCTGGGGTTGTCAATGTTGTTGTAGTTGGTGAGGCTGGGGTTGTCGGAGTTGTTGTATTTCGTGAGGCTGGGGTTGTCGGTGCCGTAGTAGTTGGTGAAGCTGGGGTGGTCGGTGTTGTTGTAGTTGGTGAGGCTGGGGTTGTCGGTGTTGTTGTAGTTGGTGAGGCTGGGGTTGTCGGTGCCGTTGTTGTTGTTGGTAAGGTTGGGGTTGTCGGTGTTGTTGTAGTTGGTGAGGCTGGGGTTGTCGGTGCCATTGTAGTTGGTGAGGCTGGGGTTGTCGGTGTTGCTGTAGTTGGTGTGGTTGAGGGTGTCGGTGTTGCTGTAGTTGGTGAGGCTGGGGTTGTCGGTGTTGTTGAAGTTGGTGTGACTGGGGATGTCAATGTCGGTGTAGTTGGTGAGGCTGGGGTTGTCGGTGTTGTTGTAGCTGGTGAGGCTGGGGATGTCGGTGTTGTTGTAGTTGGTGTGACTGGGGATGTCGGTGTCGGTGTAGTTGGTGAGGCTGGGGTTGTCGGTGTTGCTGTAGTTGGTGAGGCTGGGGTTGTCGGTGCTGTGGTAGTTGGTGTGACTGGGGATGTCGGTGTCGGTGTAGTTGGTGTGGTTGAGGGTGTCAGTGTTGTTGTAGTTGGTGAGGCTGGGGTTGTCGGTGTTGTTGTAGATGGTGAGGCTGGGGTTGTCGGTGTTGTTGTAGTTGGTGAGGCTGGGGTTGTCGGTGCCGTTGTAGTTGGTGAGGCTGGGGTTGTCGGTGTTGTTGTAGTTGGTGAGGCTGGGGTTGTCGGAGTTGTTGTAGTTGGTGAGGCTTGGGTTGTCGGTGTTGTTGTAGTTGGTGAGGCTGGGGTTGTCGGTGCCGTTGTAGTTGGTGAGGCTGGGGTTGTCGGTGCCGTTGTTGTTGGTGAGGCTTGGGTTGTCGGTGACGTTGTTGTTGGTGAGGCTGGGGTTGTCGGTGTTGTTGTAGTTGGTGAGGCTGGGGTTGTCGGTGTTGTTGTAGTTGGTGAGGCTGGGGTTGTCGGTGCCGTTATTGTTGGTGAGGCTGGGGTTGTCGGTGTTGTTGTAGTTGGTAAGGCTGGGGTTGTCGGTGTTGTTGTAGTAGGTGAAGTTGGGGATGTCGGTGCCGTTGTAATTGGTGAGGCTGGGGTTGTCGGTGTTGTTGTAGTTGGTGAGGCTGGGGTTGTTGGTGTTGTTGTAGTTGGTGAGGCTGGGGTTGTCGGTGCCGTTGTAGCTGGTGAGGCTGGGGTTGTCGGTGTTGTTGTAGTTGATGAGGCTGGGGTTGTCGGTGCCGTTGTAGTTGGTAAGGCTGGGGTTGTCGGTGTTGTTGTAGAAGGTGAGGTTGGGGATGTCGGTGCCGTTGTAGTTGGTGAGGCTAGGGTTGTCGGTGTTGTTGTAGTTGGTAAGGCTGGGGTTGTCGGTGTTGTTGTTGTTGGAGAGGCTGGGGCTGTCGGTGTTGTTGTAGTTGTTGAGGCTGGGGTTGTCGGTGCCGTTGTTGTTGGTGAGGCTGGGGTTGTCGGTGTTGTTGTAGTTGGTAAGGCTGGGGTTGTCGTTGTTGTTGTAGTAGGTGAGGTTGGGGATGTCGGTGCCCTTGTTGTAGGTGAGGCTGGGGTTGTCGGTACCGCGGTAGTTGGTTTGACTGGGGATGTCGGTGTCGGTGTAGTTGGTGTGGTTGAGGGTGTCAGTGTTGTTGTAGTTGGTGAGGCTGAGGTTGTCGGTGTTGTTGTAGTTGGTGAGGCTGGGGTTGTTGGTGTTGTTGTAGTTGGTGAGGCTGGGGTTGTCGGTGCCGTTGTTGTAGGTGAGGTTGGGGATGTCGGTGCCGTTGTAGTTGGTGAGGCTGGGGTTGTCGGTGTTGTTGTAGTTGGTGAGGCTGGGGTTGTCGGTGCCGTTGTAGTTGGTGAGGCTGGGGTTGTCGGTGTTGTTGTAGTTGGTGAGGCTTGGGTTGTCGGTGCCGTTGTAGTTGGTGAGGCTGGGGTTGTCGGTGCAGTTGTAGTTCGTGAGGCTGGGGTTGTCGGTGTTGTTGTAGTTGGTGAGGCTGGGGTTGTCGGTGCCGTTGTAGTTGGTGAGGCTGGGGTTGTCGGAGTTGTTGTAGTTGGTGAGGCTGTGGTTGTCGGTGTTGTTGTAGTTGGTTGGGCTGGGGTTGTCGGTGCCGTTGTAGTTGGTGAGTCTGGGGTTGTCAATGTTGTTGTAGTTGGTGAGGCTGGAGTTGTCGGTGCCGTTGTTGTTGGTGAGGCTGGGGTTGTCGGTGCCGTTGTAGTTGGTGAGGCTGGGGTTGTCGGTGCCATTGTAGTTGGTGAGGCTGGGGATGTCGGAGTTGTTATAGTTGGTGACGCTGGGGTTGTCGGTGCCGTTGTAGTTGGTGAAGCTGGGGTTGTCGGTGTTATTGTAGTTGGTGAGGCTGGGGTTGTCGGTGTTGTTGGAGTTGGTGAGGCTGGGGTTGTCGGTGCCGCTGTTGTTGGTGAGGTTGGGGTTGTCGGTGTTGTTGTAGTTGGTGAGGCTGGGGTTGTCGGTGCCATTGTATTTGGTGAGGCTGGGGTTGTCTGAGTTGTTGTAGTTGGTGAGGCTTGGGTTGTCGGTGTTGTTGTAGTTGGTGAGGCTGGGGTTGCCGGTGCCGTTGTAGTTGGTGAGTCTGGGGTTGTCAATGTTGTTGTAGTTGGTGAGGCTGGAGTTGTCGGTGCCGTTGTTGTTGGTGAGGCTGAGGATGTCGGTGCCGTTGTAGTTGGTGAGGCTGGGGTTGTCGGTGTTGTTGTAGTTGGTGAGGCTGGGGTTGTCGGTGCCGTTGTAGTTGGTGAGGCTGGGGTTGTCGGTGTTGTTGTAGTTGGTGAGGCTTGGGTTGTTGGTGTTGTTGTAGTTGGTGAGGCTGGGGTTGTCGGTGCCGTTGTTGTAGGTGAGGTTGGGGATGTCGGTGCCGTTGTAGTTGGTGAGGCTGGGGTTGTCGGTGTTGTTGTAGTTGGTGAGGCTGGGGTTGTCGGTGCCGTTGTAGTTGGTGAGGCTGGGGTTGTCGGTGTTGTTGTAGTTGGTGAGGCTTGGGTTGTCGGTGCCGTTGTAGTTGGTGAGGCTGGGGTTGTCGGTGCAGTTGTAGTTGGTGAGGCTGGGGTTGTCGGTGTTGTTGTAGTTGGTGAGGCTGGGGTTGTCGGTGCCGTTGTAGTTGGTGAGGCTGGGGTTGTCGGAGTTGTTGTAGTTGGTGAGGCTGTGGTTGTCGGTGTTGTTGTAGTTGGTTGGGCTGGGGTTGTCGGTGCCGTTGTAGTTGGTGAGTCTGGTGTAGTTGGTGAGTCTGGGGTTGTCAATGTTGTTGTAGTTGGTGAGGCTGGAGTTGTCGGTGCCGTTGTTGTTGGTGAGGCTGGGGTTGTCGGTGCCGTTGTAGTTGGTGAGGCTGGGGTTGTCGGTGCCGTTGTTGTTGGTGAGGCTTGGGTTGTCGGTGACGTTGTTGTTGGTGAGGCTGGGGTTGTCGGTGTTGTTGTAGTTGATGAGGCTGGGGTTGTCGGTGCCGTTGTAGTTGGTAAGGCTGGGGTTGTCGGTGTTGTTGTAGAAGGTGAGGTTGGGGATGTCGGTGCCGTTGTAGTTGGTGAGGCTAGGGTTGTCGGTGTTGTTGTAGTTGGTAAGGCTGGGGTTGTCGGTGTTGTTGTTGTTGGAGAGGCTGGGGCTGTCGGTGTTGTTGTAGTTGTTGAGGCTGGGGTTGTCGGTGCCGTTGTTGTTGGTGAGGCTGGGGTTGTCGGTGTTGTTGTAGTTGGTAAGGCTGGGGTTGTCGTTGTTGTTGTAGTAGGTGAGGTTGGGGATGTCGGTGCCCTTGTTGTAGGTGAGGCTGGGGTTGTCGGTACCGCGGTAGTTGGTTTGACTGGGGATGTCGGTGTCGGTGTAGTTGGTGTGGTTGAGGGTGTCAGTGTTGTTGTAGTTGGTGAGGCTGAGGTTGTCGGTGTTGTTGTAGTTGGTGAGGCTGGGGTTGTTGGTGTTGTTGTAGTTGGTGAGGCTGGGGTTGTCGGTGCCGTTGTTGTAGGTGAGGTTGGGGATGTCGGTGCCGTTGTAGTTGGTGAGGCTGGGGTTGTCGGTGTTGTTGTAGTTGGTGAGGCTGGGGTTGTCGGTGCCGTTGTAGTTGGTGAGGCTGGGGTTGTCGGTGTTGTTGTAGTTGGTGAGGCTTGGGTTGTCGGTGCCGTTGTAGTTGGTGAGGCTGGGGTTGTCGGTGCAGTTGTAGTTGGTGAGGCTGGGGTTGTCGGTGTTGTTGTAGTTGGTGAGGCTGGGGTTGTCGGTGCCGTTGTAGTTGGTGAGGCTGGGGTTGTCGGAGTTGTTGTAGTTGGTGAGGCTGTGGTTGTCGGTGTTGTTGTAGTTGGTTGGGCTGGGGTTGTCGGTGCCGTTGTAGTTGGTGAGTCTGGGGTTGTCAATGTTGTTGTAGTTGGTGAGGCTGGAGTTGTCGGTGCCGTTGTTGTTGGTGAGGCTGGGGTTGTCGGTGCCGTTGTAGTTGGTGAGGCTGGGGTTGTCGGTGCCATTGTAGTTGGTGAGGCTGGGGATGTCGGAGTTGTTATAGTTGGTGACGCTGGGGTTGTCGGTGCCGTTGTAGTTGGTGAAGCTGGGGTTGTCGGTGTTATTGTAGTTGGTGAGGCTGGGGTTGTCGGTGTTGTTGGAGTTGGTGAGGCTGGGGTTGTCGGTGCCGCTGTTGTTGGTGAGGTTGGGGTTGTCGGTGTTGTTGTAGTTGGTGAGGCTGGGGTTGTCGGTGCCATTGTATTTGGTGAGGCTGGGGTTGTCTGAGTTGTTGTAGTTGGTGAGGCTTGGGTTGTCGGTGTTGTTGTAGTTGGTGAGGCTGGGGTTGCCGGTGCCGTTGTAGTTGGTGAGTCTGGGGTTGTCAATGTTGTTGTAGTTGGTGAGGCTGGAGTTGTCGGTGCCGTTGTTGTTGGTGAGGCTGAGGATGTCGGTGCCGTTGTAGTTGGTGAGGCTGGGGTTGTCGGTGTTGTTGTAGTTGGTGAGGCTGGGGTTGTCGGTGCCGTTGTAGTTGGTGAGGCTGGGGTTGTCGGTGTTGTTGTAGTTGGTGAGGCTTGGGTTGTTGGTGTTGTTGTAGTTGGTGAGGCTGGGGTTGTCGGTGCCGTTGTTGTAGGTGAGGTTGGGGATGTCGGTGCCGTTGTAGTTGGTGAGGCTGGGGTTGTCGGTGTTGTTGTAGTTGGTGAGGCTGGGGTTGTCGGTGCCGTTGTAGTTGGTGAGGCTGGGGTTGTCGGTGTTGTTGTAGTTGGTGAGGCTTGGGTTGTCGGTGCCGTTGTAGTTGGTGAGGCTGGGGTTGTCGGTGCAGTTGTAGTTGGTGAGGCTGGGGTTGTCGGTGTTGTTGTAGTTGGTGAGGCTGGGGTTGTCGGTGCCGTTGTAGTTGGTGAGGCTGGGGTTGTCGGAGTTGTTGTAGTTGGTGAGGCTGTGGTTGTCGGTGTTGTTGTAGTTGGTTGGGCTGGGGTTGTCGGTGCCGTTGTAGTTGGTGAGTCTGGTGTAGTTGGTGAGTCTGGGGTTGTCAATGTTGTTGTAGTTGGTGAGGCTGGAGTTGTCGGTGCCGTTGTTGTTGGTGAGGCTGGGGTTGTCGGTGCCGTTGTAGTTGGTGAGGCTGGGGTTGTCGGTGCCGTTGTTGTTGGTGAGGCTTGGGTTGTCGGTGACGTTGTTGTTGGTGAGGCTGGGGTTGTCGGTGTTGTTGTAGTTGGTGAGGCTGGGGTTGTCGGTGTTGTTGTAGTTGGTGAGGCTGGGGTTGTCGGTGCCGTTATTGTTGGTGAGGCTGGGGTTGTCGGTGTTGTTGTAGTTGGTAAGGCTGGGGTTGTCGGTGTTGTTGTAGTAGGTGAGGTTGGGGATGTCGGTGCCGTTGTAATTGGTGAGGCTGGGGTTGTCGGTGTTGTTGTAGTTGGTGAGGCTGGGGTTGTTGGTGTTGTTGTAGTTGGTGAGGCTGGGGTTGTCGGTGCCGTTGTAGCTGGTGAGGCTGGGGTTGTCGGTGTTGTTGTAGTTGATGAGGCTGGGGTTGTCGGTGCCGTTGTAGTTGGTAAGGCTGGGGTTGTCGGTGTTGTTGTAGAAGGTGAGGTTGGGGATGTCGGTGCCGTTGTAGTTGGTGAGGCTGGGGTTGTCGGTGTTGTTGTAGTTGGTAAGGCTGGGGTTGTCGGTGTTGTTGTTTTTGGAGAGGCTGGGGCTGTCGGTGTTGTTGTAGTTGTTGAGGCTGGGGTTGTCGGTGCCGTTGTTGTTGGTGAGGCTGGGGTTGTCGGTGTTGTTGTAGTTGGTAAGGCTGGGGTTGTCGTTGTTGTTGTAGTAGGTGAGGTTGGGGATGTCGGTGCCCTTGTTGTAGGTGAGGCTGGGGTTGTCGGTACCGCGGTAGTTGGTTTGACTGGGGATGTCGGTGTCGGTGTAGTTGGTGTGGTTGAGGGTGTCAGTGTTGTTGTAGTTGGTGAGGCTGAGGTTGTCGGTGTTGTTGTAGTTGGTGAGGCTGGGGTTGTTGGTGTTGTTGTAGTTGGTGAGGCTGGGGTTGTCGGTGCCGTTGTTGTAGGTGAGGTTGGGGATGTCGGTGCCGTTGTAGTTGGTGAGGCTGGGGTTGTCGGTGTTGTTGTAGTTGGTGAGGCTGGGGTTGTCGGTGCCGTTGTAGTTGGTGAGGCTGGGGTTGTCGGTGTTGTTGTAGTTGGTGAGGCTTGGGTTGTCGGTGCCGTTGTAGTTGGTGAGGCTGGGGTTGTCGGTGCAGTTGTAGTTGGTGAGGCTGGGGTTGTCGGTGTTGTTGTAGTTGGTGAGGCTGGGGTTGTCGGTGCCGTTGTAGTTGGTGAGGCTGGGGTTGTCGGAGTTGTTGTAGTTGGTGAGGCTGTGGTTGTCGGTGTTGTTGTAGTTGGTTGGGCTGGGGTTGTCGGTGCCGTTGTAGTTGGTGAGTCTGGGGTTGTCAATGTTGTTGTAGTTGGTGAGGCTGGAGTTGTCGGTGCCGTTGTTGTTGGTGAGGCTGGGGTTGTCGGTGCCGTTGTAGTTGGTGAGGCTGGGGTTGTCGGTGTTGTTGTAGTTGGTGAGGCTGGGGTTGTTGGTGTTGTTGTAGTTGGTGAGGCTGGGGTTGTCGGTGCCGTTGTAGTTGGTGAGGCTGGGGTTGTCGGAGTTGTTGTAGTTGGTGAGGCTTGGGTTGTCGGTGTTGTTGTAGTTGGTGAGGCTGGGGTTGCCGGTGCCGTTGTAGTTGGTGAGTCTGGGGTTGTCAATGTTGTTGTAGTTGGTGAGGCTGGAGTTGTCGGTGCCGTTGTTGTTGGTGAGGCTTGGGTTGTCGGTGCCATTGTAGTTGGTGAGGCTGGGGATGTCGGTGTTGTTGTAGTTGGTGAGGCTTGGGTTGTTGGTGTTGTTGTAGTTGGTGAGGCTGGGGTTGTCGGTGCCGTTGTTGTAGGTGAGGTTGGGGATGTCGGTGCCGTTGTAGTTGGTGAGGCTGGGGTTGTCGGTGTTGTTGTAGTTGGTGAGGCTGGGGTTGTCGGTGCCGTTGTAGTTGGTGAGGCTGGGGTTGTCGGTGTTGTTGTAGTTGGTGAGGCTTGGGTTGTCGGTGCCGTTGTAGTTGGTGAGGCTGGGGTTGTCGGTGCAGTTGTAGTTGGTGAGGCTGGGGTTGTCGGTGTTGTTGTAGTTGGTGAGGCTGGGGTTGTCGGTGCCGTTGTAGTTGGTGAGGCTGGGGTTGTCGGAGTTGTTGTAGTTGGTGAGGCTGTGGTTGTCGGTGTTGTTGTAGTTGGTTGGGCTGGGGTTGTCGGTGCCGTTGTAGTTGGTGAGTCTGGTGTAGTTGGTGAGTCTGGGGTTGTCAATGTTGTTGTAGTTGGTGAGGCTGGAGTTGTCGGTGCCGTTGTTGTTGGTGAGGCTGGGGTTGTCGGTGCCGTTGTAGTTGGTGAGGCTGGGGTTGTCGGTGCCGTTGTTGTTGGTGAGGCTTGGGTTGTCGGTGACGTTGTTGTTGGTGAGGCTGGGGTTGTCGGTGTTGTTGTAGTTGGTGAGGCTGGGGTTGTCGGTGTTGTTGTAGTTGGTGAGGCTGGGGTTGTCGGTGCCGTTATTGTTGGTGAGGCTGGGGTTGTCGGTGTTGTTGTAGTTGGTAAGGCTGGGGTTGTCGGTGTTGTTGTAGTAGGTGAGGTTGGGGATGTCGGTGCCGTTGTAATTGGTGAGGCTGGGGTTGTCGGTGTTGTTGTAGTTGGTGAGGCTGGGGTTGTTGGTGTTGTTGTAGTTGGTGAGGCTGGGGTTGTCGGTGCCGTTGTAGCTGGTGAGGCTGGGGTTGTCGGTGTTGTTGTAGTTGATGAGGCTGGGGTTGTCGGTGCCGTTGTAGTTGGTAAGGCTGGGGTTGTCGGTGTTGTTGTAGAAGGTGAGGTTGGGGATGTCGGTGCCGTTGTAGTTGGTGAGGCTGGGGTTGTCGGTGTTGTTGTAGTTGGTAAGGCTGGGGTTGTCGGTGTTGTTGTTTTTGGAGAGGCTGGGGCTGTCGGTGTTGTTGTAGTTGTTGAGGCTGGGGTTGTCGGTGCCGTTGTTGTTGGTGAGGCTGGGGTTGTCGGTGTTGTTGTAGTTGGTAAGGCTGGGGTTGTCGTTGTTGTTGTAGTAGGTGAGGTTGGGGATGTCGGTGCCCTTGTTGTAGGTGAGGCTGGGGTTGTCGGTACCGCGGTAGTTGGTTTGACTGGGGATGTCGGTGTCGGTGTAGTTGGTGTGGTTGAGGGTGTCAGTGTTGTTGTAGTTGGTGAGGCTGAGGTTGTCGGTGTTGTTGTAGTTGGTGAGGCTGGGGTTGTTGGTGTTGTTGTAGTTGGTGAGGCTGGGGTTGTCGGTGCCGTTGTTGTAGGTGAGGTTGGGGATGTCGGTGCCGTTGTAGTTGGTGAGGCTGGGGTTGTCGGTGTTGTTGTAGTTGGTGAGGCTGGGGTTGTCGGTGCCGTTGTAGTTGGTGAGGCTGGGGTTGTCGGTGTTGTTGTAGTTGGTGAGGCTTGGGTTGTCGGTGCCGTTGTAGTTGGTGAGGCTGGGGTTGTCGGTGCAGTTGTAGTTCGTGAGGCTGGGGTTGTCGGTGTTGTTGTAGTTGGTGAGGCTGGGGTTGTCGGTGCCGTTGTAGTTGGTGAGGCTGGGGTTGTCGGAGTTGTTGTAGTTGGTGAGGCTGTGGTTGTCGGTGTTGTTGTAGTTGGTTGGGCTGGGGTTGTCGGTGCCGTTGTAGTTGGTGAGTCTGGGGATGTCAATGTTGTTGTAGTTGGTGAGGCTGGAGTTGTCGGTGCCGTTGTTGTTGGTGAGGCTGGGGTTGTCGGTGCCGTTGTAGTTGGTGAGGCTGGGGTTGTCGGTGTTGTTGTAGTTGGTGAGGCTGGGGTTGTTGGTGTTGTTGTAGTTGGTGAGGCTGGGGTTGTCGGTGCCGTTGTAGTTGGTGAGGCTGGGGTTGTCGGAGTTGTTGTAGTTGGTGAGGATTGGGTTGTCGGTGTTGTTGTAGTTGGTGAGGCTGGGGTTGCCGGTGCCGTTGTAGTTGGTGAGTCTGGGGTTGTCAATGTTGTTGTAGTTGGTGAGGCTGGAGTTGTCGGTGCCGTTGTTGTTGGTGAGGCTTGGGTTGTCGGTGCCATTGTAGTTGGTGAGGCTGGGGATGTCGGAGTTGTTATAGTTGGTGACGCTGGGGTTGTCGGTGCCGTTGTAGTTGGTGAAGCTGGGGTTGTCGGTGTTATTGTAGTTGGTGAGGCTGGGGTTGTCGGTGTTGTTGGAGTTTGTGAGGCAGGGGTTGTCGGTGCCGCTGTTGTTGGTGAGGTTGGGGTTGTCGGTGTTGTTGTAGTTGGTGAGGCTGGGGTTGTCGGTGCCATTGTAGTTGGTGAGGCTGGGGTTGTCGGAGTTGTTGTAGTTGGTGAGGCTTGGGTTGTCGGTGTTGTTGTAGTTGGTTAGGCTGGGGTTGCCGGTGCCGTTGTAGTTGGTGAGTCTGGGGTTGTCAATGTTGTTGTAGTTGGTGAGGCTGGAGTTGTCGGTGCCGTTGTTGTTGGTGAGGCTGGGGATGTCGGTGCCGTTGTAGTTGGTGAGGCTGGGGTTGTCGGTGTTGTTGTAGTTGGTGAGGCTGGGGTTGTCGGTGCCGTTGTAGTTGGTGAGGCTGGGGTTGTCGGTGTTGTTGTAGTTGGTGAGGCTTGGGTTGTTGGTGTTGTTGTAGTTGGTGAGGCTGGGGTTGTCGGTGCCGTTGTTGTAGGTGAGGTTGGGGATGTCGGTGCCGTTGTAGTTGGTGAGGCTGGGGTTGTCGGTGTTGTTGTAGTTGGTGAGGCTGGGGTTGTCGGTGCCGTTGTAGTTGGTGAGGCTGGGGTTGTCGGTGTTGTTGTAGTTGGTGAGGCTTGGGTTGTCGGTGCCGTTGTAGTTGGTGAGGCTGGGGTTGTCGGTGCAGTTGTAGTTGGTGAGGCTGGGGTTGTCGGTGTTGTTGTAGTTGGTGAGGCTGGGGTTGTCGGTGCCGTTGTAGTTGGTGAGGCTGGGGTTGTCGGAGTTGTTGTAGTTGGTGAGGCTGTGGTTGTCGGTGTTGTTGTAGTTGGTTGGGCTGGGGTTGTCGGTGCCGTTGTAGTTGGTGAGTCTGGGGTTGTCAATGTTGTTGTAGTTGGTGAGGCTGGAGTTGTCGGTGCCGTTGTTGTTGGTGAGGCTGGGGTTGTCGGTGCCGTTGTAGTTGGTGAGGCTGGGGTTGTCGGTGCCGTTGTAGTTGGTGAGGCTGGGGTTGTCGGAGTTGTTGTAGTTGGTTAGGCTTGGGTTGTCGGTGTTGTTGTAGTTGGTGAGGCTGGGGTTGCCGGTGCCGTTGTAGTTGGTGAGTCTGGGGTTGTCAATGTTGTTGTAGTTGATGAGGCTGGAGTTGTCGGTGCCGTTGTTGTTGGTGAGGCTTGGGTTGTCGGTGCCATTGTAGTTGGTGAGGCTGGGGATGTCGGAGTTGTTATAGTTGGTGACGCTGGGGTTGTCGGTGCCGTTGTAGTTGGTGAAGCTGGGGTTGTCGGTGTTATTGTAGTTGGTGAGGCTGGGGTTGTCGGTGTTGCTGTAGTTGGTGAGGATGGGGTTGTCGGTGCCGTTATAGTTGGTGAGGCTGGGGTTGTCGGTGTTGTTGTAGTTGGTGAGTCTGGGTTTGCCGTTGCCGTTGTTGTTGGTGAGGCTGGGGTTGTCGGTGCCGCGGTAGTTGTTGTGACTGGGGATGTCGGTGTCGGTGTAGTTGGTGTGGTTGAGGGTGTCAGTGTTGTTGTAGTTGGTGAGGCTGGGGTTGTCGGTGTTGTTATAGTTGGTGAGGCTGGGGTTGTTGGTGTTGTTGTAGTTGGTGAGGCTGGGGTTGTCGGTGCCGTTGTAGTTGGTGAGGCTGGGGTTGTCGGTGTTGTTGTAGTTGGTGAGGCTGGGGTTGTCGGTGCCGTTGTAGTTGGTAAGGCTGGGGTTGTCGGTGTTGTTGTAGTAGGTGAGGTTGGGGATGTCGTTTCCGTTGTAGTTGGTGAGGCTGGGGTTGTCGGTGTTGTTGTAGTTGGTGAGGCTGGGGTTGTCGGTGCCGTTGTAATTGGTGAGGCTGGGGTTGTCGGTGTTGTTGTAATTGGTGAGGCTGGGGTTGTCGGTGCCGTTTTTGTTGGTGAGGCTGGGGTTGTCGGTGTTGTTGTAGTTGGTAAGGCTGGGGTTGTCCGTGTTGTTGTAGTAGGTGAGGTTGGGGATGTCGGTGCCGTTGTAGTTGGTGAGGCTGGGGTTGTCGGTGTTGTTGTAGTTGGTGAGGCTGGGGTTGTCGGTGCCGTTGTAGTTGGTGAGGCTGGGGTTGTCGGTGTTATTGTAGTTGGTGAGGCTAGGGTTGTCGGTGCCGTTGTAGTTGGTGAGGCTGGGGTTGTCGGTACCGTTGTAGTTGGTGAGGCTGGGGTTGTCGGTGCCTTTGTAGTTAGTGAAGCTGGGGTTGTCGGTGTTGTTGTAGTTGGTGAGGCTGGGTTTGTCGGTGCCGTTGTTGTTGGTGAGGCTGGGGTTGTCGGTGCCGTTGTAATTGGTGAGGCTGGGGTTGTCGGTGCCGTTGTTGTTGGTGAGGCTGGGGTTGTCGGAGCCGTTGTTGTTGGTGAGGCTGGGGTTGTCGGTGCCGTTGTAGTTGGTGAGGCTGGGGTTGTCGGTGCCGTTGTTGTTGGTGAGGCTGGGGTTGTCGGTGCCGTTGTTGTTGGTGAGGCTGGGGTTGTCGGTGTTGTTGTAGTTGGTGAGGCTGGGGTTGTCGGTGACGTTGTTGTTGGTGAGGCTGGGGTTGTCGGTGCCGTTGTAGTTGGTGAGGCTGGGGTTGTCAATGTCGTTGTAGTTGGAGAAGCTGGGGTTGTCGGTGTTGTTGTAGTTGGTGAGGCTGGGGTTGTCGGTGTTGTTGTAGTTGGTGAGGCTGTGGTTGTCGGTGTCGTTGTAGTTGGTGAGGCTGGGGTTGTCGGTGCCGTTGTAGTTGGTGAGGCTGGGGTTGTTGGTGCCTTTGTAGTTGGTGAGGTTGGGGTTGTCAGTGTCGTTATAGTTGGTGAGGCTGGGGTTGTCGTTGTTTTTGTTGTTGGTGAAGCTGGGGTTGTCGGTGGCGTTGTTGTTGGTGAGGCTGGGGTTGTCGGTGCCGTTGTTGTTGGTGAGGCTGGGGTTGTCGGAGCCGTTGTTGTTGGTGAGGCTGGGGTTGTCGGTGCCGTTGTAGTTGGTGAGGCTGGGGTTGTCGGTGCCGTTGTAGTTGGTGAGGCTGGGGTTGTCGGTGTTGTTGTAGTTGGTGAGGCTGGTGATGTCGGTGTTGTTGTAGTTGGTGTGGCTGGAGTTGTCCGTGCCGTTGTAGTTGGTGAGGCTGGGGTTGTTGGTGTCATTGTAGTTGGTGAGGCTGGGGTTGTCCGTGTCGTTGTAGTTGGTGAGGCTTGGGTTGTTGGTGTTGTTGTAGTTGGTGAGGCTGGGGTTGTCGGTGCCGTTGTTGTAGGTGAGGTTGGGGATGTCGGTGCCGTTGTAGTTGGTGAGGCTGGGGTTGTCGGTGTTGTTGTAGTTGGTGAGGCTGGGGTTGTCGGTGCCGTTGTAGTTGGTGAGGCTGGGGTTGTCGGTGTTGTTGTAGTTGGTGAGGCTTGGGTTGTCCGTGCCGTTGTAGTTGGTGAGGCTGGGGTTGTCGGTGCAGTTGTAGTTGGTGAGGCTGGGGTTGTCGGTGTTGTTGTAGTTGGTGAGGCTGGGGTTGTCGGTGCCGTTGTAGTTGGTGAGGCTGGGGTTGTCGGAGTTGTTGTAGTTGGTGAGGCTGTGGTTGTCGGTGTTGTTGTAGTTGGTTGGGCTGGGGTTGTCGGTGCCGTTGTAGTTGGTGAGTCTGGGGTTGTCAATGTTGTTGTAGTTGGTGAGGCTGGAGTTGTCGGTGCCGTTGTTGTTGGTGAGGCTGGGGTTGTCGGTGCCGTTGTAGTTGGTGAGACTGGGGTTGTCGGTGCCGTTGTAGTTGGTGAGGCTGGGGTTGTCGGAGTTGTTGTAGTTGGTGAGGCTTGGGTTGTCGGTGTTGTTGTAGTTGGTGAGGCTGGGGTTGCCGGTGCCGTTGTAGTTGGTGAGTCTGGGGTTGTCAATGTTGTTGTAGTTGGTGAGGCTGGAGTTGTCGGTGCCGTTGTTGTTGGTGAGGCTTGGGTTGTCGGTGCCATTGTAGTTGGTGAGGCTGGGGATGTCGGAGTTGTTATAGTTGGTGACGCTGGGGTTGTCGGTGCCGTTGTAGTTGGTGAAGCTGGGGTTGTCGGTGTTATTGTAGTTGGTGAGGCTGGGGTTGTCGGTGTTGCTGTAGTTGGTGAGGATGGGGTTGTCGGTGCCGTTATAGTTGGTGAGGCTGGGGTTGTCGGTGTTGTTGTAGTTGGTGAGTCTGGGGTTGCCGTTGCCGTTGTTGTTGGTGAGGCTGGGGTTGTCGGTGCCGCGGTAGTTGGTGTGACTGGGGATGTCGGTGTCGGTGTAGTTGGTGTGTTTGAGGGTGTCAGTGTTGTTGTAGTTGGTGAGGCTGGGGTTGTCGGTGTTGTTATAGTTGGTGAGGCTGGGGTTGTTGGTGTTGTTGTAGTTGGTGAGGCTGGGGTTGTCGGTGCCGTTGTAGTTGGTGAGGCTGGGGTTGTCGGTGTTGTTGTAGTTGGTGAGGCTGGGGTTGTCGGTGCCGTTGTAGTTGGTAAGGCTGGGGTTGTCGGTGTTGTTGTAGTAGGTGAGGTTGGGGATGTCGTTTCCGTTGTAGTTGGTGAGGCTGGGGTTGTCGGTGTTGTTGTAGTTGGTGAGGCTGGGGTTGTCGGTGCCGTTGTAATTGGTGAGGCTGGGGTTGTCGGTGTTGTTGTAATTGGTGAGGCTGGGGTTGTCGGTGCCGTTTTTGTTGGTGAGGCTGGGGTTGTCGGTGTTGTTGTAGTTGGTAAGGCTGGGGTTGTCCGTGTTGTTGTAGTAGGTGAGGTTGGGGATGTCGGTGCCGTTGTAGTTGGTGAGGCTGGGGTTGTCGGTGTTGTTGTAGTTGGTGAGGCTGGGGTTGTCGGTGCCGTTGTAGTTGGTGAGGCTGGGGTTGTCGGTGTTATTGTAGTTGGTGAGGCTAGGGTTGTCGGTGCCGTTGTAGTTGGTGAGGCTGGGTTGTCGGTACCGTTGTAGTTGGTGAGGCTGGGGTTGTCGGTGCCTTTGTAGTTAGTGAAGCTGGGGTTGTCGGTGTTGTTGTAGTTGGTGAGGCTGGGTTTGTCGGTGCCGTTGTTGTTGGTGAGGCTGGGGTTGTCGGTGCCGTTGTAATTGGTGAGGCTGGGGTTGTCGGTGCCGTTGTTGTTGGTGAGGCTGGGGTTGTCGGAGCCGTTGTTGTTGGTGAGGCTGGGGTTGTCGGTGCCGTTGTAGTTGGTGAGGCTGGGGTTGTCGGTGCCGTTGTTGTTGGTGAGGCTGGGGTTGTCGGTGCCGTTGTTGTTGGTGAGGCTGGGGTTGTCGGTGTTGTTGTAGTTGGTGAGGCTGGGGTTGTCGGTGACGTTGTTGTTGGTGAGGCTGGGGTTGTCGGTGCCGTTGTAGTTGGTGAGGCTGGGGTTGTCAATGTCGTTGTAGTTGGAGAAGCTGGGGTTGTCGGTGTTGTTGTAGTTGGTGAGGCTGGGGTTGTCGGTGTTGTTGTAGTTGGTGAGGCTGTGGTTGTCGGTGTCGTTGTAGTTGGTGAGGCTGGGGTTGTCGGTGCCGTTGTAGTTGGTGAGGCTGGGGTTGTTGGTGCCTTTGTAGTTGGTGAGGTTGGGGTTGTCAGTGTCGTTATAGTTGGTGAGGCTGGGGTTGTCGGTGTTTTTGTTGTTGGTGAAGCTGGGGTTGTCGGTGGCGTTGTTGTTGGTGAGGCTGGGGTTGTCGGTGCCGTTGTTGTTGGTGAGGCTGGGGTTGTCGGAGCCGTTGTTGTTGGTGAGGCTGGGGTTGTCGGTGCCGTTGTAGTTGGTGAGGCTGGGGTTGTCGGTGCCGTTGTAGTTGGTGAGGCTGGGGTTGTCGGTGTTGTTGTAGTTGGTGAGGCTGGTGATGTCGGTGTTGTTGTAGTTGGTGTGGCTGGAGTTGTCCGTGCCGTTGTAGTTGGTGAGGCTGGGGTTGTTGGTGTCATTGTAGTTGGTGAGGCTGGGGTTGTCCGTGTCGTTGTAGTTGGTGAGGCTGGGGTTGTCGGTGCCGTTGTAGTTGGTGAAGCTGGGGTTGTCGGTGTTGTTGTAGTTGGTGAGGCTGGCGTTGTCTGTGTTGTTGTAGTTGGTGAGGCTGGGGTTGTCGGTGCCTTTGTAGTTGGTGAGGCTGGGGTTGTCAGTGTCGTTATAGTTGGTGAGGCTGGGGTTGTCGGTGTTTTTGTTGTTGGTGAAGCTGGGGTTGTCGGTGGCGTTGTTGTTGGTGAGGCTGGGGTTGTCGGTGCCGTTGTTGTTGGTGAGGCTGGGGTTGTCGGAGCCGTTGTTGTTGGTGAGGCTGGGGTTGTCGGTGCCGTTGTAGTTGGTGAGGCTGGGGTTGTCGGTGCCGTTGTAGTTGGTGAGGCTGGGGTTGTCGGTGTTGTTGTAGTTGGTGAGGCTGGTGATGTCGGTGTTGTTGTAGTTGGTGTGGCTGGAGTTGTCGGTGCCGTTGTAGTTGGTGAGGCTGGGGTTGTTGGTGTCATTGTAGTTGGTGAGGCTGGGGTTGTCCGTGTCGTTGTAGTTGGTGAGGCTGGGGTTGTCGGTGCCGTTGTAGTTGGTGAAGCTGGGGTTGTCGGTGTTGTTGTAGTTGGTGAGGCTGGCGTTGTCTGTGTTGTTGTAGTTGGTGAGGCTGGGGTTGTCGGTGCCGTTGTAGTTGGTTTGGCTGGAGATGTCGTTGCCGTTGTAGTTGGTGTGGCTGAGAGTTTCGGAGCCGTTGTAGTCGGTGTGGTCGTGGATGTCTGTGTTGTTGTAGTACCTTCGGTTGTAGTTCCGTTGGATTTTACTACAGTCGTTGTAGTTGGTATGGCTGAGGGTGTCGTTGTCTTTGTAGTTTGTGTGGCTGAGGATGTCGATGTCGTTGTAGTAGATGAGGCTGAGGTTGTGTGTTCCGTTTACTGGTTTGGTCGTGGATGTTGTAGCAACTTCGGTTGTAGTTCCGTTGGATTTTATTATAGTGACAGACACTAGCACAATGAGTAGGAAACTCTTCCTATTTGCGCATGGAGTCCTCATGTTCGTCTGTCCTGTAAGAGACAGCACGGGTTGTTACTGGATCCACATTCTGGAACACACATTCCCACTCTATAAGTGATTAGACAGTCCATAACTTCAATAACTTCAAACCGGACACATTGAAACTGCGTTGATAGTAGGCAGTTCTCTCTTTAGGAGGTTTTAGCTGAGAGGCATTTCTGGCATCATGGGAGTGACTATTTGGTATAAACATTATCATACAAATAGTGTAGTGCTAGGCCATTCTTACATTTGTACATAGCAACACATTGATGAGATTTATTCATTTATGAAAATTCCTTTTTTGTTTTAATGGTAGCCAGCCTAACTCTTTGAACGTATCGCTTCTGTTTTGTCAAGGACTAGACCCAGATATGAGTCATGTTGCAGTTCTAGATTGTAGTTTCTGGAGTCTGGTTTTGCTTGTTATTGAGGCTGAATCATTGACTACATCTCCGTAATCGAAGTGGCGTTGAACTATTGCATTATATGTGTTTAAGGGTGTTAATTGGTACTATTCTACGAAGAGGTCTTGGGATTCCTATCTTGGCTGAGAATTTGGGAATCATATTATTAATGTGGTCGTCCCAATTGAGATTTGAGTCTATATACATACCAAAGTACTTGTACATGTTTGAGTGGTTCATTATTGATACGAATTCTAACATCAGCCATCAGCCATCTTGGCAATGGACTGATGGGTGCCAATTAGCATAAATTCGCATTTCTGTACGTTAAGACTAAGTCTGTTAATATAAAAATATTGTTTGAGTCTACATAGATCACTGTTAACCTGGATTCTAATTCAGTTGAACATTCAGATTTTTCAGCGGAGTTAATTTCCATATCGTCTGCAAACATGATTATATCGCAAGATTCAGTAACAGTGGGCCCAAGATCAACCCTTGGGGCACCCCTATGTTGACAGGTAAGGGATTGGAGAGATGGCCATCCACCGAAACTGACTGTGACCTACCAGTGAGGTAGCTCCAAAGCCACTTATGCTCTATGCCAGTATCCACAAATCCTTTAAGCTTAGCCAGCAGAATATCAGTGTCCACGGTGTCGAAGGCCTTCCGGAGATCAATAAACACTGCACCCGTTACAAGTCCCTTATCAATATTTTTAATCATCGACGTTTAGAATACTGTATACAAGCGTGGAAACCATATCGCAAGAACGATATAGATACTCTTGAACGAATACAGAGGAGAGCGTCTAAACTGATTCCAGAACTGAGAGACCTGAGTTATGAAAAACGCCTAAAAGAATGTGGTTTAACAACCATAGAGATAAGGAGGTTAAGAGGAGATAAAATTGCAAAGTGCTTATGATATTGAATCGGTATGAACATATTGATAGAACTGTTTTGTTTTCTCACATAAGAAAGAGAGTAGAACTAGAGGACACGATGTAGTTAAGGAATAGTGTGGATTGGATATCAGGAAGTACTCGTTCTCACAGAGGGCAATTAATGAATGGAACAAATTATTTACATATTGTGTAAATGGTACCAGCGTGATTATGCTTAAAATAAAGTTAACAAAATCGAACAAGAAAAAATGTAACAAGATTGCCATCCAAGACTGCAAGTTCCAGATGGCAAGTGGATAAAGAAGCCATTGGCTTATCGAGAGTCCAACAATTTTATTATCTATGTATAGCCAGTCCTTATCAGATATCTGTCAATTTTATGTTTAAACATATTCACACTACTAGCATTAACACAATCATTTGACAGTTTGTTCCATTGATTTATCACCCTGTGTGAGAATGAATACTTTCAACTAAGGTCTCTGAATTCTGGAAATCATGTTATTGTTTTTCGTTGTATTCTTTCTAGATTGTCTATGTCCTTCTTACGAAATGGCCTCCATGTTTGTATGAAATATTCCAAATGCGGCTTAACTATCGCTTTGTGTAGGGGTAAAATTAACTGTTTCTCCTTATATGTGATATAAGTGTTCTCCTAATTTGCCCTAGAATTAGATTATCCTTTGAAGCAGCAATCCCACATTGCTCTGAAACTTTGATGTCAGCACTAAATTTTAATCCTAAGTTCTTTTGTTTTGCGGTTCTACGTAGAATAGAATCCCCCATTTTATATTCTTCTTCCATGTTTCCACGTTCTATGCATATGCATTTACACTGCCCAAAATTTAATAACATTTGTAATTTTCAGATCATTTAACTAATTTATCTAGATCATCCTATAAACTTTGTTTATCTGTATAATTGTATACTATTCTGAATACATTTTTCATTTCTAAAGTTCAGTACTTTGCAACATATGTTGTCTTCCAAATCATTTATTGAAAAATATCTCAGGAGGGCGGGTTACACATACATGAACATTTTTGATAAGCCGATGGCTTCCTTGCCCACCTTGTCACCTGGGCCTTTGCCTTGGGTGGCAATCTTGATAAATCTTGTTACAGAATTGCAAGGCATATATGTATGGAAGTTGGAACCTGCATTCCTACATAATATATTATCACAGAGCCGTAGCGTGTATGTCTAGACCGCACGTCCTCCAGATATACCAAACTAAACTACTGACTATTTGGTATATATATGGGAAGGTTGTCTAAATTGAGCCGTTGCCTATACTGGACTAGATCGTTGTCTCATACCTAGAAAGGGCAAATGCACAGTGCTCCATCTAGCGACTAGGCATTTCACTAAAAAGTCATCTGATCGACAGAAATGGTGGGTGGAGCGAAGTCTACAAAAAGGTGAGCGTGGTGATCATTTTTCGGCAGTCTGTTGTAAATTGATGATGTTGCTAAGGTGGGTTAACTATCAAATAAATGGGGGGGCAGATATGAGAAACTATATTGTACTGACGGTGAATATCCTATTTAGGCATAAGCGTAGTTAGAAGCGCAAACCTTTCTTCACGACCCCTAAGATATCCGGGCGTCTTCGTTGTTGAGTTGTATATATTGAACCATCACGGGGAGTTTAAATTGAACCAGGTGTTCAACGTAGAAAACTAGGAGTTCAATTTAGGGAAAACGCTATATTTTTCTTCATTGTATCACAGTGTCGGACATCCTAGTGTTTTCACGGCAGATCATATCATGAAAACGGATAAATTTGCTAGAAGAAAGAGTGGTATTATAACTTCATGAAACGCCATCCGCGTTTATCGTTGTGAGCTCCAGAGCCAAAGTCACTTGTTAGGCTTTAACAGAGAAAGTGTCTCCAGATTGTTCGATCTCCTGGAGAAAGCTGTTGATGAAGACGGTTTCGACGCAGCACAAATATACAACATGGATTCCGGTCTGACATCCATATAGAAACCAGGTAGGGTACTTTCAATGAAGGGGAAAAGCAGACAGGAGGCACACTACTCATAGGCAACAACCGCTAGATCGACGTTGAACGCTTTAGCTGGCTTCTAGAAGGGTGGAATTTTGTGTGACAACCCCGAGGACGATGCTAACGACGGTGGTACTTGCGACGCTTCATGCAACAGTAGTATCTGCGACGTTCCGCGCAATAGTAGTACTTCCGCTGCTAAACGTATCAACTATATGTGGGTCAATGTTAAACTATTAGAGGAAATTTCTCTAGAAGCCCATAATGCAGATCTTCCCGCGTGGACTGGAGTTCAAAGCCTTAGCTGAAAGGATTGAAAGCATGGCACATAAAAAAAAAATTGTCGGCGAATTAGAAATCATCTGGATGTCAAATGCACTCAATCGCCAAATCCATGTCATTGCTGAGAGCAGTGTGATGAAGTACGGGGAAGATTACCAAGCTAGAACACCCCTGACTGTGCGCTTCACGAAACTTTGGGAGGATGTTTAACACTATGATTGTTTAATTCATCCCGAACCAGCTGCTACATTCATCACCCGGTCATGGTATCGCCACTCCCACAGTCTACCCGTAAGAAGCACACTAGATATGAAGAACTGGTTGGTTGGGCAACGTTATTGTTGCTTACATCAAATGTCAGTTCCGGTTTCACGGTCCCAAGGATTTCCATGCAAGAAGTAGGCAGATCGGTACTGCGCCCGCGCGCGCGCATGCGAACAACGCGCAAGCGCAGTGAACAATGTAACCTCATGTGACCCCACTTATCTTGCTGCCGCGACAGACGTAGGCTTTACAATGCGGAAGCGCGGTGACCTTATGTGACCCTACTGTTGGCATTCATTCTTTGAATTCTTTCAGTAATTTGATGATTGGAAAGTACCGAAATTTATTATTTGCAAAGCTGCACTAGATCCAATGTTAAAAATTAATAGAGATTTCCATTTTGTTTACAGAGCTGCTCATGTACTATCAGTATATATAAAAGAGGAATAATATGTATGTAAATATGTATGTGTGTATATGGTAATGTCTGTATATGTGTATGTATGAGTATGTGTATACACACACAAGGGCGCGCGCGCGCGCGCGTGCGTGCGTGCGTGCGTGCGTGCGTGCGTGCGTGCGTGCGTGCGTGCGTGCGTGTGTGTGTGTGTGTGTGTGTGTGTGTGTGTGTGTGTGTGGGGGGGGGGCAGTTTCGCTCATGCCGCTTTTTGATGTTCTGGCTTATGATCTTCCATTGATTTCGGTCATGCGATCTCAGCCAGTCTAGATCTCGCTGGTTTCTAAGACGCTTGCCGACTTCCTGCTGAAATTTGTCGCGAGCAGTTGAACTGTTGTTCGTGGTCGCCCTCACCAGTCAGCGGATGTGAAATACTGGTCTATGGCCAGCTGTACAGGTGCTTCACGTGGCATCCGAAGCACATGTCCAAACAGACTTCACCGAGCTTTGATGGCTGACAAGCCCAGTGGGTTGCACTAATATTATATATAATAGGTATATATATATATATATATATATATATATATATATATATATATATATATATATATATGGGCCCTACACTGTGTTGAGCAAATGCCAATGTTTCCAACGTTAACTTCGGTATTTCTGATTTGGTGTTTTGTGTACCAAGAAACCCTGGCCTTGGCAATATGACACTGTGGCTGTTATCAGTTACAGCCGTCTTATCACATACTTTTTATTAATTTGCTATTTTCCGCATAATGTGTCCTGGTGGCAAATCATTTATAGTTTGTTTGGTCGTATGTGGCAAATAATTTATAGTTTGTTTGGTCGTATGTACAAATCGTACGTACAACCACAGATGAGAACTGCCTGTGTCGAGTAAGCGATTATCCAAATTACTATCAGTGTGTCAAAATCTTTTGAAAAGTCTTACTTATCCATTTATAATCGACCGTTTCCGAATACGTTCACCTCCTTAGACTCTGCTTGTTTAAGTACACAAAGAGCACACTGCTTCCTAGTTGCAGACGCTTGCGAAAATGTCGGCGTCGTAGCTAGCTTCCTTGATAGATGTTTTACAACTCGTTGTCTACGTCACGTCATGTATTCAGAAACGGGTGCCCCTGTCTGTGTTCGTTCTACACAACAATCACGCGATCTAGGTACCCACATACACCTCAAATGAAATGCATGTTCGGTTAAATGGAATTCATAAAACCAAACAGCAGTGGCCACTATACGAAGCGGTCGGGTAAGATGCTGCAGAAAAAGAAGTTACATACAACAACGAGAGTTTAGCCAGATTTAGCCGTACATTCATCCAAACAAATCGTCAAGTTGACGTGTGGACAAGGATCGAGAGTTCAGCTGTTTCATTCGTTTATAGCCCACCCTTATCAGACATCCATCAATTTTATTTATAAACATATTCATACTCCCAGCATTAACACAATCATTAGATAATGTGTTCCATTCATTTATCGCCCTCTGTGAGAATTAGTATTTACTGACGTCTGTCACAGATCGAAGATCGTGTGAATTGTACAGAATCAGCTTGTTTACTTAAGCCACCTTGCGATTGAACTTAGTGATTGAGAGTCGTGCTATTAGCGCCGAATAGCGATCAATGGCAAATCAAGATTTCGAAACAAAATGTGTTAAACGGATTAAGAGATAAACGAAATGTTGTCATGTTTGGTATTATTGAAAAAACTCGTTGTTTACTTATATTGTTTATCCTTGTGTTAGCATTTACTTATGGTGGAGAACAAAATGAATATCTCGAGATATAGTTAATATATGGTGTCCTTCGATAGACTTATAGTGAATGAACGGCATGATGCCACAAACCGATGTTAAACAACAAGTACACCATTGTAACACATTTGTAATGATGAATTTATGTTCACTAAGTGACGGTTGTTTCATAAATCGTATTAGTTGTCTGCCCGTAAACAGTGTAGATATATACATACAATGTGTCAGATTTACAGTAATGTGCAACCTCAAAAAACGTTAGTGGAAATTTTCGATTGTGATATGCACGATAGTTTAAGGATGCCTCCGTAATTCATTTAGCACACAAAAAATCAATTATTAAAATACCATATAACGTGTGAATACTTTAAGTAATAAGTAGAGTCGCACTTTTGTTGAAATCACCGAACAATGATTTGGCAATGATCGTTACATTAGCAGTATAATATTGTATAATAGAGGCGGGTCACTGTTGTTATTTTCCCGCAGCATGTCGACGAGTCGAAAATAACTTAAGGAGACAGGCGCCTTGAAATTTAAGATTTTTGAAGATATTTAATTAATTTTTTTCCGCGTATTTCGTTACAAAAATATCTTATCTTTAAGTTCCGGTTAAATAAAGTGAATATATGTGTGTCTATATATGAATAAAATACTTTATTTGATGACCAGTGTTGTTGAGAATTTAGGCATATTTCACTCCTTAGTTACCGATACTTTTTCGCACCCAAGTCTGCCACGCTGGATATTAAAATTGATCTCATTGACCTGGCTACAAGATGGCCTGATCGACATAAGTAAACACTCATTATATGCTGCCAATCAAAATTAGAATGCGCGCTACATCTGCACGGAAATTTCCTTTTATGGCCAGCTGCTGCTCAGATTCGCGCTATCTTGATTCTGATTGGCCAATGGCGGACCTTTGACCCTCTCCGGCAAGCTTCGGCAACCTCCGGCGTAACAACAAAGAGGGTCAACATGACGGCTGTTGTTTTTGAGATGTAATTATTCAGTTATAAGTACGTGATTTATGTTCGAGATGCCGAGAGACCGTGGAGTAAAACGGAGTACGATGAAAGCGTATCGGTTGAGGAAGCGATCTCGGCTAGCGCAGCTAAAATCTGCACGAGAAAAGCAACAAAAATCGACCAACATTGCCGGCGGTGTCGTGTGCGAAAGCTACACTGAAATGGGTGAAATAGAAGTTTGCACTGGCGCTGGGGATCAGCAAACTGGTAGTGTCGGAGCTGTCATCCAACCCCCCCCCCAACGCGACTCCGTCGGACGTCGGCGCCGTTGTCGTCGAACCCGCCATTACATCCTCGTCGAAGAACAAAGTTCGACTTGATGAACAAAGAATCCGATGACGAATCCGTGTCGATGATGAAGGCGAACCCCACCCCCACCCCCTGTGACTGACGAGAGTTGTCTATTTGTTCAAGTTGCTACATCTCGTTTAAAATTGTTACTCGCTATCTCGCGAAGACTTTGCACGATTACGAAATAATAGTGTATCAAACACGTCTCGAAGTGGTTGCCACGTTCCTCCACGCCCTTTCAGCGGATGAAGACCCGCATCATGATCGCTGTCCAAGTGGGGTTTCGAGCTGGTGTTTTTACAGACGAGCAGTTGCGAAGGGCGAGCGACCAGAGCCACACAAGGACAACGTCGGCACGCCACTGTCACGGGAAGTCGGCCAGTTCGTGAAGCCCATCTATGTGCGTCTGGGTGATGAGAACCTGCCCTGTCTCTGTGTCAGGGGAGAGACCCAGAACCCGAACGAAAGCGTGCACTCCGTCCTCTGGCGGAAGTGTTTGTAGACTGACTTTGTCGGAAAACTGCGGGTGGAAGCTGATGCTGCCGTGGCTGTCAGCGAATTCAACCAGGGCTCGGAGAAGACTGTGAAAGAAACAACAGTAGCGTTGGGCTTTCGGCATGGTAAAGCCCTTGTGAAGCTGACACAGGCGAAATACAAGGAGAGACTGGCGTTGATGAGAAGGAAAGCCGACGCGCAAGAGAGAAACAACCGTCAACGTCGCCGTCTTCACAGGATTCGTCAGCAAGACATGCTTGCACAGGCTGAAGGGGAAGCTTCCGAAGGTGCTGGAGAGTTTTAGGACTCTCCGTTGGGACGGCCACATGAAACAAACGGCTCTTCAGAGCCAACAAAACAAACGGCTCTTTACAGAGCCAACTACTCTTACACAAAGAGTTTGCTACATATCTGATCAGTGTTGTATGTATAATAAAAAGAGGTATTTCACATATATGAATAGCCCAATAGGTGTATGTACACTTCAATAGTCAACAAGTGTATCAATATAAACACGACAGTTCGTTCGCTGTTTTCTCACAATTTTGTTTTTGGTCAATACATAAATTTCATGCGGATATTGTGAGAAAACCGTAATACATATCAACATCAAATTTGCAGGACTTTTTTTAATGCTTTAGAAATATGCATTACTTTTGCATGAACATTTGTACCAACAAAACAAAATGGCCGCCATTGCTATGGCACCCATGTGTCCACAAAAAATCCCCATTTAATGTTTTTTACCAACAATTATCATTTCCACCAAGTTTAAGTTCTCTGCCATTAAAATTAAAAAAAATTACATTTTCCATGCCCCTCTCTATAGTTTGTCCAATAAAAGAAAAGTGTATCTGCACCTGAGCTCCTCTGATAGAGCGTGTCACAATTAATTAATGTTACACAAATATCATCTGACTTCCCTTTCACCGCGGTGCTATCGACGATGATGTTTGCACGACTCTCTTGGCTACAAGAGACATGGGCTTTTACACGACAACATCACTAGTACAGACTATTGTTGGCACCCGTTGTTGTAAGGTGCAACACCACTGACACTGTCACGCTGTTTCTCTCGCAGAATGTATAGGTGGACGCACCCAATTACACCGTCACTGCGCCTGGTTGTTGAAAACAGTTGCATTATTTACTACCGCAGCAAACATGGAGATGGACAATAGAGGCGCACCATAGGCCATTCTACGGGTCTCGCTGTCTGCAGGTTCTTTTCACACCACTCCGTGACTGGGGACCGTTCATTAAATATTCCACTGACGTCTGTACGTGCTTTCAAGCGTCTACACTAGCTAACATCGGGTGACTTCTTTTATTATCGTCAAAGGAGACATTCGTTTCGTTTGAAAAATTATCTGTAGGATACCACTACTGCTACCACTACAACAATGAAGACGACGACGACGACGATGTGATGATGTTGTGGAAGATCTGGAATTTCTCAACCTTGTGTGCGAGCCATTTTTGCCAGCCATGTTCGTGACATTCAAACCTTGTAGGTGAGTATACCGACGGATGCCACCCTGGCACTCCTGACCCCATCGATATGCAAATAATTAGCAGTCGCCAATTATGCCATTTAGAAGACAATTTTATGTAAATGTAATGTATATGCAAATAACAAGGGAAAGGCAGCTCCGACTGAGACTTACAGTTCATTATCTACTCATGAGTAACAATCACAACACTCCCCCTTTTTTAGATATACATTATATTTGCTGATTATATCGTGATTTGTCATTTTTAATCCCCAGAGAGTTGCGAAACTAGTGCATGAAACTTGGTCAATGACATATAAGATGGGCTGTTTCGTAAGACATTATAGTTTCCATTTTGTCTCTCTAGATTAACACAACTCCGTCTCAACGTTACTTGAAATAAAGATCAATGGGGTGACATGCCAGAGTGTTAATTTATTTTAAATAATGTGACCGTACACACGTACATGAAACATGTACTATGGCAATAAATTGCAGTGGCGTATTTGGGGTCATTGGGCTTTGGGATACGATTGTGTTCGTGAATAACCTGTTGCGCCACTACACGGTAGCACGACAAACTAATGGGTGACTAAACTTGGCCACCTTTGGCCCGCTGTCGAGATCCTAGACACGTCACAGGTATTCTTATTATAAAAGGCATAATTGACGGCTACGCCTTGTTCACGTTCAAGCCTAAACATTAAATATTCACTAATGACCAAGCATGTGTGAGACATGTTATTGACTTCAACAAGTCCTCGCGGCAATTATACAACTAAACACACATTCCACCGTTATTTGCGCAGTAACCCTATCCAAAAATTGGTATGTATTATATGCTTGTTGTTAGTTCCAACTCGTCGTTTGCACAATTATATAATCGTTAATCGCCGTTAGCTATTTTATAAAAACAAGTAGCTGAGTTGCACGGGACAAAAGGCAACCACTGCAAGAGCTTATGACTCCTTGCACCACCCAGTAAAGTTTATGACTCCTTGCACCACCCAGTCAAGTTTATGACTCCTTGAACCACCCAGTCAAGTTTATGACTCCTTGCACCACCCAGTCAAGTTTATGACTCCTTGCACCACCCAGTCAAGTTTATGACTCCTTGCACCACCCAGTCAAGTTTATGACTCCTTGCACCACCCAGTCAAGTTTATGACTCCTTGCACCACCCAGTCAAGTTTATGACTCCTTGCACCACCCAGTCAAGTTGATGACTCCTTGCACCACCCAGTCAAATTTATGACTCCTTGCACCACCCAGTCAAGTTTATGACTCCTTGCACCACCCAGTCAAGTTTATGACTCCTTGCACTACACAGTCAAGTTTATGACTCCTTGCACCACCCAGTCAAGTTTATGACTCCTTGCACCACCCAGTCAAGTTTTGGTAGTGCAATGCCAATGGCAATGACATCTTCACGCTCCAAAAATAATAGAGCGCCCGATGGACGTTTCACGTAGATCACATAATAATGACAGAAACACTCATAGCTGTGTCAACATTGGTACGTAACTATTTTTCCGAAGTACGTAATTTCACTCCTCCAAAGGGCAGAAAACCTGATAACAGAAGAAGAGGACAAGAACACAGAGGTGGACCACATCAAGAAAGTGCTGAAAGCAAACGGTTACAAAACTTGGATGTTTAACACCACACAACCAATGAGAAGGAAGGAGAACACCACCACAGAAACCAGCAGAAGACAACATGCCATAGGTCTGCCCTACATTAGTAAACTATCAGAACAAGTAGCAAGGATTTTCAAGTCCTATAACATCCCGGTTTACCACAAACCTATCAACACCCTGAGGTCTATGTTGGTACACCCAAAAGTCAGAACAGCAAAGGCAGCAAAGTGTGGGGTAGTATATGACATACAATGCCTAGAATGTGATCAACACTATATAGGAGAAACAGCCAGAACACTTGGCACAAGAATCAAAGAACATCTATCTTGTCGCCAACCCCTATCAGCTATAAGTTAACCCAAACTGAACACAGGCCATCAGTGCTCTATGAAGGACGTTAATATTCTAGACCACGAGGAGAACTGGCACAGGAGAAAAATAAAGGAGGCGATTAACATCCACAGAAAGAAACCTACGCCGAGCCAGGAGCTCCCACCATTCCTACTCCAGCTTGTATCACATGACATTGGTCATGTGACATATCCGTAACTTCAGTCTGCTGAAGAAGACAGCCCTTCTCCCCTGGGAAATTTCAAATATTTGTTTAATATATATGAGAAACCGACGGAGATGAGGGAACATATAGACAGACATACAGATAGACAGATAGACACACATAAAACAAACATACATACATACAGACAAACAGACATACATACATACATACATACATACATACA
>OY759266.1:52236549-52261549 GCA_963662155.1 Lamellibrachia columna
CGTAGGTGCGACACATTCTTGTTCTTGAACAGTTTAAGAGCTATTCCATCTAGTTTCAACGGTGAGTACTGCCTTGTTCTGTTGTAATATTGTATTGCTCATACTGGCCTATTGGCCTAGATGTGTAGACAGCTAGATTGGGCGTTAACAAGTCTTCATAATGGCCGAGTGTTCCTCGGAGCTCAAACCTATCGCGTTCGTTGGTAATAATTTCATTACGCGCTTCGAGCGGTACTGTCACAGGCACAACATTAAAACATCAGACCTGAACCACCAGCTTATATGTTCTGCTGTGCCTGTTTATCCTTTGTGCGGCGGAATGTCGTACCCGAGCTTAGTGCGGAAAAAATCGGCGGTAATGGTTTGAATAGCACCACTTGTGAACCTGTCCAGGTGGCGAGAAATATCTTGCAGATCGCCCGTGATGTCGTGAATCAGAACAGTGTTTTGCAGGTTGTCACCTGTCAGTTGTGTAATTGCTTCCGTCCGTCGCCTTTCTCGGGGCGGTCATCTGTCACTGTTAGGCATCGACTGCACCTGCGTTATAACCAACTGGTCGACGACGGCGTTTAACTGAATTTTGTTCTCTCGTGTGCATTTCTGGAAGCACCGAGGTATGTAGGCAGACTTCCATGCCCCGTCGAGCGGCGACGGCGTGCATATTTCCTTGCAGGGCGAATATTTATTCTTTCGTTCGATTCGCGGTGCAGCATGTTTTTAGCCAGGCATACAGTAGTCATTAGGCATGTTTTTTTGTGTTTCGACTATTTCAGTTCATGGAATTGTGGTGTGGTGTTGTTTATTGACACGTGTAATGCGTTGTATGTGCGTCAGTCTATCTGCCACATAGCACGTCTGTTGTTTATCAACACGTGTAATGCATTGAATTTCTATGTGCACCAGTCCATCTGCAACATATGTTGTTTATACACACGTGTAATGTACTGACTTTTCGTGTGCGTCAATCAACCTGCGACATATCAAGTTTGTTGTTTATCAACATGTGAATGTATTGTATTATATATTGTCGGTTTATCTGCCACATCAAAATCGGTTATTGTGTTTGGGCATATGTCAGTTTGTCTTCCACGTAGCACTTCAATTGTTTCGCAACAAGTGTCATGTCGTTATGTGTGCCAGTTTATCTGCCGCGTAACATGTCGGTTCATCCGTGCGTTCGTGCAGTGGGTCAGTCTATCTGCCACACACATTTCAGGATTCCTAGCATGATGAGTTACTTGAATGCATTGCGTTTCTATGTGCGTCAGTCTATCTGCCACATAGCACAGGTGTTGTTTGTTAACACGTATAATACATTGTATTTATTTGTGCGTCAGTCTATCTGTCACACGGCACGTTTGTTGTTTATCAACACGTACTACATTAACTGTTAACTGTTGGTGGGTTTCTTTAGTTAATAAACGTACGTCTTAAACAATGTATTTGCTTCCTTTCGATTGTTGGCAAAAAAGGACATTACTCTTTCAAATCACGAAGGTTTTGGGTTAGCCTACGACTAAAATCACAGTCTGTGAACAAAGTCAATAATATATTTCCAAGACTAGACCTATTTTTCAGACAAGCATCTCAGAACCACAAACTCGAGGAAGCCACAGTAACCGACCCGGGTGTAATTATTTTATTATTACATTACTGAACCCACATTTGCGAACAATACATATGCCTATTACCGGATAAACCTTCCACTAATACCGGATCAGTGTGACAGTCTGCATCTGAGCTCCTCACAGACTGCGTGTCACAATTAATTAATGTCATACCAATATCATATGACTTCCTATTCACCGCTGTACTACCACTGATGATGTTAGCACGGCTCTCTTGGCTAGTACCGAATATTGTTGGCACCCGTTGTTGTAAGGTGCAACACAACTGTCACGCGGTCTCAATCAAAAACATTTACAGGTGGACGCATACAATTACACCGCCACTTCGTCTGGTTGTTGAACAATATTTGCATGATTTATTACTGCAGTAACGATGGAGATGTACAATAGATGTGCGCCATAGGTCATTCTACGGGTCTCGCTGTCTGCATAAATACAGGGCATGCTTAGACCACTCCGTGCCTGGTGCCGTTCATTTAATATTCCACTTACGTCTGTACGTGGTTTCAAACGTCTACGAACACGCTAACATCGGGTGACTTCTTTTGTTATCGTCAAAGGAGAAATGCATTTCGCTTGAATAATTATCTATAGGATACCACTACCGCAACCGCTACCGCAACCGCTACCGCTACCGCTACCGCTACCGCTACCGGCTACCGCTACCGCTACCGCTACCGCTACCGCTACCGCTACCCCTACCGCTACGACGACGACTTCACCCCAGACACAAAATATGCAAATAATTAGGCGTGTCCAATTATTCCATTTAGAAGATAATTTTATGTAAACGTAAACTTAGCTACCTTTGGCCCCCTTTCCGAAATCCTAAACAAAATATAACATTTCACCGTACACTAAAACCCACCTGTTTAAACTTGCTTATCCTTTATTCTCTATAGCTCCCCAGCGTACCAACCCAGCTGTTTATAACTGGAACTGCTTATTGATTATGAACAGCTTAACCCGTTTTGTTTTGGTGCGCTGCCGAACATGGGTCTACCGAGGATTTTACAGCAATAGAAATATTATATATTATATATATATATATATATATATATATATATATATATATATATATATATATATATATATATATATATATATATATATATATATATATATATATATATATTATTGATTAAACAGGACGCCATCATATTTATTTCTATAATACTATTTATTAAACATTGAATTTTTTTTATAAAAAACAACACGAGGCCCTCTTATAATTGAGTTACGGCTACATATAATGCACCTATTCTAATTTTAGTTAATTTTGTCAATATTTTTGAACCATTGAATTGACGCTTTTCGCATGCGTGATATACGAGCTAAGCAGTGATCGGCCCATCCCTTACACGTGAACACGACAGTCACACCACCAATGTCACACCTGTTCACTTTCTTTCAACAGGAAGTCGACTGGATGAGTCAGAATATAAATATTGCATGTGTGCCATTTTACAGTCATGCGAATATCTGAGTCCAAAAATTACGCAATAGGAAATGCCGCTGATTCCGTTATAAATAGATTTTATAATTTTATTTATTAGTTTTTATTGTTATTTTCTGGTGATTACACCAGCCGGTTACTAAACTGTTACAATGCATCTCGTTAGGCAGTCATACGTCCACGCACGCACGTACGCAAGCACGCACGCACGCACGCACGCACACATGCACGCACTCTACTTTTGATGGTGCATGCAAACTATTTAAATACGTTTTTCTCAAATATAAATGTGTCGCCTTAAATACTGGGCTTCCTAGGTTAGTTGCAAACCAATTTTTTTCAATTAATGTGATCGGCCCATTTCAGACTAGCCATTTCCATAGCAAAGATCCAACAAAAAATAATAAATTCCCTCAGTTTATATTAGCATAAACCTTAACGTTGACTTGTTTTAAAATAATTACAGGGTGTTTATGGTGATATGATGCGGAAAGCAGTACAACGTATTTAATTGGGTAAAAAATGTATTGTTGATACAAAAAAAAATTAACCTATATTAGCGTCTTACGTCATCCTTTAACAAATACGTTTTGAGAGGAAGCGTTTCTTCCGCATTAGAGTTAACGAGAGAATGTTGGAACTTTTCAAGTTGTCGTTAACCGTTCGAATTGTTTTCACAATTTACTTTGACATTACATTGATTACACTGGTATGTGTGTGTATGACAATAAATATTTGGTTTTGAGTCAATGATGCCAATATATCAACCGTAGTGCGGTTGTGACGTTTTATCAGCTATAAAGCATTATGTAAGCTTCCATGTCGCCATGTTGTCTTACTCGGAAGTCGCTTAAATGGACGAGAAGTCAGTCGCATATACAGCATGTATGATACCCATACGCAAGGAATACAACAAATCGAATCGATTGTTATGAAGGCATTATACCATAATATGCCAAGCCAAGCCACGCCACGCCATATGCAGGTATATATATATATATATATATATATATATATATATATATATATATATATATATATATATATATATATATATATATATATATATATATATATATTTATATATATATATATATATATATATATATATATATATATATATATATATATATATATGCACATGTACATATGGGTGATTTTTATTTTGTGTTTAGGGTGTGCTAGACGGTGAAATGTCTACATGTGCAGGTATATATATATATATATATATATATATATATATATATATATATATATATATATATATATATATATATTTATATATATATATAAATATATACATATATATTATTTATTAAGCAGGACGGCATCAGATTTGTTTGCACAGTACCATTTATTAAACACAAAACAGTTGACAAATTTAACTAGAAATAGAATAGGTGCATTATGTGTAGCCGTAGCTCAATCATAAAAGGGCGTCATGTTGTTGTTTTAAGAAATGTCACGCTCAAAAAACTATGTATCAAAATATCAATTCACCAACTGGGATGGCCTATATCAAAAGAACAATGGCTGTGTATACAGGTCTCTATTAACATGTGGTTTGTTTGGTCAAACATATCGTAGGCACAACCACACTTGAGAATTGCCTGTGTCGAGAAAACGATTCTCCAAATTACTATCCGGGTGTCAAAATTCTTGAAAAATTCTTACTTACCGTTTAATGATAACGACTGGTTACGAATACGTTCACCTCCTTAGACTGCGTTTGTTTAAACACGTAACGAGCACACTGCTTCCTAGTTGCAAGCGCTTGCGAAAATGTCGGCGTCGTGACTGACTTCCTTGATATATGTTTTACAACTCGTTGTCTACGTCACGTCGTAGATTCAGAAACGGCCGCCCCTGTCTGTGTTCGTTCTACACAACAACCACGTCATCTAGGTACCCACATGCACTACAAATGTTCGGTTAAATGGAATTCATAAAACCAGACAGCTGTGTCCACTGTATGGAGCGGTCATGTAAGATGCTGCAGAAGAAGAAGTTATATACATCAACAAGAATTTGGCAAGATTTAACCATACATTCGTTCAAGCAAACCACCAAGTTGACGTTTGGACAAGAAGCCGTTGGCTGGTCGAGAGTATAACAATATTTAATGTGTGTACAGTCCGCCCTTATCAGACATCTATCATCCATTTTATTTTGAAGCATATTCACACTCCCAGCATTAACTCAATTATAGTAAAATTGTAGTGTTACCATTATTTGATCAAATCAAAATCATAAATCAAATTTTACGGAATATCGACGAAAAAATTTACGACAACTATAAGGCTATAAAATGTCAATGTCATTCCCATCAATCCAGATAAGCAAATGCAGCCATGTTTGTTAGTTTTGTCCCACTAAAACATTTGATCTAATTCTGATGGTTAATTTTCACTACAATTCACATTTTTGTTAATGAGTATGAAAACATTAAAATTGAAACTTTCAAGGTGGCTACGAATTGAGTATTGTGAATTGTTAGTAGAATGTTTTTATTTCGATTCAAAATAAATCTAACACCCGAAAGATTGGTGCCTCATATTCCGAATATTGAACTGGACGAATAACTGTTGTTTCCTGTTTAAGATCTAACTCCGCTTCCACGTTTGCTCACGTGGCATGTGGCACAGGGCGTGGTTTGCAATAACGTGGTTTGACTTGAGTGTGCCGTCTACATAGGATTTAGCAGTGATCGCTTTGAGTGTACCGAGTCATTCAGTGAACAATGTCTGGTACGGTTCTACAAAGTCACCTCTGAGCACTGCGGACCAATTCAGCTTTAAAACCGACAACCAGCTATGTCCTAGTAGATTTGGTCCCAATCCAGACTCAAGAGCGTGCATGTTATGATGCTCGTTGTTGTGGTCTACCTCCAGTTGAACCTGTCCTAACGGCTGAATAGTGCTGCCTGCATATGTATAAAAACGTGGTACTTCATCTATGTTCAAAGTTAGTTGTGGGGCTGGCTCTTTTAACGTGATCAGCTCCTTCTGCGAAATCAACGAGACTGAGGCCCCTTTGTCGATGTCCATACTCACAGTATAAACACACGGTTATACTGTGTTGTTGCGAGTGGCGTGTTATGTCTCCTCACACAAATCATTGATTGGTAGCGATGAGTCCTTTTTCCATAATATGTACTTTTGCCATAACTTCAATGGCTCTGCGCATTCTTGCAACATGGTTAGGTTTGTTACGCGTGTGGCATGTCTATTCCCACGCTTTACATGTTATCCTATTTAAGTTTTAATTAAATTTACAAATATATACCTGCTACTTATTCTATTCCGCTAACCACGGGTGTGTGTGTGTGTGTGTGTGTGTGTGTGTGTGTGTGTGTGTGTGTGTGTGTGTGTGTGTGTGTGTGTGTGTGTGTGTGTGTGTGTGTGTGTGTGTGTGTGTGTGTGTGTGTGTGTGTGTGTGTGTGTGTGTGTGTGTGTGTGTGTGTGTGTGTGTGTGTGTGTGTGTGTGTGTGTGTGTGTGTGTGTGTGTGTGTGTGTGTGTGTGTGTGTGTGTGTGTGTGTGTGTGTGTGTGTGTGTGTGTGTGTGTGTGTGTGTGTGTGTGTGTGTGTGTGTGTGTGTGTGTGTGTGTGTGTGTGTGTGTGTGTGTGTGTGTGTGTGTGTGTGTGTGTGTGTGTGTGTGTGTGTGTGTGTGTGTGTGTGTGTGTGTGTGTGTAAAAATATGAGATTAATATTCTACGCTTTTTTTTCGATATGTTTGTTTTCTTTTCATCAGTTTGATGTTGTGTTCTTGTTGTTACTTGAGAGATAAAATTAAAACATGTGATGCAAAAATTGCGTTTGTCTTATTTATTAATATATTTTACTACCCCGAAGATGGTCTCAAAGTGGCGTTTAATATGAGGACGCATATTGCTTAGTTCACGTCACAATGCTTTCTCAATAATCATAAAACATAATAAAAACAAAACGATCCCCCATCTATCATACTAAATTTCACTATTGATTGGTAAATTTATCCATCAAATGCAGGAAAGGTATGATGTAATCTTAAAACAAGGTGCTTTCCGTAAGTTACATATCGGGTCCTGTCTTGGATGTTCTGTTTCCATTTAGTTGAACAATAAAACTTTAAAAGTATTTAATGAAGTTTCTAATATCTGCCACACGGATGTATTGTATGTGTTATGTGCAAGAAGCATTACAAATACACGCATAATTGTGACAACTAAAGTTTTCTTTCCAGTAGTCCAATATTCGGTACCCGGAATGTCATGCTATTACTCGCCAGAGGGCGACTACGTCGAATGTCGACAGTTTTCATTATAGTTTACAATGAGGGTCGTCAGTTAAGATTACATGTCGTGTTAAATATAAATTTTCACGGATAGCTGCTAGCAGAAGCTCGAGTTCTGATGCTAGAAGTGTGATTTCTCTGTAAAACCAACAATCCGCGTGAGTAGTTAGTGGAGGTTTCTGAGACATCAAATTTTGCGTAAAGTCACGTGACCCAAACATCAAAGGCAAAACACCCTAATATCGCCCACCGCTAATGAGTGCGCGCAGCCAATCAGAGCGCGTCAGAGCGCCCCCTGGCGGTGGTAGCCGAGCGTGCGTGACGTAAGCGCCCCTAGCGACTGGAGGAGGAACGAACATTGACCAGTAGTCATCGATGATGGACATAGGAACAAAGAAAATACACGTAATATCACCCATCCACTACCCACCCACCCACCCACCCACCCACCCACCCACCCACGTAAACACGTGACCGTGACCTTGACCCTGACGGAGTGACCAGTCCGAGTGGCTAGCTAATGTCAACTGGACGTCCGAACGACTGGAGTTAACTGTAAGCCGAAGCGTTTATCCAGCTGTGAGCCATAGCGCGAGATCAAAGGACGTTAATCTGTACAATGTAGCAAGTTAGCCGAGCTAATCAGTGATAAACAGCAACTATGTTGCAGTGACGACATTGATGTGGGACCGAGGCGTGTTATAGCCGGTTATATGGAGTGAACATAAGACGTAATAAAATTAAAACCGATAAAGATAAGGCGAATGTGTAATAGTGATTAATTAGCCGACATGCATGGCTACAATATAACCGCTGGACGGCGGAAATCGGACCGTTCGTTAAATAAAATGTAGCAGGACGAAAATGGACTATGTGTAAAATATAATATGCCAACACGCAGTTGGAACAAGAACGCAATACAAGACGGGAATATAAGGTGATGCAAAATTTAATACATGAAAAAAGCACAAGTACAATAGAAAGTAAACGGTATTAGGTATAATAATAATAATAATAATAATAATAAGATAAATGTTCGTGGGGAGAAGTGTTCATGGAGTGGTGTTGAACGCGTGCAATAGCGATCGGCGCACGCAACGATTAGTCATCTTGCGTGCTAACGCTATTCGAAGGGGTACCGATCTACGGCGACGGAACAGTGCCTGGTGATCGATGGGACCTCGGTGAAGTCGACGTAGAATAGGGGTGGGTGATGGGGCGTGTATTAAGAGCAATTGATTCATGACAAGCTCCCAACGCGTCATATGGGCACGGAATGATAGACGTAAAGCGACTCCGTCGGCGTCGGTGTCGTCGGCGTCGTTGGCGGCGGCGGCGTTGTCGTCCCACGACTCCTGCGTGGTCGGGGGGACGCGAAAGCCAGGGCCGTAATTGAAGCAGATGTCCGACATTACGTGTCGCCAACGGCTGACATGTTCGGCGAATGCGGTTACGAGATCGCTGTCGCACAGGTCCTCTCGAAAGAGCACGACCGCTTGACAGCTCCGGCGCTGTACGGTGACGTCCAACAGCTCCATGAGCACGCACGCCCAGTAAAAGCGAGGTATGCTGTAAGTAAAGGACACAATCAGAGTGAGAACATGCATAGGCATCTATATATAACAGACGTAACCAAGCAACGAGAGAGAGATAGGTAATACGAAACCGATCGACTGGCAGACGTTATCGCTAGGCAAGCCGCTACATATGGAACTTGGAACGTGGACTCGACGAACACTTAGCGAGACATGTATACACATAGAACAGTATGTAAAGCGAAAACAGGTATGAGCTATGTAGAACTATGTAGAGCTATGAAAGTATAATAGTAATAAATAAATAAATAAATAAATAAAAGACATACTCACACACTACGCATTAGAGGGAGCACTTCCATAATAACCAAAAAATTTGCAAAGTCGCGGACTTGAAGCACAGGCATGGTGAACTGAAGGTCGTCGTCGAAGGCAATGGCGGTTGTGATGACGACACGACGATCTCAGCCGACTTATATAGCATGCTAGAAATAAGCCAGACAACTGACGTCAGCCTCGGAACAATACCACACTAATCAGAAAACAGATAAGCGGCCGGCAACTGTCAGCTTACCGACACCGGGCATCCATCACGCAAGGAAAAAGTGGGGGTTATGTACTCGACAGTGCTAGAACGGCGTGTAGTTAAGACAGTAACTGTACATTTTAACGTCATAAAGTCACCATGAACCGTCCTATAAAGTTTAGAGGCGGTAAACATCATCTGTCCAATTTCTACGCGTGCAGGATACACGTGTGGAATAGACAATTTACCAGTGTCGAAAGTGCCTACCAATGGCGGAAATGCATGCATCATGGCGACATGCAGACTGCAGAAAAAATGCTGTCCACGCGCACGGGTCTACAGGCGAAACACCTCAGCAAGAGCATACGAGAAAAGGAACAGTTACGCGCAGAATGGAACCAACAACGATATTCAATAATGTATGCGTTAGTTGCTGTTAAATATCGCGATCCAACCCTACGTAAACGACTGTTAGACACTGGGTATTCCCAGTTGAATGGATGGGTCAAGAGTCGGGAAGGATACTGGGGCGCACTGACATACAGTGGTCAAGCCGGTCAGAACATGCTAGGGCATATATTAATGCGAGTACGCGAGGTCATTCGATTGCGCAATACTCCCGCCAGACGATCACAAGACCGATGAACAGAGTACAACGAGATAGCAGACAACCAGCATCAGCATCACGCGCTCGACCAAGGGTTGGTGATAAGACAGCGCGCCATAGACAGTGGGAGGTGTATATAAACCCACCGCAGAGTGAACGAGGCACACAACCGCACTCCGATCCACAGCACACGTCGATACTTACTACCAGCATCAGCAGAGAACGAAATGGCCGCTCAACAAGCCGAGATGATGTCAGTCAGCCAACTCGAGAAGGAGGTATGTAACGGTACTTATATATTTAGACGGCCGTTAACCATAGTACAATGTGCTGTTCAAGATAAATATATAGTATATCCATCATGTCAGCAGTGTAACAAACATGTGAGTCCTGAAAACAATGGCTTTGTGTGTCCTATCCATCGATGGCAGCGTGGTGTAGTGTATCAGTTCGCTATGCGTATCCTCCTACAAGACGCCATCGGCAGTGAAGTGTGGGCAACGTTATTTAATGTCAAGGCTGTCCAGGTGTTGGGATTCACGGCTAACGAATACATGACCATGAAGACAGATGCCGAGCGGTATGCAGCACTGGACATTTTGCGGGGGGCCCAAGTCATGGTGACCATTCGGAAACGCGAGGCGGGACAGTATGTAAATTACACGGTGTCAGACTTGGAAGTAGTCACAGTGTGAATCATTCTGTTGACAGGCTGTCGCTACCGTCGCTGCTGTAGCTACTGCAGTTGCTACCGGAAGTAGTAGTGACGTCATCGACGTTGAGAGCCACTCTAAGGTAATGGAATGGTTACATGCTAATAGTTCGGAGATACTATTCTCCTCCTCTGCGGACAGCTGTTCACCGCCATCATTAATTATAATATCAGATGACGAGGGGGAGGATAGCATTAGCAGTAGCAGTAGCGATGATATGGAGGCCACGGTGAGTGGTTTAGATAGGATACGGGATCGAGCCGAAGCCATGACGAATGAAAATAATTTCTATAAGGCACTAGAGGTCGCCAGCGTGCGATATGCCAGTGACGAGGTGGAACGCATAATGAATTTAAATGACGATAAGGATCGTTACGTACCATCGTCCAGCATGGTCATGCACGTCTTGCGGTGGTTATCTATAGATGTCATCGCAACGTGTGGGAATATGACATGGCGTAACCAAGTGACAGAATTGGTTAGAAAGAGTATGTACGAAAGATACAACGATATACAGGGCGACGCGGATGAATATGCCGAATGTGACTAGTTCTTTCTGTTCAATAGATGGGTCTGACGCAGCTGCAGAGAGCCTACAAGCGTCAGTTGACGGACCTGTATGATGCCGATGACGAGGATGAGGTGACGCCATCGCGGAAACGACAGAAAACAACCCCAGCAGATGGCGACACCAGAGTGGTGGTGAAGCACCGTTGCACGGGGCAACGCGTCACACCGACATCATCGCAGGAATACTACTGCAACTCGCCACCAGCAAACCAGGAGGCGGTGCTACCGTGGGGACCGGTGGAGTTGTTGTCGGACTCGGACTCGGAGGCTGGCATCGATTATTCCATCCTCAACACCCCCCCTCATTACTACAATGACGTCGACGAGGATGCTATCGCCTCATCCCCCGCTCACGAGAATGAGGACGATGACGCTTTCGAGTTCAGTCCTGCTTCACCACCACCACTCACGCAAAGCACACAAGAATATATGACACCAACGCCAGCACCAACTACACTGTATGTCTTCCCCATGAAAACCATCGTCCTGAAGCCAGACGGGGGGTACGAGAGCATCGCCGACCAACACACAATTACTCACCCAAAGCCATCGACGTCGACCATCGAGGATCCGAAGCCGTCGACGTCGGCGTCGTCCTCGATTATCACTCACCCAAAGCCATCGACGTCGACCGTCGAGGATCCGAAGCCGTCGACGTCGGCGTCGTCCTCGAGTATCACTCACCCAAAGACGTCGACCATCGAGGACCCGAAGCCGTCGACGTCGACCATGGAGGACGACGACACTGATGAAGATCCGAGAAAGGTGTGTTTTCTCGCAATGCAAACGCACATAGCATACTTAATAGCGCACCAGTGGCGGATATCCGCCCCATCGACGGTAGAAGAAGTAACTGTGGACGTGTGCCGATCAATGGCAGTCACGGTGCTGTCGGCACCGTACCAAGAAATATTAATGAAATATGTGCGTTGTGCTATCCGTCAACCACGGTGAACAGTAGTATGTGATGAACAGTAGGCGGGAGTGAGTTAGTTAGGTAGTATGCAGTAGGTAGTTTGTATGCACTTATAACCACGGTATATGAACATTAGTAGTAGTAGTATTGTTGTTGTTGTTGTTGTTGTAGTTGTTATGTAGATTGAAGTGTACGACGAGGCACCCGTACTCCCAGCCAGCATTCGGAAGCGATCTGGAGTATTGAACGCCACGTATATGACGGCGTCAACAGAATATTATTATTAGTAAACATAACCGAGTTAGTAGGTAGTATTAAGTAATATGGAGTGAAATATGAGTATCTTTTAATTTGTTCTGTAGGATGATGATGACGTACCTGTGCTACCGATTGAAGCGCGTAGGCGAGCAAGCCGTGAATTAATAGTGCTACTACTAGAATATATCATATCGACACACGATGAACAATAGGTCTATTTCTTTATGTAGGAGGAGGTGAAGGAGGAGGTGAAAGAGGAGGAGGAGGCACCCGTACTAGCACGAGCCGAGAGGACACGCGCATTACATAGATTACTACAGATAATTGTTGATTTTATGATTGAAACCCCCGCATTTTAAGAAGCACCGTTTGCAACGGAATAACAGTAGTTAGTCGCTCTCTCTCTCTTTTATTGTATGCTTGTAGTTGCATGACATAGAGTAATGTCTATATATATATATATATATATATACCTACAGACTTATATAGTATTCATCATCATCATTGTACGTAACCTCTGTCGTGGTGTAAAAGCCCACAAGTTAATAACCATGGAACTAGCCACTGGCGTATCGATAACCGATCGTAAGCTAGAGGTCACTGTCGCGGATGTAACAATCCCACAAACCTTAAAGTCGTCATAGTAATTATATAAGTCTAACCGTGTATATATGTATATGTATATGTATATTATGTATATGTCTATGTCAGTATATACTCAATAAAACGTCATACAATGAATGAAACGTGTTGTCAGTGGTGTTGAAAGAGAACCCGTAGCCATCGATAGTGGACACACAGTAGCCAATACCACAGGATCACACCGTAGGTCATACACCCTTCACCAACCACCACCACCACAACCACCACCACCACCACCACCATCACCACCACACGTACTATATAGCTGTACTAAGGACCGCTCTCTCTCAGTTGTATACACGTAGAGCAGCATGAAACGTCACCAATGTCGTCACTGCGGACTGGTGCTCGATACGTATGCAACGCTAAAACGCCACCTAGCGAGTCATGCGACACCGGCAGTGACTGAACACACGTATTCGGTGGCGCAGCCATTAGAGGTGCCAATAGAGGTGCCACCTAGCGACCAGGCAAAGCGAACGAAATATTCGTGTAAATGCGATGCAACGTTTGAGATATGGGACGATCTGCAACAACATGTGAGGTCCGTATGTCGTCTTAGCAGTAGCCGCAGCAGCAGCAGCAGCAGCAGTAGAAGTAATAGAAAACAGACCACAGTGTACACATGTGCGAAATGTGGAAAGAAGTTCAATAGACGCTATGACCTGACCAGACACGCACGAATAGCGTGTACCGACGACGACGACGACGTCACGAAGCCACCATCGCCGAAGAGAACAATCAGGGAAGACACCACACCCAACCATCCACTCGTTACCGATGCAGACCCCATAGACCCACCTGCTCGACTCCCCTTCGCCGACAACCTGTCGACGGAACTGTTAGATGTCGTACGAGCGCACTGGTCGACCATACGGACACGTGTAACGAGAGGTCCTCTCCAGTGCAGGTACGATTACAGATTAACGACTCTGGACACGACCGTTCTAGAGACGCCGTTGAAGAACGTGTTCCAGGAACAGACCAACGCTTTCAAGATTAACCTCAGTTACGGGTTCATTCTGAGGAACAAGAACACGGGTCAATACAAGTACTACCATCCCTCGTGCAACTGCTGTGGACGCTACCTGGACGAGCCCAGTCTCATCACCAACAGCAAGGACTTTGATAAATTCCTCGAACGCATCCGAGAAACCGACGTCTTGCAATGGGCCATCAATCAAAGACCGGATTCGGCGTGGGTGTGCGAACTCGTGACCAATGTCACATTTTTCGTCAATCGCATCATCGAACACCCGATAGGATGTGTAGGAATGACCGACCTTCCAATGTACATCAAGAAGAACAAAGCCGTCATCGGATTGGAAAAGGAGCCCATCCATGCCAAGAGGTACAGTGACAACCTGTGTCTCTTCCGATGTCTGGCCCTGCATCGCGGATGTGAAAGTTGTCGATTGGAACCAGCTGTGAAGACGCTGTACGATACTTACGTCCAAGACGGCGTACCCATGAAAGCATTTGCCGGGGTCACGATGGACCACCTCTATCGTGTCGAGACCACGTTCCAAACGAATGTGTGCGTGTACCGTCTCGTAAAACCGGATGGAGAAGATGGAAAGCCAACTGCAGAACTCGTTCGTCGCTCGGTATGTAAGTACCCTGACACACTCTACCTCAATCTTCACGAGACGCATTATTCCCTCATCCAGGATAGACGCATGTATTGTCACTCGTACAGATGTCGGAAGTGTGGGGACTGTTTGTGGAAAGACGCATGGCATCTACGCAACCACGAGAGCACGTGTACGGGGGGTGTGCGCCGAGTCTATCCTGGTGGCGTGTACCATTCGACTCCGTCGGTGTTCGAACGTCTGGCAGACGAGAACATCCGAGTGGCCGAAGCGTTGCAGTACTATCCGTACCGAGCCACCTTCGACTTCGAGTGTTGGTTCGACACCGAACACCTTCCGTCTGACAGTGCCCAGGTTCACTGGGTTGCGCGTCACGTCCCGCTGAGCGTCAGCGTGGCATCCAACGTACCCGGACACGAACAGGTGACATGCATCGTCACGGACGGAGACACCAACAAGTTGGTGAGCACCATGATGACTATCCTACAATCGATGAGCGAGGCCGCGTACGACAAGATCAAAGACTCATACGATCATGTGTTGGAACAACTCGCAGAAGAGCTGACGAAATGGGACGCACGGGAGGAGGCTGCACGGGACGCCACCGAGAAGAAAGCTCGACCGACAACCAATCCGTACAAAACGCTGATGGGACAACTGTATGGATGGATGCGTCAGTTACCTGTCATCGGGTTCAATTCGGGGAAGTATGATCTCAATGCCATCAAACAGTTCCTCATACCGTACTTCCTGACGACTTCAAAGACCGTGGAACAAGACGAGGCCGAGGACGAGGACGAGAGGGAGCAAGAGGGCAACAAGAAAGACGAGAACGACGGCGTCGGGTCAATGTTCGTCATCAAACGCAACAACACTTTCATGTGTCTTTCGACGGATCAGCTGAAATTCCTAGACATGATCAACTACATAGCCCCCGGGTTCAGCTACGACAAGTATCTGAAAGCGTACGGATGCGAGGTGACGAAAGGTCATTTCCCGTACGAGTACATGGACCGTCTGGAGAGACTCGACGACACCGCACTTCCACCGAAAGAGGCCTTCTTCAGTCGACTGAAGAACGAAGGTATTTCAGACGAGGATTACGCCAGTTGTCAGGAGGCCTGGCGCGTCAATGGCATGACGACGTTGCGCGACTTTCTCGTCTGGTACAACAACAGGGACGTGGTTCCCTTTCTACAGGCCATCGACAGACAGTTCGCGTTCTATCGACAACGGGGAATAGACATGTTCAAGCAAGGTATCAGCGTACCTGGCCTGACCCTGCTGTACCTGTTCAACGACCTCCAAGAGAAGACCTACTTTACCATCTTCAACGAGAAGAATAAAGAACTGCACGACCTCGTCAAAGCGAACATTGTAGGCGGGCCTTCGATCATCTTTCATCGCTATCACGAGAAAGGGGTCACCACGCTACGTCAGAACGAGTACGGAGAGGCGGCTCGTCCTTGTCGAGCGATCGTCGGATACGATGCGAACGCACTGTACCTGTGGTCGCTCATGCAAGACATGCCTATGGGATGGTACACGCGACGACGAGCAGAGAAGGACTTCCGCCCCGAATCGGCGCAGCTGTACGGACAGATGGCTGGAGAATGGTTGACGTGGGAATCCGAACGCACGGGACGTTCCATACGGCATCAGATCAACGGACGAGAGAAGAGAATAGGCAAACATCGGGTGGATGGATGGTGCAGCGAGACGAAGACGGCTTATCAGTTCCAAGGGTGCTTTTTTCACGGTTGCTCGTGCAACCGTGACGAGGTGAACGCCGTCAACGGGAGACCAATGGCGGAACTGCTCGCCGAGACCCGAAAGACCACCGCCTACCTACGACACTTTGTCACAGTCGTCGAGTTGTGGGAATGCGAGTGGAAAGAGATGAGACGAACCCCGGCCGTACGCAAGTGTGTGGATGCAGCATTTCCCCGACGTCGACACGTGCGATGGACGATGACGTCACAACAGATCCTGAACGGAGTGCGTGCAGGAACCGTGTTCGGCATGATCGAGTGCGACATACGCGTACCGGAAGAATTGCGCGCGCACTCTGCCGAGATGCAGCCCGTGTTCAAGAACATCAGTCTGATACGCGAGGATCTCGGTCCGTTTATGCGCCGATACGCCGAAGAACACGACATCATGAAGACTCCGCGACGCATGCTCGTGGGTAGTTATTGCGGCGATAAGATACTGCTCGCAACGCCACTGCTGCGATGGTATCTGGACCACGCTCTCGAGGTACTGCACGTGTACCAGGTCATCGAATACGATCCTATTCCGTGTTTCCGGCGGTTCGGCGATGCAGTGTCCAAGGCCCGACGCGAGGGCGACGTTCACCAAGACAAGACCATCATCGCGGACACCATGAAGTTGCTGGGGAACTCGGGCTACGGAAAGACCATCACCAACGTTGACCGACATCGTGACGTCAGCTACTGCACGGAGAAGGCGGCATCGCTCCTGGTCAACGATAAACGGTTCCGACAACTCGAGATCGTCGTCGACGATGCGTACGAGATAGAGTTGAACAAGAAAACCGTCAAGTACACCCTACCCGTACACGTGGGATTCTTCGTTCTGCAGTACGCCAAGATGCGCATGTTGCAGTTCTATTACGACTTCATCATCAGATACGTGGAGCGCCCTCTGTTCGAGTACTGCGAGATGGATACAGATAGTGCCTATTTAGCCTTGGCCGGCGAGTCCGTCGACGACCTCGTGACCCCGGAACTACGAGAACATTATTTCCGACATCGTACCGAATGGCTCCCGTCCGAATGTTGCGACGACCATCGGAACGACTACGTGCGCTGTCGTCTCGCCAATCGACCGTGGGTCGGAGACGAGGCGTGCTGTAAGGCGCGACGAGCGTTCGACAAGAGGACACCGGGTCTGTTCAAGGTCGAGTGGTCCGGTGCCGGGTTCGTGGGGTTGTGTAGCAAGACGTACTATTGTTTCGGAGCCACCGACAAGTACAGCACCAAAGGACTGAGCAAACGGCACAACACCATCGACAAGGACGCGTTCCTGGCGGTGCTCACCAACCGTCGGAGCGGAGGTGGATCGAACCGTGGTTTCCGGGTGCATAAATCTACCGTGATGACGTACGTGCAGGCACGGGATGCACTCACCTTCTTTTACGCCAAACGCGTGGTGCACGAGGATGGGGTGACCACGGGTCCGGTGGACGTGTAGAAAAGGCGATGCACGCTGCACTCGTTTCATACGCAATCATGGATGCACGATGGAAACACCCCTTCACGTGCATCGTCGCCGGACCGACGGGGTGCGGCAAGAGTACTTTCGTGACGCGTATGTTGCGTCACGCCGCTGCGATGATCGATCCACCGCCCGAACAAATAACGTGGTGTTACGGAGAATGGCAAGAGGCTTACGCAACGACGAACTTAGGTCACGTGCGATTCGAGGAAGGGTTACCGACGGCGGCCATGTTCGATCCGACAACGAGGAACCTCATCGTCATAGACGATCTCATGGCAGAAACGGACGAACGGGTCACGACCTTGTTCACTAAACAAAGTCACCACAGGAACACGTCCGTGCTGTATCTCGTACAGAACCTGTTCCCTAAAAACAAAGAGAGTCGCACCATCAGTCTGAATTCGCAGTACATGGTGGTGTTCAAGAATCCACGTGACGCATCGCAGATGGCGACCTTGGCTCGGCAGATGTATCCGGGACGCGGCAAGTTCGTGCAAGAGGCGTTTAAAGACGCCACGGCGGTACCGTACGGTTATCTATTGGTTGATCTCAAACAGGACACGCCCGAGGACATGCGTCTGCGCACGGCCATCTTTCCAGACGACGGTGTTCAGTACGTGTACCTGCCGAAGGTATAAAACGACCGAGTGTGTGGATAGTCTCTTCATTCGCATCATGTCTACCCTGGTGAAGAGACACATCGTGTGCATACAGGCGCTGGCCAGAGTCAAGAACAACAGAATTAAAAAGGCCATCATCGCCAACGCCGACGCCGATCTGCTGTGTGCACTAGCCGAGTGTGCCTACAACATACTAACAAAAAACATTCCATTGACCGCTTTACAGAGGCGACGATTGCATAAATACAGGACGAAGTTACGCGAGTTGGCTAATAGACGAACGCTCGCTGCCAGAAGAAGACGCATCTTGCTGCAACCGCAGGTTGGCGAGGGACAGAGCGGTGGTTTCCTATCGGCCTTCCTAGCACCGTTGGCAAGTTCGGTCTTGATACCCTTGCTCCAACAGGTGCTGACCAAAAGGTAGATACATGGAACACGCACGCAAGATGGCCTTGGTGGACCCGCGCCTGTTGGACACGCTTCGGTCACCCCCACCCCCACTCGCGACCGACACCTTAGGCAAGAAGGTGCAAGCCCTCGATGACGAGATGAAAACCATCCTAGATAGAAAGGACCTCGACGACGGGACCAAGGTGACCCTGTATAATCAGGTGTTGCAGCGGTACAACGTCTTGGCCACTAAACGCATAAAGGAACCGCTACGCGTGATCACGGTGAACGAGTCGGAGGTGGCTTCTCGGAGGTCACCCCCCGAAAGACGCAAGGCTTTGACGTCATTGGCTGGTTGGGACAACCTATAGGATGGTACGATGCGTGTCCGTAGCACAGTGTTCGTCATGTCGCCCGATCCACAGGACCTCGTTTACCGTTCCATCGTCGGCGCGATATGTATCAGTGGACTTTACATGATTGCTCACGGTTTAGTGCTAAGTTTTATGCCACAGACGTTATTCGAACCCCCCACGCTCGTCGAATGGACCAATCCTTGTCCACCCACCCACCCTCCCCCCGCATCACGCAAGGCCTCGTCGTCATTGGCTGGATGGAACACCGTATAAGGTGGTACGACGCGTATCCGTAGCAGTCATGCTCATCGATCCACAGGACGCGTACCGATCCATCGTCTATTGTTCGAAGGACTATTGTTCGAAGGACTTACCTTGCTGGGAGACGTTGCAGCCGGCGTTCTTATACAACAGGTGTTATTCCGACTATGGTTACTCCGCTAGACCGTTGTTGTTCCACCGCTGTCATTGTGGGTGCCATAGTGTGTGTTCTATTACACGTCGGCGTGCTCCTCGTCATTCGTCAACAGTGGGACTCCGGAGTCAACGGCACCGCCCCCGTCAACACATCGATCCTCCACCTCTTTTGATGGCTCAGAGGGGAGAACGCTCCTTGAGTGAGGTCTACTTCGATCCCACGAAGGTAGGTAGTTATGGCGGCGTCGCTGGCTTGCGACGCGTCACGCGCCTGCCACAGAAGGCCGTCACGTCATGGTTGTCGGCACAGGACGCCTACACCTTACACAAACCAGCGAGACGTCATTTCAAGAGACGACGCGTCATCGTGGGTGGTATGCTTCAGCAGTGGCAGGCCGATCTCGTAGACATGACGAAGGTCAAAGACGTCAACGACGGTATGGCCTTTCTCCTCACGATGATCGACGTCTTCTCGAAAGTGGCCTGGTGTGTTCCCATGAAGAACAAGTCCGCGGCGTCGTTGGTAAAAGCGCTGCAATCCACGTTCGTCGACGTTTGCCCCCAGACCTTGCAGACGGATCAAGGCACAGAATTTCGGAACAAATCCGTTCAGGCGCTATTGAAGCGTTACGACATCCATTACTTCTACACGCACAACACGGAGACGAAGGCAGCCGTCGTGGAACGGTTCAACCGAACGTTGAAGACGCGCATGTGGCGCTACTTCACGAAACATCAGACGTGGCGGTACGTCGACATCCTTCCGGACTTGATGCGATCGTATAACAATGCCCGCCACCGCATGATCGGTATGGCGCCGTCACAGGTGAATGCACAGAACCAAGAACAGGTGTGGCAACGTCTGTACGGTCACGATGGTAAGGGCGTGCCCAAGTTGCGCGTGTCGGATCGCGTGCGTGTCAGCAAGTACAAACGCACGTTCGAAAAGGGCTACGAGACGAACTGGAGCGAAGAGTTGTTCACGGTACACGAGGTTCACCCCTCCGACCCACCCGTGTATCGCTTGCGGGACGATCTCGGCGAAGTGCTGGAGGGTACCTTCTACGAACTGGAGCTGCAGAAGGTGACGGTACCCTTTGATAAAGTGTACCGTGTTGAAGTGGTACTGAAACGCCGTACGGTTGGTAAACGTAAGGAAGCTTTGGTGAAATGGTTCGGCCATTCCTCCTACTTCAACAGCTGGATCGATGCCAAGGGACTCGTCAACTATAAAGCCTAGCCGCGCACATGACGACACTGCATTCGAGGAATGACACACGACGCGACACCACCACCACCGACCTGCCTCACCACCATAGACGAGGAGGAGACGGAGGTGGACGAACACGAGGATTGTACTGACGCTGCACCGAACGAGCCAGACAGCACTCCCTGGCATCTGTTCGGTACCGCGTGTCCCAAAGAGGAGATCGTGTTTCTGTGTCAGGTCGTCGTCTTGTACACGGTCATTCTGATAAGCATTTACAACCTGACGACAGGTCACGGCGATTCTAATCTGTGGACGGCTCTGTTGAGTAGTTCGTTGGGTTACCTACTGCCCAATCCCACGTTGAGACGCAATGGCGACTGATTTCTACATGACGCTGCCCAGCAACGCTTCCATGGAGATGCACCCCGACAACACCTTGACCCATTACGTCACGCACTTACCTCAACGCATCGATCTGACCGGCGAGTGGGAGTGTGGATTGGCTGAAGTCCAGTATCCGCACACTTGGTACAACGTCACAGAGAACGATGCCTGGTTATTCCTCAGCCCGATCGATACTCCGCACACGTACCGACGTACGAAGTTGTCGTGTGGGTATTACGACGATCCGTTAACATTGATGTATCACGTCAACAAGGGACTGTACACTCTGAGGACGTCGAATACGCAGGCGCAAATGAGCTATAGTTCCGTCACTCAGAAAATGACGTTACACATGACAGCGAACACCCTGTTCACCATACCGCACCACACGACGGCGTCCATGTTAGGATTCCGTAAACCCGTAGCCAGCGACTCGGCTACGGCGTCATCCTCCACCACCATGGACTCCCACCCTTCCGACTCGTCGTATCCCTTCCACTTCGAGGCCGAAGATGTGGTGAACTTGACACAGGGGTTCGACACCCTATACGTCTACACGAACATCGTGGAGTCTCGCATAGTGGGTGACACTCTCGCACCTCTGTTGCGACCCCTTCCGATTAGCGGACGTAACGGTGACAGGGTGTCCGCTCGTTTCACTAACGTGCACTACGTGCCTCTGTTGTACTCGCACTTCGATTCGATCGAGGTGGATATAAGGGACGACATGGGTCGGCGCGTGCCATTCGAATACGGTAGAGTGACGGTGACGCTTCATTTTCGTCGACGCAGGTCCGGACTGTTCTGATGAATTACAACGATTATTACGCACGCCAGGCTGGCGGTGCGCTGCCCTACTTCGCCGGTGCGCAATACCAGCGAGGTCACGGACTGGGCAGTCTGTTCGGCAGTCTGTTGCGCAGCGTCATGCCGCTCTTCAAGAGAGGTGCCGTGGCGTTGGGCAAGGGAGCGTTGAAGACCGGCGTTCGCATAGCCGACGACGTCTTATCAGGACAGAACATAAAAACGGCTGCCAAACGACGCGTCACCGATGCCGTGCTCAGCAGTATTCGGAGCCCCCCTGGTAAACGTATAAAACGAGCGGCCGCAAGGCCGACCGTCACTGCAGTAAAGAGACGCCGCAAGAAACGGACGTCCCAGAAACGCGTGGCCGACATATTCGACAACAGAGATGGCGTTCGTGAATAGACAGTCGTGCGAGGGAGTCAAGACCGAGCTGGATCTCTTTACCGTACCCCCCACTCAGAACTGCATCGCCGACAGTCATGTGGTGGAACATCAACCCACGGCCTCTCTGGACTCTGGAGGACCGATCGAATTCTTCATCCCCGGATCGGGAGACGATTACATAGATCTCGCCAACACGATGCTCCACTTGCAGGTGAAGGTGACGCGCGCCGACGGTAGCCCTCTCGATGCGGGCGACCCCGTGGGACCGGTGAACAACTTCTTGCATTCGCTGTTCAGCCACATCGACCTCTCTCTGAACGACACGCTAGTGACCTCTTCGGCCTCCAACTCGTACCCGTATCGATCCTACATAGAGACGCTGCTGAGTTACGGATTCGATGCCAAGTCGACGCAGCTGACGAATCAGCTGTGGTACAAGGACAAGGCTAGTCGCATGCACGCCTCCGAGCTAGCCGCCGGACCCGATCCTAACCCCGGGTTCGTGGCTCGACGAGACTACATAGCCGGCAGTCGCGTGGTCGACATGATAGGTCGTCTCCACGTGGATATGTTTCTCCAGGATAAATTCCTGATCAACGGTGTCGACGTCAAGTTGCGACTGGTGCGCAGCACGCCCGCGTTTGCGCTGATAGCCGGTGGAGCGAACGCGTACAAGATAGTCGTCGTCAACGCGTCCTTGTTCGTGAAGAAGGCCACCATCAATCCAGCCGTGCAGAAGGCTCACATCATGGCTCTCGATCGGACCACGGTCAAGTATGCGTTACGACCCGTCGAATGCAAGGTGTACTCCATTCCCACGGGCGCTCTGTCGCACACGCACGAGAACCTGTTCCTCGGCTCCCTGCCGAAACGTCTCGTACTGTGCTGCATCGACAACGACGCCTACAACGGCACGTACCAATCAAACCCGTTTCACGCCAAGAACAACGCCATCAGCTTCGTCTCCGTGTACGTGGACGGTCGTCAGATACCCGCCAAACCCTTCCAGCCCAACTTCGCTGAAAACCTCTTCGCCAGGAGCTACGCGAGCATGTTCACCTCGACCAGCAAGATATGGCAGGACGAGGGGAACGGTGTGACTCGCGACGAGTACCGAGACGGCTACACCTTCTTCTGTTTCGACCTTACCCCCGACCAGTGCGACGGTCCCTGCTTTAATCTGGTACAAAAGGGCAACCTGCGCTTAGAATTTCATTTCCGAGAAGCGCTTCGGACCACCGTGAACGTCGTCGCCTACGCCGAATTCGAGTCCGTGCTGGAAATAGACAAGAACCGCAACGTCATCTACGACTACTGAGATGGACACCCTGCAGATCGCCCGTCTACTGGCGATGGATCCGAACACCGCGTCCGTCTTTGGCGGCGTCGTACCCCGAGATGGACTGCCTGCAACAATTGACGCTTTGCCGATCGCCTTCGTGTGCAACACCGACGACGGCGACGAACCGGGCGAACATTGGATAGCGCTGTACCTGTCCTCCGACGGGCGCGGCGAATACTTCTGTTCGTACGGTCTGCCGCCTCGCCACGCGGCGTTCCGCACCTTCTTGAACAAACACTGTTCCGAGTGGACTCATAATAGCAAGAGACTTCAGAGTGGTGTGTCTAACGTTTGCGGACAATATTGCGTCACTTATATCATGCTTCGTTGTAACGGCGCTCCTATGAGAACTTTCGTCAACGCTTTCCACACCGATCTGGTCGCTAACGATTGTCGCGTGTTCGATTGGATTAAGCTGCTAAAAAAGGGTATACCGTACTATCGCGTATCATACTGAGCCTCTGGCGCGGTGGTCGCTCTACCCGTAAGCTCGCCCTCGAACCTCTGGCGCGGTGGAGACACCCGTAAGTTCGCGACCTCTGGCGCGATGGTCACCATTCGCAAGTCGCCTCGCCTTCATCTTCATCATACCCGACTCGTTGTATCCAATCGCATACGATCGCCTCGTTTGTACTGCTGCCGCTTTGTTGTATTCAATAAAATACGTGTGCACCGTACGATTGTGTTCGTCTCCTTACTAGGTTAACGACCCTTCGGTAAACGTAACTAGGTCCATGCTCGTTCCTCCTCCAGTCGCTAGGGGCGCTTACGTCACGCACGCTCGGCTACCACCGCCAGGGGGCGCTCTGACGCGCTCTGATTGGCTGCGCGCACTCATTAGCGGTGGGCGATATTAGGGTGTTTTGCCTTTGATGTTTGGGTCACGTGACTTTACGCAAAATTTGATGTCTCAGATACCTCCACTAACTACTCGCGTGAAATCACCCGACAGGCCAGGACACATGGTCCTGACGTTCCAGCTTGCAATTCGAAGGGCTGGCACCTTCTAAACATTTTGTTTTGTTTTGCTTGGTGCAGTATTTCAGTCCACTTCTCAGGCGAACAACCTAATCTCCAAAACCACTGAAGCAGGTGGATCGTGGCGGGACAGCACCTTAACTGACAGGGGGC
>OY759266.1:52266549-52389049 GCA_963662155.1 Lamellibrachia columna
ACACACACACACACACACACACACACACACACACACACACACACACACACACACACACACACACACACACACACACACACACACACACACACACACACACTTACAATATTGTCAAAGTTTCCCATCGCTTTGCTGATGATGTTCATCCTTTGGTCATCGTAGGCATCCTGCTTGTGGATCCCTGGAGACGTCATCATGGACTCGCCTCGATCCTGCCAGTGCCTGTGTCCCTTGGGTCGTGGTGTGCCGTAGATGGGCCAAGCTTCCTTATTCTCATCCAGTGACTGAACTGAACGATGCCACCTCCTCTTCTGTACGATGTAGACGACCAGGACGGCGACCATCGCGAGGAAGACGACGCTCAATACAGTCCCAATGGTGATTGACAGGACTGTCACTCCTGTTGTGTGGACAGGTGACAGAAGTGCCAGTGTTGCTCTCATTGAGCACTACAAACTTGCATATATATATATATATATATATATATATATATATATATATATATATATATATATATATATATATATATATACATATATAAACATATATATACATATATATATATATATATAAACATACATATATATATACATATATAAACATATATATACATATATATATATATATATATATATATATATATATATATATATATATATATATACATATACATATATATATACATATAAATAGATATATATATATATATATATATATATATATATATATATATATATATATATATATATATATATATATATATATATATATATATATATATATATATGAGGCACGGTAAATCCTGAGTGCCTACCAGTACAAAATCGTAACGAAATCAGTACAAACGAAATGTCACGTTACCCGATTTGTTCGATGGTTTCAATGGCGTTTCTGAAAACAAAGACAAAGTTACATATAGTTACTCATCATTACAATATATACAGCATCAATACGTATAGTGTCTTTGTCATAGGCACCCGACAAGTACTAATGCTTTTGCATAATATGGAAACTATGCTGTAGTACCCATGATTGCTTCAGAATATTGCATATATTTGGCTACATTTGTTGCAATCGTCATTATATAGTTTCATTGAAAATCGGTAGCTGTGCGTGGTTATATATCCAAAAACAAATTTAAATTATACAGTAATGGTAATTACATGCAGTGATACGTAGATGTTCGTACGTAGATTTGTACAGTGGATAAGAACATATTTGAATAACGACATATCAACATACTGACACTAGGAATAGTTAATGCATACGTAGGAGAAGTAGTTTAATCAAAAACATAAATGAACGTAAAATAACTTCACCAGTGATTCTCACTTATTGCCGTGACAGAGTCTGGGTCGACGGTGTAGTTCCCAAAACGGCCGTTTTTTGTGGCGTTTATCACTGTGTCCAGTATGGTGGTCAAGGTGTCTGTGGCTGCTGCCTTCTGTATGGTCAACTCATAACTGACAACTATACTGCCCTTGCTGCAACCATGTGAAACACATGCATATAGAGTTTAATGATATACTTGTACATTTATTTATTGTATACTCATGTCTGTTATAACTGATTGATTGCATGCTAATAACACTAATTATTGTCAATGGTGTCGTTATTAAAATCATTGTTAATTTTGTTGTCGTCACCATATTGTGTTGATTGGTTACTATGTATCTATGTCACACTGCAATATAGAAGATGTTATAACCGACATTATGTTCACATGACCGGTCTTACCTGAATGTCACGTCGACTATGGCAAAGTTTCCTTTACCCAATGTCACCTCAAGAATAATGGTCAACTGGAAAGTAGACATTGATGGTAAAGTAATAATATCTACCAGCTGTGTGTAACAAAGCACTGATCGCTTCCAACACTGGACATATATTCATAATACATATATACATACATACAGACAGACAGACATACATACACACATACACAAGCGCGCATTAAAAACAGCGATATGTTTATCCAGCCGGGTACTCCTCCAGTTGACGTCATTGATGGCAACGGGGCGTTCAATGCGATATTCAGGGTGCTGACGTCATTATGAACAAAAGAAGGTTGTGCTGTTGTATTTAGTACCGAATTTTGCAATGAAAATTACTTTTTGACAGACTTGTTTTAAATACGCAAAAGACAAATACGTCAAGAGCTGTGAAACTGTAATAAATATTACCGTATAAACAACTGACGTCTTCCATCTCTTGTACTCGTCCGATGTTTTGTCTGCCAGGTCAGGAATATAACTAATATTAGTCAGCCTTACGCTGACCACAACACGAACTAGATCAGCAGGTGGCACAACGGTTGGAGTGGTCGTTGTTGCCTGTGTTTTCGCTGTAGTTAACATCGTCGTGGTTGTTGGTGTTGCAGTTATTATTGGAGGGTTCACGGATGTCGCAGTTGTCGTTGTAGTCGCGGTGGCCGTGGATGTCGGAGCCGTTGTAGTCGCAGTGACCGTGGATGTCGGTGCCGTTGTAGTCGCATTGGCCGTGGATGTCGGTGCCGTTGTAGTCGCAGTGGCCGTGGATGTCGGTGCCGTTGTAGTCGCAGTGACCGTGGATGTCGGAGCCGTTGTAGTCGCAGTGGCCGTGGATGTCGGAGCCGTTGTAGTCGCAGTGGCCGTGGATGTCGGAGCCGTTGTAGTCGCAGTGGCCGTGGATGTCGGAGCCGTTGTAGTCGCAGTGGCCGTGGATGTCGGAGCCGTTGTAGTAGCAGTGGCCGTGGGTGTCGGTGCTATTGTAGTCGCAGTGGCCGTGGATGTCGGTGCCGTTGTAGTCGCAGTGGCCGCGGATGTCGGTGCTATTGTAGTCGCAGTGACCGTGGATGTAGGTGCCATTGTAGTCGCAGTGGCCGCGGATGTCGGCGCCATTGTAGTCGTAGTGGCCGCGGATGTCGGTGCCATTGTAGTCGCAGTGGCCGTGGATGTCGGTGCCATTGTAGTCGCAGTGGCCGTGGATGTCGGTGCCGTTGTAGTCGCAGTGGCCGTGGATGTCGGTGCCATTGTAGTCGCAGTGGCCGTGGATGTCGGTGCCATTGTAGTCGCAGTGGCCGTGGATGTCGGAGCCGTTGTAGTCGCAGTGGCCGTGGATGTCGGAGCCGTTGTAGTCGCAGTGGCCGTGGATATCGGTGCCGTTGTAGTTAGTGTGGCTGAGGGTGTCGGTGCCATTGTAGTCGCAGTGGCCGTAGATGTCGGTGCCATTGTAGTCGCAGTGGCCGTGGATGTCGGAGCCGTTGTAGTCGCAGTGGCCGTGGATGTCGGAGCCGTTGTAGTCGCAGTGACCGTGGATGTCGGTGCCATTGTAGTCGCAGTGGCCGTGGATGTCGGTGCCGTTGTAGTCGCAGTGGCCGCGGATGTCGGTGCCATTGTAGTCGCAGTGGCCGTGGATGTCGGAGCCGTTGTAGTAGCAGTGGCCGTGGGTGTCGGTGCCATTGTAGTCGCAGTGGCCGTGGATGTCGGTGCCGTTGTAGTCGCAGTGGCCGTGGATGTCGGAGCCGTTGTAGTCGCAGTGGCCGTGGATGTCGGTGCCATTGTAGTCGCAGTGGCCGTGGATGTCGGTGCCATTGTAGTCGCAGTGGCCGTGGATGTCGGTGCCGTTGTAGTCGCAGTGACCGTGGATGTCGGAGCCGTTGTAGTCGCAGTGGCCGTGGATGTCGGTGCCATTGTAGTCGCAGTGACCGTGGATGTCGGTGCCATTGTAGTCGCAGTGGCCGCGGATGTCGGTGCCATTGTAGTCGCAGTGGCCGTGGATGTCGGAGCCGTTGTAGTCGCAGTGGCCGTGGGTGTCGGAGCCGTTGTAGTCGCAGTGGCCGTGGATATCGGTGCCGTTGTAGTTAGTGTGGCTGAGGGTGTCGGCGCCATTGTAGTCGCAGTGGCCGTAGATGTCGGTGCCATTGTAGTCGCAGTGGCCGTGGATGTCGGTGTCATTGTAGTCGCAGTGGCCGTGGATGTCGGTGCCGTTGTAGTCGCAGTGCCCGTGGATGTCGGTGTCATTGTAGTCGCAGTGGCCGTGGATGTCGGTGCCGTTGTAGTCGCAGTGCCCGTGGATGTCGGTGTTGTTGTAGTACCTTGGGTTTTTACTACAGTGACAGCCACTAACACAATGACTAGGAAACTCTTCCTATTTGCGCCTGGAGTCCTCATGTTCGTCTGTCCTGTAAGAGACAGCACGGGTTGTTACTGGATCCACTTTCTGGAACACGCATTCCCACTCAATATGTGATTCCACAGTCGTATATACAACAATATATATATATATATATATATATATATATATATATATATATATATAGAACCTACATGCACATGTAATAGCGTAGGCCTATATGTGTGTAACCTACATCCCCACGTAATATTTGATCTCATCTTGGAGGAAGATTATATTATTGACTTGTCCTTTGTTAGGAACAGCATGATTCGACAAACCGATGTTAAAAAACAGGTACATATACATCATTGTACCAAATTTGTGATGATGAATTTATTTTTAATATTAATGAGGATGGTTTCATAAATGTTATTAGTTTTTGCCTGAATATAGTATAGATATATACATACAGTGTGTCAGATGTATAGTAATATGCAACCTGAAATAACGTGTGTGGCAATGTTCCATTGTGATAGTCACCGTAATTCGTTTTGCACATCAAATGTTCAAATCCCGTGTAGTGTGTGAATAATGTAAGTAATATGTACGGTCTGTGGAATAAAAGAGCGCATACTTTTATTGAAATCATCGAACAATAATGTTACAATGCCGGTTACACTATCGGTATTGTATAATTCAGAGCAGTGTTCTATTGCAGTTTCAGAGGGTAATCACATTCTTGGGTTGATTATGATACATATAACATGTAAGCAAAAAGAGCTAATTATAGCTCTGTATAAAACAATAGTTAGGCCACGTTTATTGATTGATTGATTGATTGATAATTTTATTTTTAGTCGGTAACATACTTAGTTGTACACTGTTTTCGATGGCCGAGCCATGAGTCTAGCAGCTCTAGATTGTAGTTTCTGGAGTCTGGTTTTGCTTGTTATCGAGGCTGAATCATAGACTACATCTCCGTCATCGAAGTGGGGTTGAATTATTGCATTTTATAAATGCTTAACAGTGTCAATTGTTACTATTTTACGAAGAGATCTTAAGATTCCTATCTTGGCTGAGATTTTAGGAATCATGTTATTAATGTGGTCCTCCCATTTGAGATTTAAGCCTATATGCTTACCAAGGTACGTGGCTACTGATACATGTTTGAGGGGTTCATTATTGATTGATATCGATATTTATATTGATATTCTAACATCAGCCATCTTGACAATGGACTAATGGGTGCCAATTAGCATAAATTCGCATTTCTGTACATTAAGACTAAGTATGTTAATACCAAAATACTATTTGACTCTACATAGATCACTGTTATCGTTGGATTCTAATTCAGCAGAACATTCAGGTTTTGCAGCGGAGTAAATTTCCGTATCGTCTGCAAAAAATTTTATATCGCAAGATTCAGTAACTGTGGGTAGATAATCCAGGAAGAGGAAAAACAAAAGAGAGCGCAAGATTGACCCTTAGGGCACCCCTATATTGACATGCAAAGGATCGGAGAGATTGCCATCCACTGAAACTGACTGTGAACCAGTGAGGTCGCTCCAAAACCACTGATGCTCTATGCCAGTAACCCCAAATCCTTTAAGCTTAGCCAGCAGAATATCAGTGTCCACGGTGTCGAAGGCCTTCCGGAGATCAATAAACACTATACCCGTTACAAGTCCCTTATCAATATTTTTTTCACCAACGACGTTTAGAATACTGTATACAAGCATGGAGACCATATCGTAAGAACGATATAGATACTCTTGACACGAACACAGAGGAGCAGTGATGTACATTAGGCTCGGGCATCGGACATAGACCGATTAAACTTGAAAATGTCCTATTGAGACACTGAGAACAACTTTTACCAAACTCCGCAGTTCATTCGCTAGTTCGGCTTCTCGCTATTCGGCTGCGTCGGCAATTCATGCTAATGTGTCGTCTATTTCTGGCCTTGACGTAGGCACTTCAACAATAATAGACGTTTTTAAAACGCAAAGTACTTCATTTACTAAACATTAGGGGCGTTGTTTTACGATTTGTTTAATTCGCTAGCCACTAGGGGCGCTGGTAGCGCGAAAACTGTTCAACAACGGGGGGTGAAGCACTCGAACAACCATAGCCCAAACACAATAACATACAATTTACAGTATATATCACCCTTATATGATGGGCGCAACGCCAAGGTAATTTTGTAATATTCTTTTTAACTTTGCCATTATCTACGCTGGGCGGCGCCATTGCTCTGCGGGGGGGGGGCTACAAATACAAGGAAAAAACTTTTTATCGACTTCCGAGGAAGGATTTGCAGCGGAAAAGGTGGTTACAAATGCGGAAATTGGCGTGTCAGCCAGCCGCAGGCTCTGCGAGAGACCACTTTTCCGATGCAGATTACAATATGTGATGAGCATGGACAGACGGTGAGCATCAAGATGTCATTCTTGGTCAAAGACATCGTTCCATCTTAGATCGATTTTTCCGCATATGACTATGCATCTACATACAACACTTCGACCAGGAAACGGCAGATATCAGAGGGCAGAGCGATGCGTAGGAAGCGACGAGCCGAAACCAGGTTAGTAAATTGGATTACCGTCACCATTGTGACTTATCACTACGATTACAATATAGTTCCACCCCAATAAGCACAGTTGTGCTTCAGCGTCAGCATATATATGACCCATAGTAAATCGAAATGTATGAATACAATAAAGTGTGAGTAAGAGTTGATAATTTGATATTATTACGAGTGTTTTCCAATCCGCCGATTTATTTTCGACGTGATCAGACATAATGTGACCGTACTAAAAACAATAACAATAACTCAGTAAGTGCTACAGGATATACAGCAGCCTTATAACATGGGCCATGGCGTATGTACTAGGCAAAATTATTCAAGAAAATAATTTGATATTATTTATTGACAGTCATAATAAGTCTCCTGTATTCTAAATGAAACACCTTCTGAGTATGATACCAAGCGGCAAACGTAGGGCTAAGGCCAGTAAGGGGAGGGTTACTTGGGGATAAACATAACCAAAAGACAGTATAGACCATAGTGCAACAGAAGCCTGCTGTTGCTGTTTATATTTCAAATTCTTCATGGAGGTATTTAAATATACAAATACTTTCATTGTGATTAAGTGCAAATGCAGTTACAAAAACTTTTAAAAAGTATTTAAATATTTTCAAGTAAAATGTATTTCACCCAATTGTCTAGCTGGAAATGAAACTAAGGCATCGTCATCTATGCAGTTGAAAACTCTCAGATTACATGTCTGCTTTCAATAATGACACTTTGTAATTTCTGTTTGAATTCTTGTGACTTGACAATAATACAAAATTATCTAAAATTAACTTGCTTTATTGATCAGATTAAACCCCACATGTAATAACCGGAAGTTAGTAAGGAGATGTATTAATTACATTTTATTCTAAGTCGACTGATAACACTGTAACGGATATCAAGTAGCATCAAGTAGTTATATACTCCAAACAGCCCAATCTTGAGCTAATGCAGGAGTTTGGACCAACGGCTTTTAGTGTTTCTTCCGAAAGACACAGGCAAAGTGGGGTGAACGAAATTGCCCAAGCTTCGAAACGGCGGAGGTGGAATCGAACCACCGTCCTCTCGATTGACAGGCGGGTGCTCTAACCATTAGACCACCGCTCCCCACAACAATATCGTGGGGGGGAGGGGCAACTGTCGGCAACCCACAATACTATTAGTACAAGCTATACATATGAAGGAAGTATATCAGGCATGGGGTCAATTCTGTTTTGGCAATTCCAAAAAATCAGTTCCAATTCCAATTCCGCCATGCAAAAAATCAATTCCAAATTATCAATTCCAACTTTTAAAATCCTAGGCTAAGGAAAATTTTTAATCTAATTCGTTTTATTTGTCACGTGTGCACAATCATATTTAATCAGATATGATTAAAAAATTAACTATTGTTCATTCAATGCATTTATATATATATATATATATATATATATATATATATATATATATATATATATATATATATATATATGTATGTATATATATATATATATATATGTATACATACATACATATATATATATATATATATATATATATATATATATATATATATATATATATATATATATATATAAATATATATATATATATATATATATATCACGTTTGCCATAAACAATATTTAATAATATCATTCAGCCATTTCATATGTACTTTCTGCTGCGACACCTCTCCTGGATTTTTTGCTAACAAAACCAGACATTTTGGACAGCCCTGGACAGTTGAGTTGTTAATCAGAGTTTTGAACAGTTTCCCCTGTTTATATCGGGTTCAGGTCATTTTCCCCCCCCAGACATTTGCCCCTTGTTCACTTGCCCCTAGGACACTTGATCCCCAGATATTAACCCCTTGCCTTATTGAAAATCTGGACATTTGCCCCCTATTCGTATGTTATGGATTATTTGTAAATTTTTAAAGAAATAGTTTTTTTAAAGTTTTTTTACAGTGTCTATGCTGTAATGTTGACAGCTTCCTGGCTGTTATCAGATTCAGGGTGACATGCTAATAGCAGACAAATAAAAGTAAATATAAGTAAATATAAGGGTAAAGATTAACAGTATCAAGTCAATAATTCCAACAACAAAAATCAATTCCAATTCCCAAAAAATCAATTCCAAACAAAAATCAATTCCAATTCCAACTAATTTTCGAAAATATATTCCAATTCCGGATCTGGAATTGAGGGTCAATTCCAATTCCGGAATGGAATTGACGACATGCCTGAAGTATATTCACGACAATATCTTGTATCTGTGTACTACAGCAACAGTCATGAACAGTATAATTGAATTGAAACAGGCTTATGTCTATGGGGCTTTTGTCCATGGACCATACTATTCTATAGCTTTTAGTATAATACCTAATAATTATATATATATATATATATATATATATATATATATATATATATATATATATATATATATATATATATATATATATATATATACGTGTGGGCAGGTGTGTTTGTGTGTGTGTGTGTGTGTGTGTGTGTGTGTGTGTGTGTGTGTGTGTGTGTGTGTGTGTGTGTGTGTGTGTGTGTGTGTGTGTGTGTGTGTGTGTGTGTGTGTGTGTGTGTGTGTGTGTGTGTGTGTGTGTGTGTGTGCAGCATTTATAAGGTAAATATGTCACAAGCATAGATCTGCGTTTGGTCCAATAACAATATTCATGTATTATGTTATCTAAATCGGGTGTCAGATATAAAATAAGGAACCCCATAGAACGTGTACCTGTGGGTCCATATTTCATTATGGAATTTGGATCCCTTATAGAATTTTGACCTTCCTGGCCCATTGAAAACAGTGCAATGTTGATTAGATAATATAATGCACTTTGGAGCTAGGATGCTACAATTTTGGTTACATGCTTTTGGTTATCTTACCAGTGGCATTCGTCAAAGTGACCAAACAGATTCATTAAAAACATTAAGAGATCAGTGCAACACCTATTGGTTGAATTAACATGGCTCCATGGTTGATTACTGTATATATTCTATATGACACTGACACTCTTATATTATAATATATACAAGAGAAAGCTTCTCATATTGTGATTCATTTTTATTATGCAAAAGATGAATTTTGTAAAATGTTCAAGTCACTGTATGTGCAATCTTTTCAGATGAAGGATTCACCATTGGTTAGTACAAATACAGGTACTAGTTTTGAAGCATCCAGCACTACGGGTGATGCCGGATGTCACCTTTAGTGCCACTACTGCTACTACTGCTGTGACACCATCGACAACTGATGATGAAACGTAACTCGATCAGGTAATGATACCTCAAGTGCGACACTTAGCGAATGCTGCTGTAGTCACGGATGACATTATAGCACCAACGAAAGTTGATCATGAAGCTTCCATCAGATTCAGTGAGAACAGAGACATTGGTGCAGATGATGCACACTATGTGATAACAGCGACAAAACCGAGGATGACTGAAGCAGCTCCGACACCTACGAGAAAGAGAAGAAGTTGGTCATTCGTGAGAAAAACTGATGTCACTTTTCTGCACCTGCCACACACCAAACAGCCATAAACTGTGACACAGGTTGTACTCATGTCTGACCTATCAGCCAAAGTCTTTCGGATACTGGGGTGTCTGTCAGAGGCAAGTGTGCTGATTTCCACCCCTGGATGAGTGAAAGGTGAATTTAATCTGTTAGGTGTACATGTACTATCAGTCAGAATAAGTAGTGTATTGGTGTACATTTACTGTCAGTAGTGTATTGGAACAGATGATTGGTGTGCAAGTACTATCAGTCAGAACAAGTAGTGTATTGATACATATGATTGGTGTACATTTACTGTCAGAAGAACTAGTGAATTGGTGCAGATTCCAGAATGAGATGATTGGTGTACATTTACTGTTGGTAGGTATAAGTAGTGTATTGGTATGCATGATTGGTGTACATTTACTGTCAGTCAGAACAAGTAGTATATTGGTACACATGATTGGTGTACATTTACTGTCAGAACAAGTACTTAGTGAATTGGTACAGATTCCAGAATGAGATGATTGGTGTACATATTTACTGTCGGTAGGAACAAGTAGTGTATTGGTATGCATGATTGGTGTACATTTACTGTCAGTCAGAACAAGTATTAGTGATACACATGATTGGTGTACATTTACTGTCCAGTCAAAACAAGTAGTGTATTGCCATTGATACAGATGATGATGGTGAAACAATTGCATTATTATTAAAATGCCTTGGCTGTATAAAGATTAATTATTTTCTAAGCTAAACTACCAGTATAATTGATATGTTGCGGCATAAAAATGATGTGTGTAACTGTGATATCCATGTTCCAGGTTGTATTTCCCGGTGGTAGAAGTCACTGTTTTTAATCAATGTTTAATCTTGGTTTCAGTTGTTCTAGTTAGCCTTATTTCTTTGGTAATTGTTTGTGTAGTGTGTAGTGACATGCAAGATGCTGCAGGTAACATTTTTTTTGACAGAAGTGGGATAAGAAGGTATTTAGATCATTCAGTTATTAATCTTTTAGTGGGGATTTTTGTAATTTTCCAGGTTGTTTTTTGACCTGCTGCATACTGTGGGTGCCTCATGATTAGTCTATATCAGACTATAAGTACACTCATCTGTGTCCATAGCTAAACTTTCCATCAATTCAATTCGGTTCAGAATAGACATCACAGATCCTTCCCACATCGCAGGATGGGATTACTTGTCTTGCCATTCCTGAGCCTGAAATATAATTTGTCAGGGTTAGTTGATAGCACTAATTCTATAATTACCATACTAGTTGCAAAACTGTGAACATTACATACTATCAGTAGTTAATTATTGTTATTTAAATGATTACATTGCACCCAACAACAAGAGGTTGTGGTGTGCTACAGAGAGGGGTGATTACAAGTATGAATATTAATGTAATCATGATTACAGTAATTATTGCAATCACAATTACTAATGTAATCATTCTTACAATCATTATTACAATCACGATTACGGTAACATTTAAGAATATATATATTGACATAATGAATTAAATAAACCCTCATGTTATTATTGTCACCAATGTTATTCAACACAAAGTCAAACACAATATTAAAATACAGTCACTGTGCACTTCATTAGATTAGATAAAAAATAAAGAGAAAAGCCTGCTTGCATTGTAGTTCGGACCTCGCCCTCGGGCTAGATAAAATAAATTATGCAGAAAAAATAGGATTATTAAAATGGCAATGATTCGATAACAATTTAATTACTGACCTGCTAGCTATAGGGCGAATCAATGAGTCGGCACGCAAATCATGCAATGACAGCAGACCAACGTCTAGCACCGCCCTGTTTGTGCATATCACTACAAAATCATCGTCTTCGGTGATGCAAGCACCAACGCGGTCGTGCACACGGTGCTGCGTAGCCATAGCCTAACAGATGTTTGATTGATTGTTTGCATGTAAAATTGTCAGCACATAATTCTAAAAGGGCAGATGGCGTGGATTTAAATACTTAAATATCACGACGTCAGACCCACTCAAAATTGCGCCTTGCTCACGCACAAACCGGAAGTTACGAATACAACTTTTAAATTGTAAAAATAGAACATTTTAACAAGAGCTATCTTAATGATTATTAATATCACACAACATTGATATATCTATAATTACTTGTTCCCATTAAATCTAACAGCAGTTGGTTACAAACACTTCGATTGCGTGGATTTTGAATTGCGCAAAACGACTTAACCTAAATTATTAGAACAGAGCGTTACAGCCTACGTTCCAGGTCTGAGTGCTAACAGTTGAAAATCTATTAAAAACTAACTTAATTTGCTAATGCTGAACAAACATCAACTTGAATTACTTGCTCACAATAAGCCTATAATAATAATAAGGTTGTTAGTACAAAGTATTTAGTAATTTACATGACGTGCGCCCATCTCGCACCGGCACCGCTCCCCCAGGAACCAGCGGCCGCGCCGCGATTAAACTCAACGCAAATTCAAACGCTAAACAGCGCGCGCATAGCTAATTTCCCAAACGACGCTGTACTCGTCCGAACAAACCCACAATCGTAACACACACATCATTATAAAGCTGAAATACTTAAGATTTTATTTATTGACAAGCTAAAGTTGTTCGATGAATATTTATCCTTAAGTTTAATTACTATTCACAAGGTAAAAGTAAACACGGGCTTACCTCGGTCAAAGTCGCTCCGGGACGCCCCGCGAAAACTCCATATGATTCGTCAGTCTTTCATTGGTTGATATTTGTAACATTTAAGGTCACACGTTCATTTGCATAATATTATGATTATGCATATGCAAGACCATCAAAAATAAAGATGGAGGTCACACATTCTGGGTCAATTCTCAATAGACAAATTTTAAGCAGCGCACCAAGCGGCCGCCTAGGGCTAGGCATAGTAGCTTCCTCGGCTCAGCAAGATGACTCGACGTAAACGTGTGTAGACACCGGGACGCAGTTTCCACAGGATCACCACATCACATTACCTATTCAGGAATCGTTGACAGTCAAAGCGTTGTTGTCATTTATCAGTAACAGTGTGACTTCCTGAATCCAACGACACCGTCAACAAAGGCGAAGCCGACCTGGAGTCTGGAGCGTGACTCGCACACTCGGTGACACTTTATGACTATCAGCCGGTGTTTCCGTGTGGCCTGTCGAACTGGACTCTTCATATGTGGTTTCCATTTCTCCAAAGATAGACCACTATTACGGAAGTTCAGTAAATCACTAATCGCTAGTAGCAGATCTGGTAAAACTGTCACAAGCGATGCATCTATCTATCTTGTCAACAAGTGAAAAATAGTTCCGGTATTCTGTAATCGCATATTCTCGTTGGCTAGCGTCTCGTGTGTTCGAGAAGTGTGGCGTTTTCCACGATTTTTACGCTATTTTATTGACGTGTGTAAACACTTCTATATATAACAGAGAACCATGTAGTTTATTTCGCTCCAGAATGCCTATTTACGAAAAAAATCGCACAAAATCGAAAATTTACATTGATTAGATATACGCGACTCAAACCACTCGCTTCGTACCTGCATAGATAACAAGGTGGCGACACGCAGTGATGCATTTTGTCGATTTATGTCTCGAACAAAATAAGTTTTTCAGTTTATCTCATAAATTAGCAGGTATCTGTCACCATTAATGCATAGTTAGATAATATATATTTAAATATACGGCATAACACAAACTTGCTTCAGTTCCCCTGTTTTTCAGTATACCAGTTCTTCCATTGATTTTGGTTATGCGATCTCAGCCAGTTGGGAATGTTGTTCGTGGAAGCCCTCGCCAGCCAGCAACGTTAGCGGATGTGAAATATTGGTCTGTGACTATGGGTAGCTGTGCAGGGGCTTCACGTGACATGCGAAGCACATTTCTAAACAGACACGCGAGCGCACGCACGCACACACGCTCGCACGCACGCATGCACGCACACACACACACACACACACACACACACACACACACACACACACACACACACACACACACACACTGAAACAATTATTAAAATATATGTACAAATAAAAAAGTTATGCCATTTTAGCAGTTCAGTATTTTCATTTTTGTGTGATAATTTTTAAATTCATGTGATGGATACCTTGGTACTCAATTTTGGTGCCTCTCTGTTTTTGCATCTAATTTGGTACCGATGTGCCAAATCATTAAAAGTGGTGCTGATTGCAATAGGTCATTGTTTGTGAATGAAGAATAAAATGTGTTCACCTAATAATTGCAACACTTTTCATTTGTATTGTTTTGTTATAACTACACTGAATTGCACGCTGTATGCTGAACTAGTTACTACTATTGCTCAAATCTCAAAGTGCAACCAAAATCAATGAGCATCTTTCATGGTAGAATGTCATATTGCTTTTGTGGAATCGGGGCATTGTGTCCTGTTGATTTCAGAGGTTCAGGATATTTTGTCATATCACTTCTGTTTTCAATGTGCTTCACTGGAGGAGAGCAACTAAAATTATTCCAGAACTGAGAGACATGAGTTATGAAAAACGCCTAAAAGAATGTGGTTTAACAACTCTAGAGACAAGAAATTAAATGAAAAAGCTTCCCTCACGGTCGGAGGCAAACAAGTCAACGCGGTACCATTTTGTTATACTGGACAGCGGACTGACCATGGAGACACAGGTGAGAGCAACATCGAAATCAGCTTTCTACCATATCCGAAACATTGGCCTAATCAGGCAATACATCACTGACGACACCTGCAAGATTCTGGTCCAGGGACTGGTAACATCGCGCTTGGTCTATGGAAATGCTCTGCTGCAAGGTTCTCCGCAGAAACTATTTGAAAGTTTGCAGCGTGTGCATGCGCTGCTCGCCTGATCACACGGACACGCAAGAGCGAACACATAACGCCTGTGTTACGTGAACTGCACTGAACTGCACAAAAATAATTTCGGGCTAGTATAGAACCTTGTGGCACGCCACATACTACTTCAAATATTTGCCATTTTACATCATCAATTCGTAAAACAGCGCCCCTAATGCTTAATAAGTGAACAAGGTTCAGATGTTGCCATAACATATGATGGTCAGTTTCATCTACAGAGGCTGCGGAGGGGATTGCCTCGGATGACTTCCAGAATGACCTGTTTGAGGAATGCCATGCATAATGTGAGGTTCAGAGGAAACCATTCCAGAAGCCCTTTCGTGTCGCGAAACGGGTCGAGAAAACTTCCCTTCACTACTATGCATACATTAAAGACACCTGTTCCCGTCTAGATTGCAGGTATAGCCACTCTTGCTCCTAGTGTAAATGGCCAGGACACGATTCCACACAGTGCAAAGACCAGAAAAAAGAAATCCTTTTCAGACACATCAGCCGACAAAGCTTGAAGCAGCAGGTATGCCTCAAGTCACCCATGTCCTGCCCACACCTGTCAAACACAACGTCCTTGATTGTATATTAGAAGGTTATGATTGCAAGTCCAAAGGTGCCCCCATTCTTGGTTTTCAGTCCGGTTTTATAATTCTTTTCTCCATTGACACTGATCCCCAGAGAAGAGATTATGAAAATCACAAATTTGTCAATGTGAGTGTATCACTTGTCCAGGCCAAACTTGACAAAGAAAAGGCATAGGGTCTTATCGCCGGGCCTTACCAGAAGCCCCCTCTGTCCAACATGGGTTTTATACCTTTGTGTTTAGTTCCTAAAAAAGATCCAGGGGAGTTTCGCCTCAGTTTCCCCAAGAAAACAATTGTCAATTCTCACGCTGATCCAGAATTCTCAACTGTTTCATTTGAAGTGCTTGACGATTGCATTCACATTGTGGTACAATTAGGACAAGGGTGCTTAGTAGTTATATCGGACCTCCAGGAAGCTTTCAGGATCAGTTACTGTCACGAGCAGTTCAATGGATATGTATTCACAAGGCAAAAATATCACCCATGAGTCACATTCTAAATGATTGTATCTGCTTTGCCAAGACCACTTATCAGTGTCAGTTGAATTTGGACAGGTATTTTTTTTTATTTGCCATATAATTAACCCATTAAGCACTATAAAACTGTGCTACCCACTTCCCAAGTAGTGCTTGAAGCTGATTCAGTGACACATGCATTACAGTTTCAGCAAAACTCATTGCGATAGCAAAGCGTAAAAAGCTTCCCTTCGCGACGTTCAGTCCCTAGTGGGAACCCTCAATTTCGCATGCCGTGTGATCGCTGCTGGGAGGACATTCTTGCGTCGTCTCATCGACCTTATCATTAGCAAATCCAACCCAAACCACTGGATCCGACTTAATAGGGAAGCCCGGAAATATATCAATGTAATTCCTGACTGTAATGGTACCATATCCTTCTTGCCAGTTGACTTGGATGTCATCAGACGTCCTTCACCTCATAACGGATGCGAGTGGCTTTGTTGTTGGGATAGTTTTCGGCAATCAGTGGTTACAAGGTCGTTTCCCGAAAGATTGGTTGCCATTCCATATATGAGCGAAAGAACTGCTACCCATCGTCTTAGCAGGGCGCTGCTGGGGGTCCTCGCTTGCTAACCGCCGGATCCTTTTCTTTTGTGATAACACCGCAGTGGTAGAATTCTTGAATTAACATAAAACGGCTTGCTTACCCATTTATAATAACGACTGTTTCGGAATGCGTTAGCCTCCTTAGACTGTGTTCGTTGGAATACAATACGTAAAGAGCGCAGTGCTTCCTATGTGCAGACACATGCTATGATGTCGGATAGATTGAAGTTTTTACATCTCATTGTTTACGTGACATTATACACTCACGATCTAAGTGGCCCTAACCATGTGAGTCAAATGCTTGTTCGGTTCATTAGAATTCATGACGCCTGAAGAAGCCGTCGTTGCTACTATATGATGCAGAAGAGATGTCCGAATAGAATTTACATGAATAATTGAGCAAGATGTAATAAAATGCCATCCAAACAAATCATCAAGTTGACGTGTGGACAAGTTGACGTGTGGACAAGGAAGCCATTGATTGCTGAAGAGTTCAACGACGTTTCTCATCAGACATCTGTACTTTTTAATTTAATTTTAAACATAGTCACACTGTTAGCATTTACACAACCATCATATACTTTTCAAGTTGGCAAGTGGACAAGGAAGCCAGAGTTTTTCGAGAGTCCAATACTTTATATTTACTGAACAACAAAATAAACGCGAATATTTCAACATTAGGTTTTTCGTCTTGACACAACTCGCCGAACGTTTGTCAACGTCAACACATCACGACGCAGCTACGTGTGGTGTCTCGGTAAAGCCGAACACATCCTGCAGTCTCATATGCACTGTATGGTCCACACGGGCGTATCCCCCGTGTGGGTGCCATATCTTCCCTGAGGGTGCCGTACCCCCCGTGTGGGTGTCGTATCTCCCATGATGGTGCAGTATCTCCCGTGATGGTGCAGTATCTCCCGTGATGGTGCAGTATCTCCCGTGCAGGTGTCGCATCTCTCGTGTAAGTATAATTCATATTTACAGGTAGATAGACAAATAGTTTACTACTAAGAGTTGCATCCTTTTGTATTGTACCACTTAATGAAACATACAACCGTATTAGTGCAGGTAAATCAACTTTCATATCTCATATGACTCATTTCTAATGTATATATTAAAATTGTTTGGATTGTAGGCACGTGGTATGCACATGGGGTGCATTGGGACATATTCATTAGGGTGTATTAAGACGCTGTCTCAATGCACCCCGTATGTACATGCATTATACGTGATCGCAAAAAATGACAGAATCAACAGAATCGTTGTACAAACAACATTAAGAATCCACGGGTCTATTTTACATTAGCGGCGTTTGTCGCATAAAATATGAATTATAACGTCTAAACTGTGGAAGTAGAACTACGCAACGCTGCCAAGTACACCTTTTAGAGGTCGAAACCTTGTAATTCGGCTGTCACGCGCAGTAATAACCTACCCGGCGAAATAGCAGATTAATTAACGGTTATACTTCGGCTTGTCCTTGCATTATATGACATTCAAATTAATAAATGTATTATGTTTGGGATTCGTTATAAACAGTACTGTCACATTGGTCATTAGTACGATGATTCAAAACCGACACTGAATTGCTACGATCCAACTAGCCAGTTAGCTCCTGATTTGCATGCAAATTACCACTATTTCACTTGCGTATTACAAACATTAGAACTTAGCCAAAAAAATACCACAATGAAAACAAAAACGCGATGGCTAAGCCACCAGAAATTATATTATTTTTTAAGCTGATCATGCGCCCGCTACTTGTAATTAAGGTTAAGTGAGAGTTGTCGGAATTTACTGAAAGGATTGACACTGAGTTTAGTTTTTTGTTTTCAGGAATAAAATTCCAGTAATGGTACGGAACAGGAAACGAAAAACGGAAAAACATGGACAAACTTCTGAACAATTTATGAAATAGCAAGTGGACAAGGAAGCCATTGGCTTATCGAGAGTTTAACAATTTTCATCTTTGTGTAACCCTCCCTCCTGAGATATGTTTCAACCTTGTTCTTATACATATTCACGCTGCTGGCAGTTACACAATCTGTGGATAATTTGTTCCAGTCGTTTATTGTCCTCTGTGAGAACGAGTACTTTCTGATATACAATCTACACTGATCCTTCACTAATGTTACCTCAAGTCCTCTAATTCTTCTTCTACTATTTTTCTCGAGTGAGAAAAAATATATCTCTCAATATTTTCAAACCCATTCAATTCAATATCTTCGAAACTTCAATCTGATTTCCTCTTAACCTCCTTTTTTTCTGGGGTTGTTAAACCACATTCTTTTAGGCATTCTTCATAACTAATGTCTCTCACATCACTGGAATAATGTTTGCTGCTCACCTCTGTATTCGTTCAAGCGTATATATACCCTTCTTACGATATGATCTCCACCCTTGCATATAGTATTCTAAACGAGTCCTAACTATTGCTTTATAAAGAAATAAATAAACTTTTTTCCTTGTAAGTTATATTTTTCCCAATCCACCCAAAATTTTTATTACACTGTGACGCTACAATACCACACTGCTCTGAACTTTTAATTTCAGCACTTATTGATACTCCTAATTCCTTTTCTTTTACAGTTGGACCTAGAACAATATTTCCAACTTTATATTTTACATCCAAGTTCCCGTTTCCTGTATGTAGGCTTTTGCATTTCCCAAAATTGGATAACATTTTTCAGACCATTTAACTCATTTGTCTAGATCATTTTATAAATGTTGTTTATCAACATCATTATTAACCTTTCTAAACAATTTTGTATTATCCGCAAATTTAAGTACGTTGCTCGTTATGTTATCGTGCAAATCATTGATACATATCCAGAATAATAAAGATCCAAATAATGATCCTTGTGGTACCCTACTCAAAACTGATTTCCAATTTAAAGCCAATCCATCTACTAAACCACGTTGTTTTCTGTCAGTCAGCCATTGTTCTATCCAATCGATTATGCCATCCCCGATACTATGGGCTTTTTAATTTAAGTATTAATTTTGTATGTGGCACGTTGTCAAAAGCTTTCTGAAAATCTAAGTAGATAATATCTACAGGTGATTCTTCGTCAATCCACTTAGTTATTTCTTTAAAAAAACATATTTTCTAAGCAATGTTGAGATGGATTTAATAATTTATACCTAACAAGGAATTCCACCATATGGTCTTTAATTCTCTGGCTTATTTCTCGAACCTTTTTAAATACAGATAAGATGTTTGCTTCTTTCCATTCAAAAGAAACCACGCCCGCTTTTAATGACAAGTTGTTCACTCTTGCAAATGGTACACTAATTTGTTTTACTGTTTAAAGTAACAGTTTTGGAGGAATTCCGTCCACTCCAGGTGATTTATTATCCTTCATTGCCTTTATTTTCTTATCTACCATTTCTGGAATTTTAGGCACTTCTAAGTAACCCCCTGCGCTTCTAGTTTAAACAATATTTGCTACCAAAAAATATTTTTTATGCTACACATGCCAATGTCGACTGCTGCAAACACTGCTGCCCCCTTTCCACTTAGATTAAGCCCATCCCTCATGTACATATCTGTCCTCCCAACAAAACATCCCCACAAATCCAACTTCCTCTTCCCTATTTAGTGTGTTAATTGCCATCCTCCGGCAATTTCGATATCTCTGACCCCTGCTTCCCATTACTGGTAAAATCCCTGACAGAATTAACTGCTCAACCCGTGTCTGCTTCATTGTTCTGACTAACTCTCTGTATTTCCTAACTATGGCAGTTATACCCTCCCTCTAGGCGTTATTAGTACATGTGTGTACTAAAATAGACTAAAATAGACCCATAGTTCTTTCCACCCTCTCTGTTATAGCCTCTATTTTTGCCCCCGGAAAGCAAACCACTACATCGTCCCCCTTGTTTAGCGCCCTGTCAATCTTCCTAACTATCGAGTCCCGCACAAACGCCCTCGCTCTCCTCCTAACCCCCTATCACTACCTCAGAGTGTCGGATCCCATCCGTCGCATTCTGTCCTGCAGTCGGGTCACCTGGCAGCATGTTGTCCATCTCCCTCTCGCCCATCAACATGTCACGTTTTCTTCCCGTCTTCTAGCTATCTTGCGCTCCTGTCGCGTTAACTCCTAACGCATTCGTTCCTTACGTCTTCCCTCCGGTCTCCCTCGCTTCCATCGCCTTCCCTCCCGTCATCTTTCCTCCCGTCATCTTCCCTCCCGTTGTCTTCCCTCCCATCTCAGTCCTTCCCGTATCCCTACGTCCCGCATCATTACGTCCTGTCTCCTTCCGTCCTGTCACCTTACTTCCTCTCAGCCTCCTTCAAGGCTGAAGACTCTATCTAGCATCTCTCTCATCGCATTTCGGCGCTTTATCATACACTGTTCCCCACCGGAACCACTGGCACAACCCACCTCTTCTATTCCCACCAATGCCACAACGAGCTGCCTCAGCTGTTCCATCTCCATCTCTAGCTCTTTCATCTTTGCGCATCCCCTACAAACAAAACTAAAACTATCTGCCTGAACCTCAGCCCAGGACATCTCACACCCTGACTTGACGAAATCCACCCAGTTGTTACACCTACGCATGCTAAATATCTGGCGTTTGAACGACGCCATCTCAGAACTTTAGCCTTGTATATGGCTGTTTGCTGTGTTCAAAAGAACACATTAGGCTGGATTATTTAGGTTTTAATAACATTTTCACAATAATATACTTACCAAGTCTGTTCTATCTTCTAAGCTCGCATGAGCCTAAGTACTGAATACGCAGAACACTATGTAAACAAAACATTAAGACTCAGTGTATCTACGTCTACATGGATAACGGGAAGAACCAAGATCTAGTATATACCAACTTACGCTAAAATCAACTATCTCATGAACTCGTTTCAACTAACCCCGCCACTGTGACGGCGATTCAAGCAATGATCGACCTATCCCTGACATATGAACATGACAGTCACATTAATGCCAAATCAGTTTACTTTTCAACAGGAACTCGACTGAATGTGTCACAATATAAATGTTTCATACATCAAAACCTATGCAGTGTAAAACATTCAAATCTGAAATTAGTAACTGTGTGACTGAACTAACATACATACACCATTAAGCAAATAGAACTACATATAATGACAAACAAGCTATTACAATGTCCATGAGTGTAAAGAGAAGCATTGACATTGAGATTGCCTTGTTCGGTCATTTGGAGAAGTTGAACCTGCATTAGTGGGAACACGCAGATATTTTGAGAGCGTTACTTGCGCTTGATACAGCGACATGCCACTTGTTTGTGGTGCACAATTAATGAGAGGATACTAGAACGTGTGTGACTTTAAATTTTTTTGTGAACTATTCGCACTTATCATAGCTTACGATGACATTGCAGTAATGACACCGTAAATTACAGCGCTTTGCGTCGAGTTACGAATTACAATAAAAGGTATTTTTTTAGTCAGTTTTGCCACTATATCAACCTTTGCCTAGTGTTCTGTTGTGACGTTCTATCAGCAATGAAACATAATGTGTGTTGTCGTCTTAATGGGTAGTCACTTAAAAAAAATTATGAAAAGTTAGTCGCACAGACTTTACCAAAATATTTGCTAGCACAAGGTAGGACAAATAGATTTTTATTTGGTGTACGGCAGAGTAACATTTAGGATGTCAGTTGTAATTTGGGCCTACTTCTATTACTGCTGCTGCTGCTGCTCCTGCTTATGCCGCTACCGATACCGCAGCTGCTGCTGCTGCTGCTACAGCAACAACAACTACTACTACCATTAATAATAATATAATAATAAACACCCACGTCTTCAAACGTTAGTAGGGTATACCGGGGCTCGTTGACACACTTTTTATAAACCAGAAATATTTTGAAACTCGTTTTGTTTTTGAAAACAAGTGGCACGCAGGCATTAGTTTATATATGTATGCCGTATGGAAATGTTCTGCATATGGGGTTAGTTGACACGGAACAAAGGTTAGTTGAAACAGTTGTATTATGTCACTGAAATTCTCCTACACAATATAATGTCAATATATTGTGTAATAGATATGTCCTGGTCCGATATATATATATATATATATATATATATATATATATATATATATATATATATATATATATATATATATATATATATATATATATATGAATTTATGCAACTCACCAGGTGCATAACAATTTTTATGAGATAACCAAGACAGGTCATCGTTAAACTTGCCCTGGGTGTCCGAGACTACACCGGAACTATTTGGCCAAATAAATTGTATTACTCCGCGCTAGCCAGCCAATCATGGCTTAGCGGAAACCAGTCCAAACCGGAGCCAGTAGCTTGAATCTTTCACTCCTGCTTCAGTCTCTGCATTGCGAAGTTGTGACTAAAATTTGTCTCTCGAAATATTTTGTTTTTTACCAACAGTTTTCAAATACGTTTTGAGAGTCCACACTTCGATCTGCGTCTACTGACTTGCAGGAGGAAGATCGCCTCAACACTCGTTTCAGCTGAGTATCGTTTCATTTGTTATTACTTCGTCGGTTGCCTCGTGGTTAATTTGCTCTTGTTTCGTTTTATGTTTAAACTTCCCGCAATCGGCCATTCAATATGTCGGCGGCGAAGTCGGATCTAGATGTACTTGTGCTTGGGCATAGCCATGCGTATTGGTTGGGCGCGTTCATAGAATCCGCGGGTCTACTTGACGACTTAGAAAGACTAGGTCTTACGTGCACAGTTCGTTTTATGGGTCGAAGACGAAGGGGAGCGTCCATTAGAACTTTCCGAGAACCGGCGACCATGACCCGGATTTCTGCCCGCGTCCCCGACATTGTCATTACCCTCCTTGGGGGGCAACGATCTAGATGGGGAGTTTCCCCTACCTCCAGAAGCAGTGGGGTCGCAACTAGGTAGATTAGGCGATGAATTGTTAGCTTTAGGTGTCCGTCAGGTATGTCTTTGCCAAATCGAGCGCCGCAAGAAATGGCGCCATTTCGATTTTGATACGGGTGCGACTCGCGTTGCTTCCGCTAACACTGCGTTACAGTCAGCATGTGAGGGGCGCCGTGGTCTGTTCTACTGGAGCCATAAGTACCTTTGGAACAGCCCGGCGAAAGTTTTCCGCCAAGATGGCGTGCATTTATCCGATATAGGAAGTTTCCGGCTTTTCCGCAGCATTCGGGGGGCAATTTTCAGAGCAGTTAGTCGAATTGTCCAACAGCTGACTGGCGCCTAAGTCATCACACTATTCGCTAACCCCGCGGAACTCAGACCAAGTTGTTTTCCGTTTCACCCTCACTAGTTCGGGTATTTAACTTAAAAATTATCGACTTTTGTTAAATCACTAATATCCTGTGCACCAGGTAAGCCCTGCCCCCCCCCCAGTTACTTTAATTAACATGCAAATTTAACCACATTCAAGATACGTTTCATTGTCGAGCGCTAATTGCTGGTAAGGTATTCATAATTAAGGGGCTATTATTACACGCTTTAGCCTTATTACAGTCTGAACAGCATTCGCCTCAGTACCAATGATAACTCAATAATCACGATGACTCTTCGTTATTTTATATGTCATTCGTGGACATCGTTCCACTTTTTATATATGTCACCAGGGGTGAGGTTACCATATATATATTTTTTTTCACATTGACACGCACCCAGTTATGCGTCTCCATGGGCGGTGTTCAGTTTACTAACGATATTTACCCCTCGACGTTCCTCAATTATGGGCGGTGATCCCATAACAGTCCATGATGACACTTTACGCGTTCGCGGGCTCTCCCCCCAATGTTGGTGGTGACGATGTAGCGTTTATGTCGCTGTATCCGTTGTTCTTCCAATTGAAGATGATTCCAAATTTGTGTCACCAGGTTCATTGTTCGATTTCATAATATTGTTGTCATTTAGTGTTGCTATTATTAACAGTGACACAACGTCTTACTGTGATGACACTTTATTTACTATCGTGGTTGGTGACCCCCTAATTAACTGTGTTTGCAATTCCTGCATTGATATACTATCGTGGGCGGTGTCCCCTAACTAACTGTGATTATAATGTTGCATTGATGTACTAGCGTGGGCGGTGACCCCCTACTTAACCGCGTTTGCAGTTCTTGCATTGATATACTAGCGTGGGCGGTGACCCCCTACTTAACTACGTTTGCAATTCTTACATTGATGTACTATCGTGGGCGGTGTCCCCGGACTAACTGTGATTACAAATTTGCATTGATGTACTATCGTGGACGGTGTCCCCTAACTAACTATGATTACAATTTTCCATTGATGTACTATCGTGGGCGATGTCCCCGGACTAACTATGATTACAATTTTGCATTGATGTACTATCGTGGGCGGTGTCCCCGGACTAACTATGATTACAATTTTGCATTGATGTACTATCGTGGGCGGTGTCCCCTACCTAACTGTCATTATAATTTTGCACTGAAGTACTATCGTGGGCGGTGTCCCCTACCTAACTGTCATTATAATTCTGCACTGATGTACTATCGTGGGCGGTGTCCCCTAACTAACTGTCATTATAATTTTGCACTGAAGTACTATCGTGGGCGGTGTCCCCTAACTAACTGTCATTATAATTTTGCACTGATCTACTATCGCGGGCGGTGTCCCCTAACTAACTGTCATTATAATTTTGCACTGATCTACTATCGTGGGCGGTGACCCCATACTTAACTGCGTTGCAATTCTTGCATTGACGTACTATGGTGGGCGGTGACCCCTAACCAACTGTGATTATAATTTTGCATCAATCTGCTATCGTGGGCGGTGTCCTCTAACTAACCATGATTATAATTTTGTATTTATCTACTATCGTGGGCGGTGTCCCCTAACTAACTGTGATTATAATTTTGCATTAATCTGCTATCGTGGGCGGTGTCCCCTAACTAACTGTGATTTTAATTTCGCTTTGATCTACTATCGTGGGCGGTGACCCCCTACTTAACTGCATTTGCAATTCTTGCATTGATGTACTATCGTGGGCGGTGACCCCACAACTAACTGCGATTCCATTTTCTGGTGATCCATCGTGAGCGGTGACCCCTGTAATCCCATTTAGTGTTGCTATTATTAACAGTGACACAACGTCAACTGCGATGACACTTTATTTGCTATCGTGGGAGGTGACCCCCAACTTCTGGCACTATCGTGGGCGGTGACCTCTTACCTAACTGTGATCCCATTTTGTGTTGATCTATCGTGGGCGGTGATCCCACAACTAACTGCTATTCCATTTTCTGGTGATCCATCGTGGGCGGTGACCCCTGTAATCCCACTTAGTGTTGCTATTATTAACAGTGACACAACGTCAACTGCAATGACACTTTATTTGCTATCGTGGGAGGTGACCCCCAACTTCTGGCACTTTTGCGGTGATGTTTTATCGGGGGCGGTGTCCCCCTACTTAACTGACTCTGCAATTCTTGCATTGATGTTCTATCGCGGGCGGTGACCCCCTAATTAACTGTGATTACAACAGTGCATTGATCTACTATTGTGGGCGGTGTCCCCCTAACTAACTATGCTTTACAATTTTGCGTTGATCTACTACCGTGGGCGGTGACCCCTTCAATTTTGCGTTGATCTACTACCGTGGGCGGTGACCCCTTAACTAACTGTGATTCCACTTTGTGGTGGTATGTCGTGGGCGGTGACCCCCTAAATAACTGTGATTACAACTTTGCATTGATCTACTATCGTGGGCAGTGACCCTCTAACTAACTGTGATTACAATTTTGCAATGATCTACTATCGGGGGCGGTGACCCCTTAACTAACTGTGATTCCACTTTGTGGTGATCTATCGTGGGCGGTGACCCCCTAAATAACTGTGATTACAATTTTGCGCTGATCTACTATCGTGAGCGGTGACCCCCTAAATACTTGGTTACTGTCTTGTATTGATGGGTTATTATGGGCGGTGACCCCCGCCCCCAATACAGTGCTTTTAACGAGTAATGTGGTGGCAGTTTCCAAGCGTTTAGCCGTTCACTCAGTATTGGCTCTTCCACAATGTGTTGCAGGATGGCTCCATCTAAGAATGTTCGTCGTGGACGACCTCTGCGCCACAGCCCGGTGGCAACAAGGTTACGAGCGGCAGCTAGCCGCGCTTCCGTTGCACGATCGGCAATGGGCCAAGTCGTGCAGCACCTTGACGACGAGCCGGCCCACCAGCAGGCCGTTCGTCCGGTAGCGGGCGCAGCTGCGGGTCGAAGAGGTACAACGGAGGAGGGGTAAGACCACAGTTGACCTTCCTGTTTATTGTTTCACACGAATGTAGGGCGTATTAAATTGCGATATGTGAATTTAAAGAATTCATATGATGTGACATAAGTGCAATTGAGCAGGCATATTCACAGGTTTGTTTGTAGAAGCTATTGGCTGTGAAATGGTGCATTTTTTTGAGAGTTTAAAAGGCGGAGGGATTTATGGGAATTTTTCTGCTATGGGCCACGTGGGCGCATGAATACAAGGCTATTTTTTTCAAAATTGATGGGCATCGCACGTCGGGGCGTTTTAAAAGAGCTGGAGGTATGTGATTATGATAAAACTTGGTCAGCATGTCAATGAGATGATGGCAGATGCTGTGAAAAAGTTTCAGAATTTTTAGTGGTCACGTTTTCTTATAATCTAACAAAACGTTAACATGGCCACCAATGCAATTTTCAACTGTGGTCTGACTCCAAATAGACGGAAGTCGGGGTCACAAACACGGTTATAAAATGTTGATATGCTTATGTTTTGGTCGTTGTTATTAGCTTAATTGTGGATATTACACGTAATTTGGATGAAATTATTAGTTTGTTATAACAAATTTCTTATAATTTTTATAATTTGCAATTATGATAATATAATTAGGGCTCATATTTTGGAAAATAAATAAATAAATAAAAACGGTTGCTAACCTGTCCCATGTTGTGTGTGTTTGACTTAGACAATTGTCAGTGTCAGACTGGATAATATTATATTATTATATGTATGTTATAGATTCCATCTAGTGAACAAGATCATTACTGGTTAAACGCCGCTACTATTTAAACTGTTTAACAGTCTCTCTTAGGAGGTGTCTTATAACCGATCTACTAAATATAAAACATGTCAAATAAATGTACATTTTAGTTTTGTACTATAACGTTTGATGTGCACGAGCTGATATATTGCGCAAGTTGATGTTTAATATGATATTTCATTGCTAATAAATACAATTGTTTTATTTTTCATATGCTAAAATAGCATTATAGAACTTGTGGTAAGCTAAAAGTGTACAATAAGCAATTTTTAATATCAACAATAACTGTTGCCTTTCCAAAATGTCTGCTCACCACATATCAATACCAATTTCATGTTGTGTGCAGTACTTTGCAACCCTAACCGTAGCTAACCCCATCTTTAGCTAACCACATGCCTGGCTAACCCCATCTCTAGCTAACCCCATCCCTAGCTAACCATAACTCTGAAGTGGTTAACATAAGATATAATCATTCCCATAGACACAGGTTGATAGGAAAAGTGAACAGTTTGCTTGGAAAAGGCAGACAGCAGTAGCAATCACGAACATCATGATACAGATCGGATGCCAAAATGGAAAGTTTGCGAAAATTAGGGGGTATGACATAAGTATGTGACGGAACAGGTAATCATTTTGGACTAGAGCGATCATTGGTGATATTTGTCTTGTGGCCCAGTGCGTTAGCAACATTGTGTAACAAATTTGGACAGAATAGTTGTATTTTGGTTGTGTCACACCCACTGGAAGCACTGCGTAGATCAGCATTTTCAAATCTGGCTGCGACTGGCATCTGGTCATGTGATACCCTTTTATGGTGGCGTATTGAAATCAAGCCGTTCGCCTTGTATCTTATCAACTAGAAGTATGAAAGCAGTCACATAAACAATAAAATTGGACAAACCTGAATCATTGGAATTTACCCTAAATCCTGTTAAATGTGAAAAATGTCCAATTTTCTTACAAAGTTATGCCACGTTTGGTTTAAAATCAAGCAATTATATGAATAATAATTTAAAAATAAACTCATTAGTATATTCAAAGGGACAGTAAGCAGGCTTCATTGGTTCGCAGTGCTATGTAAATCTAGTGTACATGATCTATGATTTATCAAGTGTCAAAATCGACCTATAATTAAATTATGTGACTGGATTTCAGCTAATAATACGGACAAAGCATTGTTTAGACTTGGCTGTCAAACAAATAATAATGACTTGACAAGTAGGAGTGTTCCATAATGTGTCTACATATACACTGTGCCGCAACTTGATATAAAATTTGACACTTTCTGAAACAAACAAATTCCCTATTTGGGGTAAGACCACAGTTGACCTTCCTGTTTATTGTTTCACACGAATGTAGGGCGTATTAAATTGCGATATGTGAATTTAAAGAATTCATATGATGTGACATAAGTGCAATTGAGCAGGCATATTCACAGGTTTGTTTGTAGAAGCTATTGGCTGTGAAATGGTGCATTTTTTTGAGAGTTTAAAAGGCGGAGGGATTTATGGGAATTTTTCTGCTATGGGCCACGTGGGCGCATGAATACAAGGCTATTTTTGTCAAAATTGATGGGCATCGCACGTCGGGGCGTTTTAAAAGAGCTGGAGGTATGTGATTATGATAAAACTTGGTCAGCATGTCAATGAGATGATGGCAGATGCTGTGAAAAAGTTTCAGAATTTTTAGTGGTCACGTTTTCTTATAATCTAACAAAACGTTAACATGGCCACCAATGCAATTTTCAACTGTGGTCTGACTCCAGGAGCGCTTGTCGAGTATGGAGCGCCGGCTGGAAGCTTCTGACAAGATGTTGCAGGAAGTCCACGCAATGGTGCGTGGTTTGCAACAACTGCCTGCGACCAACGCCCTACCTGCACCGCCTCCAATAGCGGTCCCTGTGGCAATGTCGGCTTCTGCTGGGGGGGGGGAGCCCATCGCTCCGCCCTTGGGTAACCTTTGTCTATGGCCGCAGGGCGGCCATACATCAAGTCGGGTGGCATCATATGCGGCAGGCGCTCCACCAAGCCCCGTTCCAAGACCAAGGTCAACCCCGTGGCCAGAGGCCATATCTTCAGGTATCCATACAGGCAATGAAGTACACACTCTCCCCAGGGCATCCCAAGATCTAGTAGCCACGTTTGCAACTTCAGCCCTATCCCGTCATTCCCGCGTGTCTGACAAGCTCAAAGCCCAGATTTGGTCCGGGGAACATGTTAGTATTTCCTCATTGTTGCATGACTCCTCACCACAAAGCTATTCTGTGTCAGTTAGGCCAGGCAGTGACGACGAGACCCCCATGTTCTGTGTCGCCCCTAGGGCAAGGAGCAGCACTGTGTCATTTGACCAATGGCTGCAGGGTTTCGAAATTTACATGTCTGTCTTTCTACTTCAGCCTCAACACATGGCAGAATCACACAACATGCTCATGTACATCCAGACGGTTCGTTCATTATATGAGAAGGGTGCAGACTGGCGGTCGTATGACGAGGCATTCCGGTCGCTTCGTTGGGCTAACAACTGGGGGTGGGAATCGGTTTGCTGGTACCTGTGGATGAATGCATCCGAGAGTCGCCCAGCTGCCACACCCAGTGGGGCCCCCTTTCGTAGCACGGGTAAGGCCAGCTGGGGTAATGCTAAGTGACCATCCGCCAAAACCTGCTTCGCATACGATCGGGGGGAGGTCTGTAACGCAGCCACCTGTCGCTACACACACACGTGTAGACGCTGCGGCGGCCCCCACTCAGCGGTACAGTGCTATAGGCAACAACACAAACCCAATCCTGCTCGACCGACGTCAGCCACCGGTAACCCTGCGGCCCATTCGTCGTCTGCCTGTTCGCGACCAGCCGTTTTCAGGAGATAGTATGCCTACCCCAGTGTCTCCCGACGCACTTAGAGATATCCTTGTCGGCTACAATCATAATCTTCTTCTCAATGGCTTTCCAGCATAACAATATAAAGGGGTCACTAATTTGATGTCCGACGTCGAATTCCCTGCAGTAATAGACAGCAAGATAGGAGCTGCGCTAGGCAGAAATTTCCGTTATCCAATACGACACTATACAGGATGCTCATCAAACAGCAACCCGGCTAAAGTGGACATAGAATCGGCTTTTAAGATTATTCCAGTCTCACCACTGGACCGACCACTTCTGGGTTTCCATTGGAAGGGTAAGTTTTTCATGGATGCTGTCCTTCCGATGGGGGTTGTGCGATCTTTGAGCTTTCAGTACAAAAGTGGAGTTCAGTTGCTTTTAGAAAGTATATCAGAATTGCTTAACAAGTTAGGTCGTGGTGGGGTGGTCACAGGTTTGTGGGTGACCTTGTGGCGAAATGATGGCCCCACCTGTTTGTAATTAAATTTGTTATTGGTGGTGGAATGTCTGTATTCTTTGCATTACATGTTCATGACGACTTCTTGATGTATATATGTTATCGTCATGCTTGTAGGAATGTGGGCTCTGAGAAACTTGCCGGACGGGGCTGTACATGTGTTCAGTTCCTGTCGGGTTTGCTTGGAGGAGCTCACATTCCTGTTAATGTTCTTCCCAAAGTGGCTGCGTGATAAGCAGTCCACTTTGCAATAAAAAACGTCATTTATTTGGCCTGTTTCAATTATCTCCTACATCGGACTTGTATTGGTTATTGCATAAACGAATTTATGCAACTCACCAGGTGCATAAGAATTTTTATGAGATAACCAAGACAGGTCGTCGTTAAACTTGCCCTGGGTGTCCGAGACTACACCGGAACTATTTGGCCAAATAAATTGTATTACTCCGCGCTAGCCAGCCAATCACGGCTTAGCGGAAACCAGTCCAAACCGGAGCCAGTAGCTTGAATCTTTCACTCCTGCTTCAGTATCTGCATTGCGAAGTTGTGACTAAAATTTGTCTCTCGAAATCCGCCCTCCTCCCCACCTTTCTTCCTTATTCTCAATGCTTAGTTTAAATGCGATTGTACATCGTTGATGAAATAGGAAGTTGGAAGATGTCGAAACCGCTTTCCCCACTTTTGGCCTTATATAAGATGAACACGGGGGTTTGTCCCCTAGTATTTGGTGTTCATGTGGTTTTATGCGCAGACAGGCTTCCTGTTTCTTCATCGGTATTCTTGGCTTATGTTTATATAGGTTAGCGAAATGGCCCCACCTGTTTGTAATTAAATTTGTGTATTGGTGGTGGAATGTCTGTATTCTTTGCATTACATGTTCATGACGACTTCTTGATGTATATATGTTATCGTCATGCTTGTAGGAATATGGGCTCTGAGAAACTTGCCGGACGGGGCTGTACATGTGTTCAGTTCCTGTCGGGTTTGCTTGGAGGAGCTCACATTCCTGTTAATGTTCTTCCCAAAGTGGCTGCGTGATAAGCAGTCCACTTTGCAATAAAAAAACGTCATTTATTTGGCCTGTTTCAATTCTCTCCTACATCAGACTTGTGTTGGTTATTGCATAAATATATATAGAAACGAAAAGATTAAATATTTACCAATTTAAATAACAACATGTAGCCAGTGGCATATTTAGGAGGATGCCATTGGGTCAAGGCCCCTTTGGCTTATTTGCTTATTTGTTATGATTTATTCCCGTTGCGCCGCTACATGGTAGCATGCGTGACTAGGCCCCTCCCCCCAATACGATATCCTAGATACGCCACTGCAAGTAGCTAACTTGGAGGCTAGTTTAGTGACTAACTAAGAACTAACAACACTTATCATTATGTCACGCGGTATGCGTGTCTAGACAACTAAAGTGCGCGTCTGACACAGTTGATGCATCGTGCGCCCACTTGTGGCGAAGGATGCACAAAGGTCAAGTAACCCCCGTGAACAGGTTAAATTTTTGTGCGTGCCGTACAAACACGGCTAAAATGAAGTGTTGCAATTACTCACGTTGGTCTCTGGAAGACACAGTGGTTCCTTACTGAATACATCACAGCATTTATCAACTAGAGAATTACGGCGAAACCACGGGGTGCGTGGTGCATGTTCAAAGAGTCTCTGCGTGCGTCTCTCGCGTGCGTCATATACGAGCTAAGCAATGATCGACCAATCCGTGACATCTGAACACGACAGTCACACTAATGTCAAATATTTAAAATTTCTTACAACAGGAAGTCCACTGACTGAGTTAGAATATAAATGTTACGTGTGTACCATTCTACAGTAATGGCTAATGCGAATATTTTTAGTCCAAAAATGGAGCAAATTATTTTTTGATGAAGAGACCAGTCGGCTACTGAACTGGTGCAATGCATGTCATTAGCCAAGTATACATCCATTAATACGTTTCTCTCAACTATATATTTTTCACGTTAATTACTGTTCTATCGACCAATTTTTTCAATTAATGTGATCGACCCATTTCAGAGGCATCAATGTGCAACAAACACCCTAACAATCTGGAATGGCCGCCATTTCCATGGCAACGATCAAACAAAATATAATAAATTCCCACACTTTATATGCCTATAAAGCGTATATTAACATTGACCTGTTTTCAAACATTTGCATGTAATTCATGGTGTTGTGAACGCAATGAATTCGGCCAACAAAAAATTAATTGTTGATGCAGAAAAAAACTGATGTTAAACCTGCATTGGTGTTGTACATGTTGTACATGTTGTACATGTTGTACATGTTGTACATGCGGTGTCGCGGTAATGGAATATATTTTGAGTCATAGCATTTCTTCCGCGCGAGAATTAATAAAAGCATGTTGGACTTGGTATGTGTGATGTGTGTGGTGTGTGTGGTGTGACTTATGAAGTTGTCGTGAACCGAACTGGACGAAAAGTCAGTCATAAACAGCATGGCTGATGTCCGTACGCACAAATATAACAAAACTATATTATATGTTATTATATACACATTAACTACAACAATCATATCATAACAGGAATCACACAGCCGGGGCGTCCGCAGGCTTTTTTCAAGAGGGGAGCAAACAAAAATCTGCTGTCTGATTTCGACCAGAAATATTTACACTTCCAGAGGGGGGCCAAAAATTATGCCGTCTGATTTCGAAAATCTGAAATTTTAAATCTTTACACTTACCAAAATGTCTACTTTCGATAAACAACAATGATATAACTGTACATAATTAATTAACAAATATTCTAGATGCTCTACTTAACACAAATAGTAAAACAAGATACATGCAGATTTCGATTTTGGGCTTAGGTTAACTGTTAAACTGTTTAGGATTAACTGTTATACTATACGTTAATATACACGCATACGTGGTGGATTATATATATATATATATATATATATATATATATATATATATGGGCCTCTCACACGTAATGACTTATTCAGTGGCTTGTACTGTCTCCAACATTTATGGGGCATATTGACAAAATAAGTTTTCACTTATTTGGATGGCCTTAGTTTCTTCATGTTCCATCTGACAAATATGATATCCACCACAGTTGTGCGTGCGTATAAACGTATATAGCTTTAGATGTAACTGTAACTCAGTAATAAAATGAAAGATACAATTAACCATATGGCTTTCGGATAAACCCAAGCGCTATATTGCTCTAATGCACGGGGGACTGGTGTTGTTGTTCACAAACCTCTGTCTCAAGATATCAATTCACCAACTGGGATTGTCTGTGTCAAAAGAACAATGGCTGTGTATACGGCCCCTACACTGTGTATACGGCCCCTACACTGTGTATACGGCCCATACACTGTGTTGAGTAAATGTCAATGTTTCCAACCTCAACTTCAGTATTTCTGATCTGGCATGTTGTGTACCAAGAAACACTGGCCTTAGCAATATGGCATTGATGCTGTTATCATTTACAACCGTCTTAACACATACTTTTGATTAATTTAATGTGTCCAGGTGGTAATGGAACGAAGCACATATCATTTTACAAGGTCTCTATTAATATATAGTTTGTTTGGTCGTATGCACAAATCGTACTTACAGCCACATATGAGAATTGCCTGTCTCTAGTAAACGATTAAACTATCTTGAAAAATTCTTACTTACCCATTTGTGATAACGACCGTTTCCGAATAAGTTCACCTCCTTAGACTTTGCTTGTTTAAGTACACAAAGAGCACACTGCTTCCTAGTTGCAAGCGCTTGCAGAAATGTCGGCGTCGTGGCTAATTTCCTTGATAGATGTTTTGCAACTCGTTGTCTACGTCACGTCATATATTCAGAAACGGGTGCCCCTGTATGTGTTCGTTCTACACAACAATCACGTGATCAAAGTACCCACTACTACTATACACTAATGAAATGAAATGCATGTTCGGTTAAATGAAATTCATAAAACCAAACAACGGTGGCCACTATATGAAGTGGTCCCGTAAGATGCTGCTGAAGAAGAAGTTACGTACTTCAACAAGAGTTTAGCAAGATTTAGCCATACATTCATCCAAACAAATCTTCAGGTTGACGTGTGAACAAGGAAACCATTGGCTGATCGAGAGTTCAGCAATATTTAATTTGTGTATAGCCCGCCCTTATCATACATCTATCAATTTTATTTCTAAACATTCACACTCCCAGCATTAATACAATCATTGGATAATCTGTTCCATTCATTTATCGTCCGTCCTCTGTGAGAATTAGTATTTTTCTGACGTCTGTCACAGATCGGAGATTTTCGTTAGGATATTATTTGATTTTAATGTTTGATACTGGGGTGTTTAGTGCAGCTATTGCTTAACTTTTCACAAGTCAACTTGCAACTTGCCTTTCCGTGGTCTACGTGAGTTACTGATGCACTAAAATGATTGGCTGATTTATTATGAGACGACAACTATTATTAGTGGTAGAAGAAGTAGAAAACAGCTCACGCCGGATATTTTGGTCAGACAACTGAGATAAATCAGACATTTGAGACGTGGGATGATTCACGAAGTGAATCTCCATGTGAATCAATAACTTGTCTCCGAGACATGGAAATGTAGGATACCGCTACCGCTACCGCTACCGCTACCGCTACCGCTACCGCTACCGCTACCGCTACCGCTACCGCTACCGCTACCGCTACCGCTACCGCTACCGCGACGACGACGACGACGACGACGACGATGTGATGATGTTGTGGAAGGTCTGGAAGGTCTCAAGCTTGTGTGCCAGCCATTTTTGCTAGCCATGTTCGTGACATTCAAACCTTGTAGGTGAATATTCCGACGGATGCCACCCTGGCACTCCTGACCCCATCAATATGCAAATAATTAACCGTCGCCAATTAGGCCATTTAGAAGATAATTTTATGTAAATGTAATGTATATACAAATAACAAAGGAAAGGCAGTTCCGACTGAGACTTACAGTTCATTATCTACTCATAAGTAAAATTCACTTTTTGAGATATACACTCAAGGGAAATCATATTTACTTAACTTCATAGTATCATTTACTGATTATAACGTAAGTTGTTATTTTTTAATCCCCAGAGAGTTGCGAAACTAGTGCATGAAAGCTTGGTCAATGACATTTAAGATGGGCTGTTTCGTAAGACATTAGTTTCCATTTTTTGTCTCTCTAGATTAATACAACTACGTCTCAACGTTACTTGAAATAAAGATACATGGAGTGGTATACCAGTGCGTTAATTTATTTTAATAATGTGAACGTGCACACGTACATGAAACATGTATGTACTATGGCAATAAATTGCACTGGCGTATTTGGGGTCATTGGGCTTTGGGATACGATTGTGAATGACCAGTTGCGCCACTACACGATAGCACGACAAACTAATGGGTGACTAAACTTGGCCACCTTTGGCCCGCTTTCGAGATCCTAGACACGTCACAAGTATTCTTATTATAAAAGTCATATGATGAATTAACGGCTAGGCCTTATTCATGTTCAAGCCTTAACATTAAATATTCACTAAAGACCAAGCATGTGTGAGACATGTTATTGACGTCAACAAGTCCTCGCGGCAATTATACAACTAAACACACACATTCCACCATTATTTGCGCAGTAACCCTATCCCAAAATTGGTATGTATTATATGCTTGTTGTTAGTTCCAACTCGTCATTTGCACAATTATACAATCATTAATAGTTGTTAGCTATTTTACAAAACAACTAGCTGAGTTGCACGGGACAAAAAGGCAACCACTGAAAGAGCTTATGACTCCTTGCACCACCCAGTCAAGTTTATGACTCCTTGCACCACCCAGTCAAGTTTATGACTCCTTGCACCACCCAGTCAATTTTATGACTCCTTGCACCACCCAGTCAAGTTTATGACTCCTTGCACCACCCAGTCAAGTTTATGATTCCTTGCACCACCCAGTCAAGTTTTTGACTCCTTGCACCACCCAGTCAAGTTTATGACTCCTTGCACCACCCAGTCAAGTTTCGGTAGTGCAATGTCAATGTCAATAGCATCTTCACCCTCCAAAAATAACGTACAGTTACACGAAGCGTCCGATGAACGTTTGACGTAGATCACATAACAATGACAGAAACACTCATAGCGGTGTCAACAATGGTACGTAACTACTTTTCCGAGGTACGTAATTTAAGTCAAACGTCCACATTGGTTCCTCCGTAACAGCCCTCCCCTGGGAATTTCAAATATTTGTTTTAATATATATGAGAAACCGACGGAGATATGAGGAAGCGTATGGACAGACAGACAGATAGAGAGATAGACATAATAAAACAAACATACATACATATATACATACATACATACATACATACATACATACAAACATGCATACATACATACATACATACATACATACATTCATGCATATATAAAATACGAGGCTCCTGGAATCGAAGGACATCCAGTTGTAAGTGGACATGAAAGCCATTGAAAATATGTCACATAATGTGTTATCAGTACGTAGTGTGGGGCTTCTAATTTGGAGTTCCTCGATTTCAATATACTTTTATTGTACACGAGAACTCGTTCCATTTCGAATGCCCCGTGCGCTCAATTCGTGTACGTCACAGAGTGCCGTTAATAATGAGTCATTAACTATCGCAACTATTTATTTACGAATTTTCACTCTCCACCCCAGTTTAATCAGTAACGAAGGGCACATTTAAAAAGAATAATTATGTTTAATGCTTACATTGCAAAAGGCTAAATTCATTTGTGTGTGTCATTCTTTGAGACATGAAGCTGTTTAGAACAAATATGCAAAATAGGATTGGCATATAATACGTATTTGAGAGAAAGTTATGTAGGAGGCTGGTGGAAGCTGAATTTGGCGAAAGGAGCGAATATTTTAATGAGTTTTCTGGGTATGAGACGTGCTCTATTACTTGATCTGTTGCTGTGGTACAAATAAAAACAAATAACTAACATATATGGCCAATTCAAAAGGGGCTGCACATTATGTAAAGACACAGCGTACGTTAAAACGTCCGTAAAACACAGCCAGGCTAAAATAGTAGATTTTGTTCCCCAAAAATCTTACCCGACAACGTAACTTTGGATTCGAGTTGCAATAAATCATGCAGTACCCCTTCCATTTAAAACAGTGTTGTTTAATGACATACGGCTATAGTCAAGAAGATTATATTTGCAATTCCCCTCATCATACTATCGCTCTCAAGGACATATTGACATTTCAGCGTGTGCAAAATTGTATGACAAGGGTAGTTACCCGATCTCCTCGCTTCTCTCCTTCATTACCACTTCTTAAAACATTGCATTGAATTATTTTTAAGATCTGTACAATTGCCTATCAAGTACTTTCATCCAAGCAGCCGAGGGAGCTTCGATCATATAATTCTAATCTACTTTTTGCTCCCTGTGTTAAGACAAATGTCGGAACAAAAGCTTTTTCAATTGCTGCACCGAGTCTGTGGAACTTTTTTTATCCTAATTAGCTCCCCAGCGTACACATGAACTGCTTAACCTTTTTTGATTTGGTGCGTTGCCGAACTTGGGTCTCCCGAGGATTTTAGGGGCAATAGAAGTTTTTAACAATATATATATATATATATATATATATATATATATACATATATATATATATATATATATATATATACATATATATATATATATATATATATATATATACATATATATATATATATATATATATATATATATATATATATATATATATATACATACATATATATATATATATATATATATATATATATATATATATATATATATATATATATATATATATATATATATATATATATATATATATATATATATATATATATATATATATATGTATATATACATATATGTATATATATATATGTATATATACATATATGTGTATATATATATATATATATATATATTATATATATATATATATATATATATATATATATATATATATATAAATTGTTAAATCTCTTGTTAAATCTTAAGTGCGAGAAGCTGTATGGGTGGTCTTGGAAAAAGAAATTGTAATAATGGAGTAAAACAATTTAGAAAACATGGCCTCCGAATGAATCTGGAGAAAACAGAAGTAATGTGGATAGGTGAACAAGAGGTGGATCTACATGTAGTTGTTGACAGAAAGACCAATAAACAAGTGAACAGTTTTGTATACTAAGTGCTGGATGCCTGCGTGATGCCAGCCTCTATATACGGGTTGGGAACACTGGCACTGACTGAGAGACAGGAAAAGATACAAATAGCAGAAAGCAACTGGGTTCGAAGAATATGCAAAGTAACCCAAGAAGATAGAAGGAAGATGAGGGAATTGTGAGAATAAATTGGCATGAAAAAACATCTAAAATGAAAGTAGACGGAAGCAGAATAAGATGGGCATGATAAAGAATGAGCGGAGAGAGACTGTAAAAGGGTGGCAGAAGACGACCAAAGCTTCGATGGAAAAACAGTGTAAAACAAGATCTTGAAAGGGCATGTACGAATGGCCAAGAGTGGAAGACCATCGAAGATGACAGAGGGAGACAATTAACAATGAAAGTGGAAGAAGCTACCAAGTGACGTGGACCCCACAACGCAAGGGAGCAAGGGGAAGAAGAATATTTCTCAAACGTGTAGTTGCTGTTTTTATCACACCCGAGACCTTCGCCATATTCGCCATATTCACCGGTATATGTCACTTTCTGAGGCTAAAGCTATTGCAACAGCTCTTGTTAGCAACATACTTGATTACGGCAATTCCCTCCTTCACAATATCGCTAATAAGGATATTACAAAACTTCAAGGTGTCTAAAATTGTTTGGTTAGGGTAGTTACACGATCTTCTCTTTTCTCTCGCGCAGTGCCACTTCTAACATCATTGTACTGGATCCCTGTGCGATATTGCATTTAGGTTTTTAGGATAGACTGTACAACTATACGTATAGTCAATCAGTCATTTCGCGTAATGACTTACATGTTTAGGCATTACGCGAAATGACTGTTTCACTCAGGCATTTCACGAAATGATTGATTACGCAGATTGACTGCGTGTTCAAATGGTCTCTTGTCAGTCCAATACAGCTTGCTGAGGTTTTATTTACAAATAAAACCATCGAATTGACACTTTTCGCATGTGTGGTATACGAGCTCAGCAGTGATTGACCCATCCTGATACATCAACACGACAGTCACACCACTACTGTCACATCTGGTCACTGTCAACAGATAGTCGACTGAATGAATCAGAAAATAAATGTTGCATGAGTGCCATTCTACAGTAATGCGAATATTTGAGATTCCGTTACAAATAGATTTTATAATTTTATTTATTACTTTATTATTATTATTTTATAGTGATGTCACCAGCCGGCTACTGCACTGTTACAATGCATGCCATTAGGCAATCATGCATCCACGCACGCACACACGTGCACACGTACTACTTTTGATGGTGCATGTAAACCATTTAAATACGTTTTTATCGAATATAAATTTGTCACTTTAATTATTGGGCTAACTCGGTTAGTTGGAAATGGCCGGCATTTTCCATGACAACGATCCAACAAAAAATAATAGATTCTCACAGTTTATACTTGGTTTTCTTTTTATTGTTTATTTAAACATAAACATAAACGTTAACCCGTTTTCAATTAATTGCATGGCATTTATGGTGTTATGATGCGGAAACAGTACAAAGCAATGAATTCTGTAAAAAAAATTAATTATTGATGCAAAAAAACTTAAGTTGAACGTACATTAGTGTTTTACGTCATCCTTTAACAAACACGTCGACGCGGTGTCGCGGTAAAAGAAGATATTTTGAGAGGTAGCGTTTCTTCCGCATTAGAATTAACGAGAGAATGTTGGAACTTTTCAAGTTGTCGTGTACAGTTCGAATTTTTCCACAATTTACTTTGACTCTACATTGATTGCACCTTAAATCAAAGCGCCTGGTGTCACATGTGAAAATAAATAATTTTTTCGAGTCACTGATGCCAATATATCAACCTTTGTGGGATTGTGATATTCTGAAGGCATTATGCCGACAAACTGTCCACCACGCCACGCCACGCCACGCCACGCCACGCCACGCCACGCCACGCCACGCCACGCCACGCCACGCCACGCCACGCCACGCCACGCCACGCCACGCCACGCCACGCCACGCCACGCCACGCCACGCCACGCCACGCCACGCCACGCCACGCCACGCCACGCCACGCCACGCCACGCCACGCCACGCCACGCCACGCCACAACCCTTCTCAGAACAACACCTATTTAACGTTATTAGTTTTTGCAAGATGCAAGACATATAACAAGACCCAGGACATATAACAAAACCCAGGACATATAACAAGACCCAGGACATATAACAAGACCTAGGACATATAATAAAACAATATGATATGTTAAGTTCTCGATTGACTGCTCCATGTATTTTGCGCCAGCGATCCATTATTGAAACGAGAAACAGTCACATTAGCTACAACACCATATATATATATATATATATATATATATTTATATATATATATATATATATATATATATATATATATATATATATATATATATATATATATATATATATGTATATGTATATATATATATATATATATATATATATATATATATATATATATATATATATATATATATATATATATATATATATGATGTGGTATCTAACGTTTGAGAAATATGTTGTCTAAAATTTAAGTTGTTATCAAAAGCCTCGACACAGAATTTGGGAGTCACTTTTGATAACAACTTCAATTTTAGACAACACATTTCTCAAACGTTAGATACCACATTACGTAAGGAGAGAGTTGGAGGTGAAGACAATAACAGAAGAAGAGATGGAGAAAGCTGTAACGAAGATGAAAACTGATAAGGCTGTAGGAGTGGATGAGTTGTCAGTGTGTTTTTGAAAACAAATGACACGCATGCGTTAGTTTACATATGTATGCCGTAGCGAAATGTCCTGCATATGGGGTTAGTTGATACAGGCCAAAGGTTAGTTGAAACACTTGTATTATATCACTGAAAATCTGCAGTTGTGTCTACACAATATACGGTATCATAGATATGTCCTGCTCCGATATATATATAAGATCACGTAGAAACGAAAATTTTTAATATTTACCAATTTAAATAACAACATGTGCCCAGTGGCATATTTAGAGGGTGCCATTGGCCCACGGCCCCTTTTAGCTTTTTTTTATGATTTATTCCCGTATTTTCCGTTGCGTCCGTGACTAGGCTTGCCCCCCGTTACGATATCCTAGATATGCCACTGCAAGTAGCTAACGACTAACTAACTTGTAGGCTACCTAGTTAAGTGACTAACTAATAACTAACAACATTTATCATTATGACAGGCGGTATGCGTGTCTAGACAACTAACGTTCGTGGCTGACGTAATGCATGCATCATGCGGTCACTTGTGGTGAAATATGCACAACGGTCAAGCATCCCCGTGAACAGGTTCACCTAACCCCGTAACAAAACTTGTATAGGTTTTGTGCGTGCCGTAAAACACGGCTAAAACGCAATGTTGCTATTACTCACGTTGGTCTCTGGAAGACATAGTGGTTCCTTACTGAATATATCACAGCATTTATCAACTAGAGAATTACAGCGAAACCACGGGGTGCATCCTGCATGTTCAAAGAGTCTCTTGTCAGTCCTATGCTACCTGTTATGATTTATTTAAAACAAAAAACATCGAATTGGCGCTTGTCGTATGCGCGATATATGAGCTAAGCAACGATCGACCAATCCCTGACATCTGAACACGACAATCACTCTAATGTCTTACAACAGGAAGTCCACTGACTGAGTTAGAATATAAATGTTACGTGTGTACCATTCTGTGTACCATTCTACAGTAATGGCTAATGCGAATATTTGAGTCCAAATATGACGCAAATTATGTTTTGATGAGGATGCCAGTCGGTTCATGAACTGGTGCAATGCATGTCATTAGCTAAGCATACATCCATCAATACGTATCTCCCAAACATATATTGTTCACGGTAATTACTGTTCTATCAACCGATCGACCCATTTCAGAGGCATCAAGGTGTAACAAACGCCCTAACAATCTGGAATGGCCGCCATTTCCTTTTTGCAACATGCCTATAAAACGTATATTAACGTTGTCCTATTTACAAACAATAACATAGCATTTATGGTTGTGTGATGCGGAAAGCCGTAGAACGCTATGAATTCGGCCAACAAAATAAATTATTGTTGATGCATACAAAAACTAAAGTTGAACCTACATTAGTGTTGTACATTTTATACATGTTGTACATGTTGTACGTTTTATACATGTTGTACATCATCCCGTAACAAACATGTCGACGCGGTGTCGCGGTAATGGAAGATATTTTGAGACGTAGCGTTTCTTAAGCATGATAATTAATAAAAGCATGTTGGACGTGGTGTTTGTGGTGTGTGTGGTGTGTGTGGTGTGACTTATGAAGTTGTCGTGAACAGAACTGGACGAAAAGTCAGTCACATCATGGCTGATGTCCGTACGTAAGTAATACGAAAAACAAATCGATGTTGTGTCGACTGTTATGAGGGCATTATACCGACGACCTGTCCACTATATTGCAACAGAAAAGCAATTATATAGTACACATTTATTATACTTCACATATGACCCCTCTCATATATATATATATATATATATATATATATATATATATATATATATATATATATATATATATATTTATATATATATATATATATATAATATATATATATAAATATATATATATATATATATATATATATATATATATATATATATATATATATATATATATATATATATATATATATATATATATATATATATACATACACATATATACATATACGGGCCTCTCACACATAATGACTTAGTCAGTGTCTCGAACATTTATGGGGCACATTGACAAAATCAGTTTTCACTTATTTGGACGGCCTTAGTTTCTTCATGTTCCATCTGACAAATCTGATATCCACCACAGTTGTGCGTGCGCATAAACCTGTATAGCCTTAGATGTAACTGTCACTCGGTAATAAAATGAAAGATACAATTAGCTCAGTAATAAACCCAAGCGCTATATTCCTCTAATGCATGGGGGACTGATGTTGTTGTTCACAAACTTCTGTCTCAAAATATCAATTCACCAACTGGGCTTGTCTGCGTCAAAAGAACAATGGCTGTGTATACGGCCCCTACACTGTGTATACGGCCCCTACACTGTGTATACGGCCCATACACTGTGTTGAGTAAATGTCAATGTTTCCAACCTCAACTTTAGTATTTCTGATCTGGCGTTTTGTGTACCAAGAAACACTGGCCTTAGCAATATGGCATTGATGCTGTTATCATTTACAACCGTCTTAACACATACTTTTGATTAATTTGCTATTTTCCGCATAATGTGTCCTGGTGGCAATGGAACGAAGCACGTATGATTTTACAAGGTCTCTATTAATTTATAGTGTGTTTGGTCGTTTGTACAAATCGTACGTACAACCACAGATGAGAACTGCCGTGTGTAAAATTCTTGAATAATTCTTAGTTACCCATTTGAGATAACGACCGTTTCCGAACACGTTAACCTCCTTAGACTCTGCTTGTTTAAGTACACAAAGAGCACACTGCTTCCTAGTTGCAAGCGCTTGCGAACATGTCGGCGTCGTGGCTAACTTCCTTGATTGATGTTTTACAACTCGTTGTCTACGTCACGTCATATATTCAGAAACGGGTGCCCCGTCTGTGTTCGTTCTACACTACAATCATCATTCTCCATGTGAATCAATAACTTGTCTCCGAGACATGGAAATCCGAAGCAATGTTGGTTCGAACAGAATACAGTCACCGAGTAAGGTAATATGATCATGCCCATATCTCGGGTTAAGAGTTTCGAAGTGTAAGGACAATAATTGTCAGTGCATTATTCTTGATTCGAGAGACGATTAAACGGGAAAATGTGTTACATATACCCATGTTGTTGAGTAAGTTGTAGTTGTACGAAGATACACACACTGAACCATAACGAGTATGTCCACTGGTTGGCCGCATTATCCCAGCCAAACTATAAATGTGTGACAGCAAGATTTAATTATACATTCATCCAAGAAAATCATCATCTGTAAGTCTATTGTGTCCTTCGATAGACTTATAGTGGATGATGCCACAAACCGATGTTAAACAATAAGTACATCATTGTAACACATTTGTGATAATGAATTTATTTTTACTAAGTGACGGTTGTTTCAAAAATCTTATTAGTTGTTTTCCCGAAAATAGTCTACATATATACATACAATGTGTTAGATGTACAGGAACACTTTAAGTAATAAGTAGAGTCTGGTGAATAAAAGAGCGCGCACGTTTGTTGAAATCACCGAACAATGATTTGGCAATGGTCGTTACATTAGCAGTATAATATTATATAATAGAGGCGGATCACTGTTGTCATTTCCCCGCAGAATGTCGACGAGTCGAAAATAACTCAATAGTTTGTCCAATAAAAGATAGGTGACTATCTGCACCTGAGCTCATAGTGCAATTAATTAATGCTACACCAATATAATCTGACTTCCCATTCACCGCGGTGCTATCGACGATGATGTTTGCACGACTCTTTTGGCTACAAGAGACATGGGCTTTTACACGACAGCGTCACTCGTACATAATATTGTTGGCACCAGTGCTGTAAGGTGGGCATCATTGTCACGCTGTTTCTCTCGCAAAATCTACAGGTGGACGCACACAATTACACCGTCACTGCGTCTGGTTGTTGAAAAACAGTTGCTTTATTTACTACTGCAGTAAACATGGAGATGGACAATAGAGGCGCACCACAGGTCATTCTACGGGTCTCGCTGTCTGCAGGTTCTTTTCAGACCACTCCGTGGGCGACCATTCATTAAATATTCCACTAACGTCTGTACGGGGTTTCAAACGTCTACAATCGCTAACATCGGGTGACTTCTTTTGTTATCATCAAAGGAGACATTCATTTCGTTTGAATTATTATCTATAGGATACCGCTACCGCTACCGCTACCGCTACCGCTACCGCTACCGCTACCGCTACCGCTACCGCTACCGCTACCGCTACGACGACGACGACGACGACGACGACGACGACGACGACGACGACGACGACGACGACGACGACGACGACGACGACGACGACGACGACGACGACGACGACGACGACGACGACGACGACGACGACGACGACGACGACGACGACGACGACGACGACGACGACGACGACGACGACGACGACGACGACGACGACGACGACGACGACGACGACGACGACGACGACGACGACGACGACGACGACGACGACGACGACGACGACGACGACGACGACGACGACGACGACGACGACGACGACGACGACGACGACGACGACGACGACGACGACGACGACGACGACGACGACGACGACGACGACGACGACGACGACGACGACGACGACGACGACGACGACGACGACGACGACGACGACGACGACGACGACGACGACGACGACGACGACGACGACGACGACGACGACGACGACGACGACGACGACGACGACGATGTGATGATGTTGTGGAAGGTTTGGAAGGTATGAAGCTTGTGTGCCAACCATTTTCGGCAGCCATGTTCGTGACATTCAAACATTGTAGGTGAATATTCCGACGGATGCCACCCTGGCACTCCTGACTCCATCAATATGCAAATAATTAGCTGTCGCCAATTATGTCATTCAGAAGATAATTTTATGTAACGTATATGCAAATAACAAAGGAAAGGCAGTTCCGACTGAAACCTACAGTTCATTATCTACTCATAAGTAAAAATTACTTTTTGAGATAAACACTCAAGGGAAATCATATTTACTTAACTTCATTGTATCATTTGCTGATTATAACGTGATTTGTTATTTTTTAATCCCCAGAGAGTTGCGAAACTAGTGCATGAAAACTTGGTCAATGACATATAAGATGGGCTGTTTCGTAAGACATTAGTTTCCATTTTGTATCTGTAGATTAATACAACTACGTATCAACGTTACTTGAAATAAAGATAAATGGAGTGGTATACCAGTGCGTTAATTTATTTTAATAATGTGAACGTGCACACGCAAAATCGGAGAGAATCAGCTGGGATTTAGGAAAGGGAGAGGAACAGATGATGGATTGTTTGGCATCAGACAATTTGGAATGGGAGTAGGATTTAGACAGGGATGTGCCTTGAGTCCTCTACTTTTCATTAAGGTGATGAACCTGGTCAGTGGAAAGGTATCTGAACAGGAAGAACTTAAGAAGATAATGTATACAGATGACCTAGCAGTGGTGGCTGATAACAAAGAGGATCTACAGAAAACATTGTAAGAATGGAGTAATTTTTTTTTAGAAAACAAGACCTCCGAATGAATCTGGAGAAAACCGAAGTAATGTAGATAGGCGAACAGGAGGCGGATCTACATGTAGTTGTTGACGGAAAGACCATTAAACAAGTGAACAGTTTTGTGTACTTGGGCGGTACAGTGTGTGAGGATGGAGGAAGTAGTAAGGAAATACAGAGGAGAGTGCAAGCAGGAGCAGCAGCATGGAGGAGAGTGGAAGGCATTATGTGGGGCAGAAAACTGAACAAACAATTAAAAAGGAAAAGGGCTGGAAGCCTGCGTGATGCCAGCCTCTATATACGGGTTGGGAACACTGGCACTGACAGAGAGACAGGAAACGATACAAATAGCAGAAAGCAACTGGGTTCGAAGAATATGCAAAGTAACCCAAGAAGATAGAAGGAAGATGAAGGAATTGTGAGAATAAATTGGCATGAAAAAACGCCTAAAATGAAAGTAGACGGAAGCAGAATAAGATGGGCAGGATAAAGAATGAGCGGAGGGAGATTGTAAAAAAAAACATGGAAAGCAGAAGAGGGTGGCAGAAGAAGACCAAAGCTTCGATGGAAAAACAGTGTAAAACAAGATCTTGAAAGGGCATGTACGAATGGCCAAGAGTGGAAGACCATCGAAGATGACAGAGGGAGATGTGGAGATTTAACAATGAAAGTGGAAGAAGCTACCAAGTGACGTGGACCCCACAACGCAAGGGAGCAAGGGGAAGAAGAATATTTCTCAAACGTGTAGTTGCTGTTTTATCACACCCGAGACCTACGCCATATTCGCCGGTATATGTCACTTTCTGACGCTAAAGCTATTGCAACAGCTCTTGTTAGCAACAGACTTAATTACTGCAATTCCCTCCTTCACAATATCGCTAATAAGGATATTACAAAACTTCAAGGTGTCTAAAATTGTTTGGTTAGGGTAGTTACACGATCTTCTCGTTTATCTCGCTCAGCGCCACTTCTAACATCATACTGGCTCCCTGTGCGATATTGCATAATCTTCAAGATCTGTTCAATTACCTATCAAGCCCTTTCATCCAAACAACCTGCATATTTACAGTCAATGCTCACTCCAGCAAGACAACCCAGACAGCTTCAATCGTCTGGTTATAATTTACTTCATGTTCCCATAGTTAAGGCAAACGCTGGAACTCGAGCTTTCTCGGTTGCTGCACCAACTCTGTGGAAATCGGCAAGAAATATGAAAACCTATCTTTTTAACATTGCCTGTCCTCCTTAGCTTCTTGGGAGTCCATCCATCTGTTGACGAATTTTCGCATTGTATATGATCATGAGAATGCATATAATCCTCGGATTTTTCGAGGATATTAGGGCCAAAGAATTTATTTTATTATTATTATTATTACTACTACTACTTCTACTATAAGAGGGCCTCAAGTTGTTGTATTTAGCAAATGTCACGTTCACAAAACTCTATCTCAAAATATAAATTCACCAACTGGGATTGCTTCTATCGAAAGAACAATGGATGTGTATATGGCCAACACACTGTGTTGAGCAGACGTCAATGTTTCAAAACTCTACTTCACCATTTCTGATCTGGCGTTTTGTGTACCCAGAAACCGTGGCCTTGGCAATATGGCCCTGATGCTGTTTTCATTTACAGCTATAGCCGTCAAAACACGTATTTTTTTTATTAATTTGCTGTGTGCAGGTGGAAATTGAACGAAGCACACATGATTGTACCAGGTCTCTATTAACATATGGTTTGTTTGGTCAAACAGATCGTATGTACAACCACAGTTAAGAATTGCCTGAGTCGAGAAAACGATTCTCCTAATTAGTATCCGGGTGTCAAAATTCTTGAAAAATTCTTACTTACCGTTTTATGATAACGACTGGTTCCGAATACGTTCACCTCCTTAGACTGTGTTTGTTTAAACACGTAACGAGCACACTGCTTCCTAGTTGCAAGCGCTTGCGAAAATGTCGGCGTCGTGGCTGACTTCCTTGATATATGTTTTACAACTCGTTGTCTACGTCACGTCGTAGGTTCAGAAAGGGCCGCCCCGTCTGTGTTCGTTCTACACAACAACCACGCGATCAAGGTACCCACATGTATACACTACAATTCAAATGCATGTTCGGCTAATTAGAATTTATAAAACCCAACAGCCGTGGCTACTGTAGTAAGATGCTGCAGAAGAAGAAATTACATACATATTAACCAGAGCTTTGCAATATTTAACCATACATTCATCGAAACAAATCATGAAGTTGACGTGTGGACAAGGAACTCATTTGCTGATCGAAAGTTCAACAATGTTTCATCTGTGTATAGCCATGCAGCCCTTAGCAGACATTTATGATCTATCATCTATCTACTATAAATAAAATAAGACGTGTCACTTCGGTGTATTCGTGAAATCACGACGCCACTAGCGCTACCTGACGGCTGGGTTTATCAACTAAAAATGGCTGATGTTAGGCCAACAAAGCTGCCAACAGCAAGATATGCACGGCAGTTGGTTGCCATAACACAACCTACAATTCAAATGTATGCTTATTTCGATTTCCGAATAAAAAGGACAAAGATAGGTAAGTAAATTAAAGCATTATTGCATAAATAACAGTAACAATAAGCACAATGTTGTGGTTGTGCCCTATTATCGCCAACTTCTATGATGAAGTCCAAGCATGCGTTAGCTGCGCTTCACAGTGATCTCGGCCTGAGAGATCTCGGCCTTATTTTTGACAGCGATCTCGGCCTGTTTCTATAACGGGCATTTTTATTATAGTTATGTCCAACATATTTAAATATAAAAACTATAAATTATCATCGGCAAATTCTGCGTGCTAAATATAGCCATTTTAATTCATCAGTTATAAGTAACATTTTATTAGTATGTACAGTCCATAGCCGTGATGTGTACTGATATCATAGTATATATATTATTTATAGACAGTTGTTGGTTATAATGTAGATGTATATTTATTTTCGTTATTCGAGTGGGACAACGTAATCACAATATAAAATCCTGAATACAATCTAAAATATGAATATATTATATATATATATATATATATATATATATATATATATATATATATATATTTTTTTTTTTTATATATATATGAATATATATTCAGGGGTCTCTTTTGGGACGCGCCATGCGCCAATGGCGCGTTCCCCTGTAGAATGACGCGCATCCGTCTTAACGCTTGGGACAATTGGCGCGCGGGCTTGCCTATAGTTGGGCCCGTATCTTGTTGTCACTTTGATAACACCACTTTGCTGTTGTACGTCGGTTGAAAAGTCCTCATAACCAGTAAACATATAAAGGATATGCTAATTTAGAATAGTCTTATATTGCTAATATTGCTATTTTATACGGTAGTCCTACGTTCTTGCGTCGCTCTTACCACGACTACGGGACTTCGCCTTGACAGTAGAAGCAACAAACAGTGGCGCCACATAGCGGAGTCCGAATAAACACACAATGGTTACGCGGCGTTTCGTATACGCGACATTGTCGCACGTTCACCGAAACTCAACATGCCGCCCAAAAAGAAAAGAAAACTGAATAAGCCGGACATCCGAAATGTTTTCCGTCAAAATGTAAGCATATATTCATTATACGGTGCCCTAGAACGTGTCGTTTTGTGATACAAGTAATTCGTAATTGGCATAAATCGTAACTTGCACATATGACGTAATATCTCCCACGACAACCGTAGCGTCCGTATTATCTTAATTGCGTTGACATGCAATATTTATGATGGCGCCGTGCAAACGGCAGTTAAAGGCCACAAGGCACTTAATTTGTGGCAGTTGCAGTAACTGGGTGGACTTCGTCAAGTCTGGGTGCGAGAAGTCCTGGGCTGAGGTCCAGGCAGATAGTTTTAGTTTTTAGTGTAGGGGATGTACGAAGATGAAGGAACTAGAGGTGGAGTTGGAACAGCTGAGGCTGCTCGTTGTGGCAATGGTGGGAAGGGAACAGGGGGGTTGTGCCAGTAGTTCCCGTGGGGGAACAGTAGATGATAAAGTGGGGAAAGACACAAGAGATGCTAGGTAGAGCTCACCGCAGCCTGGGAGGAAGCTGAGAGGAGGGAAGGTGACAGGTCGTAGGGAAACAGGACGTAAGGAGACGGGAAGGAAAGGAACGGGAGGGAAGACAACCGGAGTGAAGGAGAGGGGAGTAGGGGAGACAGGAGGGAAGGAGAAGGGAGTGGGGGAGACGGGAGGGAAAACAACCGGAGTGAAGGAGAGGGGAGTGGGAGAGACAAGAGCAAAGGAGTGGGAAGTGGGGGAGACAGGAGGGAAGGAGACAGGAGGGAAGGGGTCAGGACAGAATGTGATGGAGGGGATCGAACGGAAGAGTTATTCTGCAGCAGTGATAGAGGGGGTGAGGAAGAGAGCGAGGGTGTTTGTGGGGGATTCGATAGTTAGGAAGACCGACAGAGTCTTAAACAAGGGAGATGATGTGGTGGTCTGCTTGCCTGGAGCCAAAATAGAGGCGATAACTGAGAGGGTAAAAAACATCGTAGGCTCGGGTAAGGGTGGATCTGTTTTAGTACACGTAGAGACAAATAACGTAGAGAGGGAGGGTACAACTGCCATAGTTAGGAAATATAGGCAGTTGGTCAGAACACTAAAACAGACGCGAGTTGAGCAGGTAATACTGTCAGGGATTTTACCTGTAATGGGCAGGAGGGGTCACAAATATCGAAATTGTCGGGGGATGGCAATTAACATGTTAGTCCAGAAGCTATGTAGGGAAGAGGAAGTTGGATTTGTGGATTTATGGGGAAGTTTTGTTGGGAGGGCTGATATGTACATAAAGGATGGGCTTCATTTAAGTGGAAAGGGGGCGGCAATATTCGCGGACAAACTTTCAGCAGCAGTAGATAGTGACTTGGGTACAATGACAAATATTTTTGGAAGTAAACATTCTTTAAACTAGAAGTGCAGGGGGGTTACCTAGAGGTGTCTCAAGCAGAACAAGAGGCCACTAGCACAGATAAACCAATATCAAATCATCCGAACAACATCTCTGAAAAACGTTATAGATGTGTATGTTTAAATGCAAGGAATGCAATGTAAATAAGAAAAACGAATTAAACATTATGGTAGAAGATATTGACCCTCACATAATTGGTATAACTGAATCATGGGCCAACATAGATATAACATATGCTGAATTAGGACTGACAGGATATGTAATGTTTAGGAAAGATCGAATAGGAAGAAGGGGCGGGGGAGTTATTTTATATGTTAAAGAATCTATTCAGGCTTATGAAATAAAACTAGAAAGGGAAGCAGATTGTGATGAAGCTGTTTGGTGCAAAACTGTTTCAGGAAATTCAAAATTAACTATTGGATTAGTTTACCGAAGTCCAAACATAAACGAAGAGGACAACACAAAAATAAAAAGCGCATAAAGGAAGTTAGTAAAGGGGAATGTATCATAATGGGAGATTTTAACCATGGACACATACAATGGAATTCTCTAGAGAGCACAGGGATTGAGGACCAACAATTTCTATTTTTAATCCAGGATAGCTTTCTTACTCAGCACGTACTAGAACCAACCAGGGGAGAAAATGTATTAGATATAGTTTTGTCATCACAAAAAGAATTAGTGGACAATGTAAAAATATTTGAACCATTGGGTAATAGTGATCATAATCAAATACATTTTGACATCAATGTAAAATCAGAAAGTAAAAATAAGAAAACGTACAAGAGAAACTTCCACAAAGGTAACTACAAAGATATGAGAAAATACTTAGCAAAGCTAGATTGGAATAACATGCTGATGAATAAGACCGCAATTGAATGTTGGAATATTCTAAAATATGAAATTGAGAGTATCATCGATAAATTTGTTCCCTTCCAAAAACAAGGAAAACGGTGTAGAAAGAAACACTTGTCAAAAGAGGCTATTAGAAAAATAATGGTAAAACAAACTATGTGGAGGGTTTATAGACGTACCAGAAAGGAAGAAGACTATGCAAAATACAAAGAGGCACTTAATGCAGCTACAACTGAAATCAGACAATCTAAAAGAAGCTATGAGCAAAAACTAGCATTATAACATAAAAAATGACAGCAAGAGTTTTTATGCATATGTCAGGAGTAAACAAAACGTACAAGACAAGGTTGGACCTCTAGAAGACAGTGCTGGAAATATAATATCACAGGGGTTTTTAATGGCGGAAAACCTAAATGGTTACTTCAGTTCAGTGTTTACCAAAGAAGATATTAGTTCATTACCAGTTGCTGATGCTAAATTTCAGGGGGCTAAATCTGACTATTTAGGTCCGTTAGTTGTAACTCCAGAATTGGTAGCTAAGAAAATAAAGGCAATGAAGGATAACAAATCACCGGGAGTGGATGGGAATCCTCCAAAATTACTAATGGAAACAGTAGAACAAATCAGTATACCACTTGCAAGAGTATTCAACTTGTCATTAAAAGAGGGAGTTGTTCCGTTTGAATGGAAAGAAGCAAACATCATACCATTATTTAAAAAGGGTTCGAGAAATAAGTCAGAGAATTACAGACCAGTGAGTTTAACGTCAGTGATTTGTAAATTATTAGAAAGGTTAATTAAAGACCATATGGTGGACTTCCTCGTTAAGCATAAATTATTAAATTCATCTCAACATGGATTCCTTAAAGCGAGGTCATGCTTAACAAATATGTTATGTTTTTTGGAAGAAATCACTAAGTGGATAGACGTGGGATTGCCAGTAGATATTATCTACTTAGATTTTCAGAAAGCTTTTGACAAAGTGCCACATCAAAGATTACTACTTAAATTAAAAGCCCATGGTATCGGGGATAGCATAACTGACTGGATAGAACAATGGCTGACTGACAGAAGACAACGAGTTGTAGTAGATGGAGAAGTTTCAAATTGGAAATCGGTTTTGAGTGGGGTATCTCAAGGATCAGTATTAGGACCTATATTATTCTTAATTTATATCAATGACTTGGACGACAGTATAACAAGTAACGTACTGAAATTTGCGGATGACACAAAACTGTTTAGAAAGGTTAATACTGATGGTGATAAACAACATTTACAAAACGATCTAGACAGATTAGTGAAATGGTCTGAGAAATGGCAGATGCTGTTCAATTTTGGGAAATGTAAATGCCTACATACAGGACATGGGAACTTGAATGTAAACTATAAAATGGGAGATACTGTTCTGGGTACTACTGTAAAAGAAAAGGACTTAGGAGTTACAATAAGCGCTGATATGAAAGTTTCAGAGCAGTGTGGTATTGCAGCTTCAAAGGGTAATAAAATTCTTGGATTGATTAGAAGAAACATAACATACAAGGGAAAAAAGTTAATTATACCTCTTTATAAAGCAATAGTTAGACCTCATTTAGAATACTGTATACAAGCATGGAGACCATATCGTAAGAAGGATATAGATACGCTTGAACGCATACAAAGGAGAGCAACTAAAATGATTCCAGAACTTAGAGACCTTAGTTATGAAGAACGCCTGAAAGAATGTGGTTTAACAACTCTAGAGACAAGGATGTTAAGAGGAGATCAGATTGAAGTTTTTAAGATATTGAATGGGTATGAAAATATTGATAGAAATATGTTTTTCTCACTCAAGAAGGATAGCAGAACTAGAGGACATGAGGTAAAATTAGTAAAGGATCAATGTAGATTGGACATCAGGAAGCACTCGTTCTCACAGAGGACAATAAATGAATGGGACAAATTGTCTACAGATTGTGTAACTGCTAGCAGCGTGAATATGTATAAAAACAAGGTTGACACGTATCTCAGGAGGGCAGGTTATAAGTAGATGAACATTGTTGGACTCTCGATAAGCCAATGGCTTCCTTGTCCACTTGCCATCTGGGCCTTTGGCTTGGATGGCAAATCTTGTTAAATCTAAATCTTGTTATCATACATTAATTTAGGAAATAACTCATAATAACTGTCGTTCAACATGCGACTATTTAAACAATTTGGATTTGTGTCATAATACGCTTATCATCATCATTTATACGGTAGTCGTACGTTCTAGTGGGGCGTGATAGCATACCGGTTAGAAGGCCGGACTCTCAATCGAGAGAACCCGGTTTCAAATCGCACTGCGGTCGCTTCGAACCTTTGGCAAGTTTGATCACCCCACGTTGCCACAGTTCACTCAGCTGTATAAATGAGTACCTGGCAATACAGACAGTGGTGGATATGTGAACGAATAGCCTTCGCGCAGCAATTGCAGTGTGGCTGAATACTTCCCAAAGAAGTTGAGATGGCCTTGGAATGAACAGGTCTGCCAGGGGGTGAAGTGTAAAGCGCTTTGAGCAGTCCTATGCTCTGCCACTCGGATGCATTCTATGTGCAAGAAGTATTACAAATGCAACATCAAAGCATAATTGTGACAACTAAAGTTTTCTTTTCCAATAGTCAAATAGTCGGTACCCGGAATGTCATGCTATTACTCGCCAGAGGGCGACTACGTCGAATGTCGACAGTTTTCATTATAATTTATAGTTTACAACGAGGGTCGTCAGTTAAGAATACTTGTCATGTTAATTGTAAGTTCATGGTTAGCTGTTCGTATTCTAATGCTAGAAATGCGATTTCTGTGTAAAACCAGCAGGCGTTATTGCTGGTACGATGTTTTCTATGCTGAAGCGGTAATTCTTTAAATATTTGCGTTCTTAATAATAATAAAAATAATAATTAGAGCATTTTTAGAGCGCCATGGATCCAGGTGACCCTGTTCAAAGGCGCTGACACAAACATAGTTAAAAACAGTCACGATTATAATAGATAAATAAATAAAAACATAAAAAACAGCAAATCCAAGTTCATAGGACATAGCACTAAAAGTCGAATAAATTTGACAGTTAAGAATAATAAGCGCGTTTAAACAAGATAGTTTTTAAGAGTCTTTTAAAGGTGTATAGAGAGTCACATTTTCGCATCTCATGGGGAAGACTGTTCCACAGGCGAGGAGCAGCGATGCAGAAGGCACGATCACCATAATGGCGGAGATGTGCACTGCGTACAGTCAGAAGAGAGTCTGATGAGGATCGCAATGTTCTGCAGGGTTGATAGAACTGGAGCAGGTCTGCGATGTAGCTCGGCGCAAGCAGATGAAGAGCTTTGAACGTCATCAGTAAGACCTTGTATTCAATACGGTACCGGACAGGAAGCCAATGGAGAGTCTCTAGGATGGATGTGATGTGGTCATAGCGACTGGCTCTGACCACAATGCGAGCTGCCACATTCTGGACTCTCTGCAGCTTGTCCAGTAACTGGTCAGGTACACCATAAAGGAGGCCATTTCCATAGTCCAGTCGCGATATGACAAGGGAGTGAACCAGGAGTTCAGTGGCATGTTGTGTCAAGCAATCTCTGATGGAGCAAATCCGATGTAGGTGAAAGTATGCTATCTTGCACAGTTTCGACACTTGAGATTTCATGCTGAGTTCACTGTCAAACATCACTCCAATGTTGCGAGCGACGGCAGTAGGCTGGAGGATGCTGTCACCAATGACGACATCAGTCAGACTGTGCTTGCTAGCCGAGCTCGGTGTAGTGATCACAAGCACTTCAGTCTTATCGTCATTCAGCTGAAGACGATGATAAGTCATCCATGCTTATAGTTCTCCAATACATGCTTGGATGCGTGCCAGTGCAGCCATCTCATCATTGGTGTCCTTGATCTTAAATGAGACATACAGTTGAGAATCATCAGCAAAGAGGCGGAAGTCGATGCCGCCTAACTATCTGCCCAATGGGTCCCGTGTAGAGTGTAAACAAAACTGGGCCAAGAACAGACCCCTGTGGCACTCCCTGCAGCAGCTCCGACGGGTCAGACTGGGTCTGGCCTAGGCAGACAGTCTGAGTCCTCGAAGTCAGGTATGACTCAAACCACTTGTGTGCGACGCCGATGACACCCGCGCTTCTCATGAAAGCCCACAGTAGTGTATGATCTACAGTGTCAAACGCCGCTGTCAGATCAAGTAGGAACAGCAAGACACCCCTCTTGTTGTCCAGGGTCATCAAGATATCGTTCTGGATTCGCATCAATGCAGTTTCAGTACTGTGATTCGGTTTATAGGCAGATTGGAATTTTTCCTGCAGATTGTTGCGCGAGACGTGGTCAACAAGCTTGTTCAGCACTACCCTCTCTGTCAACTTAGAGATAAAGGACAGATTAGAGACAGGTCGAAAGTTTTTCATGACATCTTTGTCCAATGAAGGCTTCTTGAGCAAAGGCGTCACAAGCGCAGTTTTCATTTTTGTCGGCACAATTCCTGTTGACATGGACAAGTTGACAATGTTTGTAATGCTTGGTAGAAGACAGTCTAAATATTCCTTCATAAACCAGGTCGGCACAGGATCAAGTGCACATGACTTTGAGGGACTCTTGTTGATCAGTCGTCTCACCTCGTCTTCCGTTGCAGGCAAGAAAATCCTGAGTTTATTATCCACAGTGCCTGGACTGTCATCTGGAGGTACGTAGTTGGGGTCTGCCTTGAGTATCAAGTTATCCTGAATTAGCATGACTTTCTCCTGGAAGAATACACTGAATCTGTTAGCCAATTGTTCCAGTGAACCCCCATCAGGTAGGCTACCTTCTGGCTTGATCAATAGGGCGTTGACAACATTGTACAACTGTTTGTGGTCAGATGCAGCTTCGGTGATCTTTGCAGTGTAGTAAGTAGACTTGGCAGAGGAGATGAGCTGATTTACGTGGCGTCTCTGCTCTTTGAAGAGATCGCGATAAATTGTGAGCCGTGATTGTCTCCATTTCCTCTCCAGTTGCCGTCTCTTCTGCTTAGCCATCTTGATGTCACCACTGAACCAAGGAACTTTGGGTCGGACTGTGATTGTTCGTGTCTGAACTGGGGCATGCTTGCCTAATAGAGCTGACAGGGTAGCGTCGTACTGCTCAAGAAGACATGCTGCTGAGGTGGCAGGGTCAAGGCACAGGGTTGATGCCTCAATGTCGACTCGGAGCATCTCTTTATCTATGGCAGCATAATTCCTGTATTGCACTGATTGTCGAAGCGGCTGGGGTTTTGGCAGATGTAGATCACAATGGACAGCGCCATGATCTGTCAAGAAGTCAGATACAGTAGTCTTTGATACCAGATTGTTCATTAATTTGGTGATAATCAAGTCTAACGTATGCCCATCCATGTGAGTGGGTCCCGACACGTGCTGGCAGAGAGAGTGGTTCGAAAGGATGTCACGGAAGCGGGAAGCATCAGTGTCCAGTTGGTCCTCATAGTGGAAGTTGAAATCACCCAAAATCAGGGTGTTCTGAGATGTGACCACGTGGTGCTGAAGGAAGTCTTGGAATTCACTCAGAAAGAGGCCCACGGTTGACTTGTTTCCTTTTGATGGCGGTGGGCGATAGATCACAGCCAGTTTCACTGTTGACGAAGCACTAAGTGTGACTTCCAATACATTATTAACATTAATATATGTATGCAAACAGTACATAAACATTGACCAAAATCGCATACACCCCATGCCAAGTTATCAATTGACACAAATGTCTGTTCAGTTCGCAAAAAAATTAATTTAACTTACTATGAAGGTGTGAACTATGATTGCATATAACCGAGATAAACATGTCATATTGCACTTGAGCATTCAGGAAATGGCTTTAACTAGGCAGGAACAACATTTGGGCCTAAAATACAATACACGCACGCACGCACGCACGCACGCACGCACGCACGCACGCACGCACGCACGCACGCACGCACGCACGCACGCACGCACACACACACACACACACACACACACACACACACTGTGGAAGTAACGCACGGAACCGTCATCAACACCACATAACACATTAACGCGATGTTGCAGCGCGTTTATTGGTAATCGTGTACACAAGTCAAGGCAATTGATTAGCCCAATCGATTAGTAATAAATTCATCATAATTTATAAATATACATTCACACAAAACTAAAATTGCTACAAATTGCTCAATTAAATTATACCTGCAATGTTTCTACTGACAAATGTGTACTGAATGTGGGAATAGGATGTGCTGAAATATACCAAACGATAATACAATTACGTACACACTGACTCCGATTCTGTAGTTGCGTATTCGTTTGACCTTCTTCCATGAATATATTAAATACTATTTATGTACTAAGATATAATAAATAATAAAAAATAAGTGAATCAACAAACATTGAAACTTTAAAAATGCATACTAGACCTCATTTATACATTATTTATGCCATACCTTATTTACCCTGATATACTGTAACATATACTGACACCATGGTATTAGAAAGCACTTTGTTAACAACCATCAATCGTGGCTGAGAAAAGCCGGATACACGAGTTAGTGTAAGTACGTGCGTATGTACGTGCACGCGCACGTGTGCGTGTGCATGTACACATTCGTGTGTGTGTTTATTTTGAAACTGATTGGTTGGATGTTTGTGTGCAGCATGCATAGATAACATAACAGAGGGTTTAGAAGGTGTAGCACGACAAGTCTAACTAGTTACTATGTAAATTAGTAATATTTGTACTTATTTCACCGTCAGTTTACCCTTTTCTTCTCGTGACGTTTCGACGGCTATCAGCAATCGTCTTCAGACGACTACCGCTAGATGGCGACACGGTAGTCATTCTACGCAGACGTCACTCTAGTGTGTGCCCCCGCGGCCGCGTCATGGGTGGCCCTTCAGGAGATCATTGTAGATATGCGAGGGTCGGCATCGAGTCATGCTGTCTTTGGTTTTTCTTATCCATATCGCTTCTTTGATGCTTCTTGTTCTCCAGTCCGACTCTCTGTCTACACATTTGCCCCCCCCAGTCTACTTTGTGATTCTGTTTAGTCATGTGATTTGTGATCACTGATTTATGCACCTCTTTTTCCGATGTTTTTCTGTTGCTTCGGGTGTACGGTCTGCTAGCCGATGCTTTTTCAGCGTCTTCTTTGTGTTCTTTGATGTGGTTTCCTAGAGTTCGTTTCGTTTCTTTGATGTATGTGGCATCACAGTTCTTACACGCTATGGAATGCACCCATTCACACATCTTTTGTGGTTCGACTATGTCCTTTGGTCTTACAAGTGACCTCTTGATGCTGTTGTGAGGCTTCGTTCCTGTATTCACATTGTATTTCTTCATGATCCGTGATGAAGTTTCGGATAATCCTTGGACATATGGAAGTACCACCACGCCTTCGCTCTTGTCTTTTTCCAATGTCTTTTTCCTGATGTTATCTTCCTTCTTTGTTTTCATCTTTATCTATACTGTTGATATGGTCCATTGTGGATACCCGCATCTCGTTAGAGCTTCCTTGATGTGTTCTCTCTCTTTCTGTTTATCTGCCTCCTCTGTCACAAGTGTTTTGCATCTGTCTAGTAACGTACGGATCACTCCCATCTTCTGGTGTAATGGATTGGAAGTTTTACCTCTCCCCCATCTAGCGGTAGTCGTCTGAAGAAAACTGCTGATAGCAGCCGAAACATCACCAGAAGAAAATGGTAAACTGACCTTAAAAAAAGTAAAAATATTACTCATTTGAACCATCCAGTCTGATGAACATCGTCACTCATAGTTACTATGTAATCGCTCAAGAAACGGTGGTCGATTCAGTGAATGTCGTTGTCCGAGAAATGTTGGCAGATCCATTTGATGTTCTTCCTCCTTCTTACGGTGCCGCTCCCACGACTGCACACGGATAACACCACATTAACATGTATGAATGACTCATAACATAACAAACAACAATCAAGTGTGCAGCTTGATAAATAGGGCAATCCAAAACAGCTTTGAGATGGAGAGATTGTGTGTGGATGTCCGTGCGTGCGTGCGTTCGTGCGTGTTATATGGAAGTTAGATCAACGATGAACATTGATGTCAAGATCACGTGAACAAAATGCATGATAAATATGTTGCACTTTAACAACGAGTGCAATTGGCGGCAACACGAAGCACTCACCCATTCGTTAGTTTCTGCGCCTTTGTGAAGCTTGTCAGGTTGCCCTGGTCGGTTGAGCTCTGCGAAATTTCGAACGACTACCCAGTTCTACAATATTATCCGAGCCAAAACAGCATGTACAAATGTCACTATTCCTATTTTCTATTTTCACGCAAAGTCAATCTCGACATATAATAGGCTAACATTTTAAAGGAAACACTGGGAGGTGGGTCAATAGATTCCTATGCACTTTAATTTAGCGGGTGAATTTTGACGGAGAAAGCCCAATTGTATTCCCGATCTTCTACTAATAAAAATTCTCAGTACCTGTACATAGAAGACTGCCACTGTCAGATTATTCGTAGATGACTGTATCTTTAAATATCCTTGGACGTAAGCAAATTATTGCGAAACAAACAAGAATACATTGATGCTATCAGTTGTACGGAGGAAATATGGGTCATGGAATGTAACAATTAAAAATGTGACTTTAATGTCATCTTCAAAATATCCCATTATCTTCAACTTTACGCTTCAGAATTAAACACACAGACAAACAAACAACCATCCAAACAAACAGACAGACAGATAAATAGACAAACGTATGAACAGTCGTCAACTTATAATATATAAAGCTAATCACATACCCGCACGCACGCAATCACGCACGCACGCACGCACGCACGCACGCACGCAAGCACGCACGCACGCATGCATATACGCACGAACACACACAGACACACACACACACACACACACACACACACACACACACACACACACACACACACACACACACACACACACACACACACACACACACACACACACACACACACACACACACACACACACACACACACACACACACACACACACTTACAATATTGTCAAAGTTTCCCATCGCTTTGCTGATGACGTTCATCCTTTGGACATCGTAGGCATCCTGCTGGTGGATCCCTGGAGACGTCATCATGGACTCGCCGCGATCCTGCCAGTACCTGTGTCCCTTGGGTCGTGGTGTGCCGTAGGGCCAAACCGCCTCATTCTCATCCAGTGGCGTAGCGGTAGAACGATGCCACCTCCTCTTCTGTACGATGTAGACGACCAGGACGGCGACCATCGCGAAGAAGACGACGCCCAACACAGTTCCAATGGTGATTGACAGGACTGCCACTCCTGTTGTGTGGACAGGTCACAGTAGTGCCATTGTTGGTTACATTGAACAACTCAAGCTCTAAAAACTTGCTTATATATATATATATATATATATATATATATATATATATATATATATATATATATATATATATATATATATGAGGCACGGTAAATCCTGCGTGCCTACCAGTACAAAATCGTAACGAAATCAGGACAAACGAAATGTCACATTACCTGATTTGTTCGGTGGTTTCAATGGCGTTTCTGAAAGCAAAGACATAGCTACATAGAGTTACCCAACATTACAATATATACAGCATCAATACGTGTAGTGTCTTTGTCACAGGCACCCGACAAGTACTAATGCTTTTGCATAATATGCAAACTATGCTGCAGTACCCGTGATTGTTTCAGAATATTGCATATAATTGGCTACATTCATTGCAATCGTCATTATACAGTTTCATTATATCCTTGTGATCGTTTCTGCTCAAAACTTACCAAAATCGCAAACTTACCAGAGAAGATTACGCTGTCACGTTTAATCTCAAACGGTTCACTTTTTTCTTTGGCGAAGTTCGTCATTGTATTCTTTATATCACTCAGTTTGTATTCCTTTCTCAGCACCAGTTGATAGGTTACAATCACGCTGCCTTTGCTGTGGGTGCAGAGCAACAGAAATAAGAGTATGGTTGTCTCAGTAGATACATTTTCACAACACATCAAATGATTTGCTAACAGTAAATTGTAATTGTTCATTCAGCAGACGTTATCAATTATTATTCAGAGGTGAACACTTCACCACAGTGAGCATATCGGTTGATATCGTGCGCATAACTGTTCGTGTTTGTACAATTGTTCGGTGTATATGTGTGCTTATCAGCAGTAAAGCCACAAGGGACTACATGAAACGAACCTGAAAGCGACTTGAGCGACCGCTAACACGTCGCTGCCAAACACGTTGTGTACCTATAATCGAAAAACAAATAGGTAATTCCCAGAATTTTTTTTTGTATTTACATCTTGTTGAAATAAACTGATGTGTAATTATTTAATCTACTACAACATTTAATATTATCATACCAGTATAAACAGGTACATTTGCAATGCATAATTCCATAAGAAAACTGGAAATATATAAACAAACATTTAATGAACTGTGGTAACTTATATATAGGTAAACAAAGCGAACAGGCCACTTTTTTATTAAAGAAATTAACATAATATAATATGTTACAACGAAGGCCATCACAACGATATGATATTTCAAGTGATACCTACCATTGACTTGAGTTGGGTCATCATCATCCTATACGACGAGGTTGAATCGTCGGCAAGTTCTGGGTTGAACTCTTTGTTTGAGATAGTGAATATTCCATAATATGTGAAGTAAGTCTCTGTAAAAAAAGACATAAAATATCAATAAAATAAAACATTCTATGCTATAATAACACACCAAATATATATCCAAAAACAATTTAATTAATACGGTAATGATAATTATATATGCAGTGATACGTAGATGTTCGTACGTAGGTTTGTACCGGGGATAAGAACATATTTGTATAAAGACATATCAACATAATTACACTAGGAATTGTTGGTGCATACGTAGGAGAAGCAATTTCACAAAAAAATTAAATGTACGTGAAACAACGTCATTAGTGGTTCTTACTTATTGCCGTCGGGGTCCTTGCAGTTGCTGTACCCGTGGCTGTCGGTGTTGCTGCAGTTGCTGTACCCGTGGCTGTCGGTATTGTTGCAGTTGCTGTGCCCGTTACTGTCGGTGTTGCTGCATTTGCTGTACCCGTGGCTGTCGGTGTTGTTGCAGTTGCTGTATCCGTGGCTGTCGGTGTTGTTGCAGTTGCTGCACCCGTGGCTGTCGGTATTGTTGCAGTTGCTGTGCCCGTGGCTGTCGGTGTTGTTGCAGTTGCTGTGCCCGTTACTGTCGGTGTTGCTGCATTTGCTGTACCCGTGGCTGTCGGTGTTGTTGCAGTTGCTGTGCCCGTAGCTGTCGGTGTTGTTGCAGTTGCTATGCCCGTGGCTGTCGGTATTGTTGCAGTTGCTGTGCCCGTTACTGTCGGTGTTGCTGCATTTGCTGTACCCGTGGCTGTCGGTGTTGTTGCAGTTGTTGTGCCCGTGGCTGTCGGTGTTGTTGCAGTTGCTGTGCCCGTGGCTGTCGGTGTTGTTGCAGTTGCTGTGCCCGTGGCTGTCGGTGTTGTTGCAGTTGCTGTGCCCGTTACTGTCGGTGTTGCTGCATTTGCTGTACCCGTGGCTGTCGGTGTTGTTGCAGTTGCTGTGCCCGTAGCTGTCGGTGTTGTTGCAGTTGCTGTGCCCGTGGCTGTCGGTATTGTTGCAGTTACTGTGCCCGTGGCTGTCGGTGTTGTTGCAGTTGCTGTGCCCGTGGCTGTCGGTGTTGTTGCAGTTGCTGTGCCCGTGGCTGTCGGTGTTGTTGCAGTTGCTGTGCCCGTTACTGTCGGTGTTGCTGCATTTGCTGTACCCGTGGCTGTCGGTGTTGCTGCAGTTGCTGTACCCGTGGCTGTCGGTGTTGTTGAAGTTGCTGTACCCGTAGCTGTCGGTGTTGCTGCAGTTGCTGAACCCGTGGCTGTCGGTGATGCTGCATTTGCTGTACCCGTGGCTGTCGGTGTTGCTGTAGTTGCTGTACCCGTGGCTGTCGGTGTTGCTGCAGTTGCTGTAGCCGTGGCTGTCGGTGATGCTGCATTTGCTGTACCCGTGGCTGTCGGTGTTGCTGTAGTTGCTGTACCCGTGGCTGTCGGTGTTGCTGCAGTTGCTGTGCCCGTGGCTGTCAGTGTTGCTGCATTTGCTGTACCCGTGGCTGTCGGTGTTGTTGCAGTTGCTGTACCCGTGGCTGTCGGTGTTGCTGCAGTTGCTGCACCCGTGGCTGTCGGTATTGTTGCAGTTGCTGTGCCCGTGGCTGTCGGTGTTGTTGCAGTTGCTGTGCCCGTGGCTGTCGGTGTTGTTGCAGTTGCTGTACCCGTGGCTGTCGGTGTTGTTGCAGTTGCTATGCCCGTGGCTGTCGGTGTTGTTGCAGTTGCTGTGCCGGTGGTTGTCGCTGTTGCTGCAGTTGGAATGGTCATAGCAGTTGGAGTGGTCGTTATTGTTGGGGTGGTCATCGTTGTTGGAGTAGTCGTTATTGTTGGAGTGGTCATGGTAGTTGGTATGGTCGTTGCTGTTGTTGTTGTTGGAATGGTCGTTGTAGTTGGAATGGTCATTGAAATGTGGTCCCCTGTTCCTATTTGTGCGTTTGTGACAGCGACAATCAGCACCACTATGACTAGGGGTCCCTTCCTATTTATTCTCTGGTTCGTCATTTCCATTTGTCCTGTAACATCCAGCACGGCTATTCATTGCGGCGATACAACTGTAGAATTTAAATTCCTACGTAGTGTTATCACACATCCAAAACGTAAATTTTGGAACCTACATTTCCAAATATATCTAATTACATTGACTGACTGACAGAAGATGACTAAGAGAAAAAGGCGAAGATTGACGGCCAGGAACTTTATTAAATTAAACAGGATAAATACAAAGTATATATATATATATATATATATATATATATATATATATATATATATATATATATATATATCAATTGGCGGTTAAGCAGCAGTCTGGCGTGACGTTTTTGTAAGGGCCTTTTGCCTTGTGGCCAAACGGGCTTTAATACTATGAAGTACCAGGAACTTTATCGGAAAAATATGATGTATATATACAAAGAATACAACTAACTTACCTGATCCTTGAACTGAGTATGCTTAGCCTTTAAGATTTATTTTCACAACACAGGAAACCAGGAAATTAAGATTAGATTAAATTGAACTGTCGAAACGATACTGATAGAAAATATTTTCATCAAAAAAGTTACGACACGAAGCTGTAATAACAGAACTGTGTAGATTGAATACTGAAAGTACATTGTCAGACAGACAGGCAGACATACATACATACAGACAGAAAGACAGACAGAGGTTGTTTATTTATCTAATCATGCTTCACATACGTACATGCACATAGTGTTGTGATTAGAACATCAGAATTTTAATTGGCAGAACCCTGGGTCAAATTCCATTGCTGCCTTTTCGAAGCTTGGGCAATTTCGTTCAACCCACGTTGCTCCTGTGCACTCAGCTGTATGAATGAGTACCTGACTATAGACAGTGACGGGATTCCAGTGGTGGAATTATTAGAACGAACAGTTTCGCAATTGCAGCGTGGCTGGAAGCTTTAATAAAAGTTGAAATGGTGTTTGTGTGAACAGGCCTGCTGTGGGAAAAGTATGTCGCGCTCTGAGTAACGATTGGAGGCTTCCACATAGATATTTCTCTATCTGGGACAGTTGTGAGCAGCATCGCATAATTCCTCTGGCTCCAGACCCGTCCTCGAATGTTGTCCGTGAACATTTGTTGTGGTCTTCCTCGTTTTCTGCCGCCTTTGTCCGTGCCTTGTAATATTTCTTTGGCAAATGTGTTGTGTCTGGTTGTATGACCAAACCATTGGAGTTTTCGGCGTTTTACTGTGGCCAAAAGCGGTTCTTATGGTCCTGCGGCTTCGTTGATGGCTTGTATTACTAATATATTTGGTATATGGTCTTTGTAAGAACTGTTCAGGATTCTTCTGAAGAAATACATCTCAAATGCGGCTAGTCTTCTTTCGGACTCGGATTTCAGGGTCCAGCTTTCGCATCCGTATGTCAGCACTGACACAACCAAACTTTTATAGAGTCGTATCTTTGTTGCCGTTTTTATGTTGTTGTTGCTCCATATCTTCTTGAGTTTTGCTATAGCTGGTGTTGCCAGGTTTATCCGTGTGCGTATTTCCTCTGTGGAGTCGCCCTCAGAGGAGATGATCGACCCGAGGTACTTGAATGATTTTACTTCTTCGATGCGTTCTCCATTCATTAATGTAGTACTTCTTGGCGCTATTCTGCTGTTGACCACAATATTGTTATTTTCTGCGCTTATTCCCATTCCGTAAGCACGCGCTCTGCTTTCCAGTGTTATTGTAAGTTCTTTTAGCTCCTCCTCTGTTCCAGTGATTACGTCAATGTCATCTACGAGTCGGAGGTTGTTGATGTCTCTTCCGTTTATCGATATCGTGCCATTGAAGTTGTCTACAGCTTCTTGCATGATATTTTCAAGGTATAAGTTGAACAGCACTGGCGACAAAAGACATCCCTGGCGTACTCCGTCCGATGTTCGAAACGACTGTCCAAATTCTCCTTCGTGTAACACTGCACTCGTTGATGATCCATACAGCGATTCGAGTAGTGTCACTAGTCCTTCGTCAATGTTTTATCTTCGCATTACTCGCCATAGTCCCTTGTGCCACACACGATCAAATGCCTTTTTGAAGTCGATGAAATTGTGATTATAGGTCTTGATTGTGATCAACGTGTTTCTCGATTAACAGTCTTGTGTTGGAGATTTGTTCGGTTGTGCTTCTTTTCGGCCTGAAGCCTGCTTCTTCTTCTGACAGCAGTTCTTCTGCTTTGCCTTTAAATCTGTTGAGTATGATTCTTAGCATTATTTTACTGGGATGGCTGATCAGACTTACAACAGCGTAAGTTCCCTTTCTTTGGTATCATTATTATGAGCGATTTTCTCCATTCTTCTGGCCAAGTCTTGGTTTCCCAAATATGTTGGCATATGATCATTAATGCGTCTATCATTGCCTCCCCTCCATGTTTGATAAGTTCAGCTGGTACGTTGTCTACGCCGGGGGATTATTTTGTCTTCAACATTCGGATTGCCTCTTCTACTTCTGCTCGGAGAATGGCCGTGCATACATACATACATACAAACATACATACATACATATACACACATACATACATACATACATACATACACACATACATACATACATACACATACATACACACATACATACATACATACATACACACATACACACATACATACATATACATACATACACACATACGTACATACACACACATATACATACACACATACATACATACATACACACACACATACGTACATACATACATACATACATACATACATACATACATACATACATACATACACACATACATACATACATACATACATACATACACACCTACATACACACATACATACACACATACATACATACATACATACATACATACATACACACCTACATACACACATACATACACACATACATACATACACACATACATACACACATACATACACACATACATACACACACATATACATACACACATACATACACACATACATACATACATACATACATATATACATACATACATGCATACATACATACATACATACATACACACATACATACACACACATATACATACACACATACATACATACATACATACATGCATGCATGCATGCATGCATGCATACATACATACATACATACGTAAACAAGTACGCAAGTATAACACTGTTTCTCATTTGGCATTAACTAATTGACCACAGCTCTGCTACGGGGGACCCACCGATACATGTAGGGTTGGTGTTCTGCTGTGCCAAATTGGCAATGATTATATTATGTTTTATTAATAGTTGGCTACGCGAAACATACGTGTTGGATGTTATCTCTTCCGGTGCACTGTACCTGTACAAAACCTGGAGCACCGCGGTAGGTAGTTGATTAACAGTAATCAGTGAACGAATCTTCCCTAAAGTCATTCAACCAGCCAAGGCATACGAGCGACAAACCTATGAGGGTTTTTATGTTTGGTCCCAGGCAGACCTGTTTGGTCTAACTCCAACTAAGTTTCTATATGAAGCATTCAAACATTCTTAAATCGATGCGCGAAAGCTATCCATTCGTATAATTATATCACTGTACACTGACATGTACTCGTGTATTCTGTTGAATTAATTGAAACAATCAGAATTAACGAATGCCGCCAGAGGGCAGGTTAATCATTGTGCCTTAATGCAACATTCAAAATTGCCTGAAAATAGGACACAGGCATGAAGCATGGAAGGCAGTGGACATGCCTCCACCGTTTGGCTAAAAAAAATTCCCGTATTTTTCCGCTGTGACACTACATGGAATCATGGGTGACTATGCTTGTCCCCCTTGGCCTTAGCCTTGGCCTTGGCCTTCCCCTTGCAAGAACCTCTATAAGCCACTGATGGAAGGTCTCGTGGCTTCTGTGGGCATGCTCCAAACATGCTCCAAACAGCTCTCCGTCCATGGCTAACACATGAGTGTTTTTTATACTAGTGCGTGACAAGAGTGCGCTACGCATAGATGAACATGTTTTTGGACTCAACCACTCAATGACGTCCTTGTCAACTTGCCATCTGGAGCTTGTTGGCTTGGATGACAATCTTGTTCAACATTCTTGTTATACACGGGTCACTTAGTATATCGTGTCGTGTACGTAATCGGTGTCACAATTCAGTTTCATTCCTTCAGAATGGCTCAAGTTCGGCGACAGATTGAGTGACAAACTAAGTTCGAGATGGCGGAAGCACAATACCAGGACCATATCAGTTGTTTGATAGAGAGAGAGGAAGGCGCATTCGGACATGGTTGTTGTCGTTATGTGAAATAGAAGAAACCAAGGTGAAGGACGCTTCCGAATTCGCGCGAGATCTGAGCTTACAGAGCGCTAACTAGCGTCGAACTAAGAAGCTTCTCCCTTTCACAGTGCAGTTATGCCGGGATAACTTCTCCCGAAACATTAGCGGAATAGCTAATCCGGACTAAATAGCTTTTATAGTGGTTTTCTCCCGGCATAACTCGACTTATTCCGGACTAACTTCTCACCGTGAAAGCGGCTTAAGAGAAAAGTCGCCACCTTCTTGTCTGTTGAAACGTTGCAGACATCGGAAGAAAAATCTATTTTTTTAGATGTGACAATATCTACAATTACATGGTTGTGTTAAAAATACAACACATAAGGTCATTGCACCAAATCCGACTCAGAATTTTTTTTATGACGTAGGGTCTACGTCTCAAAGATAAAAAGATAATTCCGCAGAGAAATAGTGTATAGTTATGCGAACACCTCCTATGCGTCACTACGATTAACTCGGACACCAACAACTCACGGTGTCTCGACAACTAATTTGGACCTAATGAAACAAATTCCGGACGAAGTAAAGGATCCGCCTATGATATACATGAGTCATACTCGCATTTTAACTCACCGTTTCAAGCGCGAAATACAACGTCCCTGTCGAGTTTTTCTTGCCGATTTAAAATATCTGGCGGACGATACGAAACTGGAAGAAACTGCCTCGTAGTAGCGCCTACTGCCGCGACCTGACTCGTAGTAGCGCCTACTGCCGCGACCTGACTCGTAGTAGCGCCTACTGCCGCGACCTGACTCGTAGTAGCGCTTACTGCCGCGACCTGACTCGTACGTGTATCAGAACTACGTCACATTTATTCTGATTGGTGACTAACTGTTGTGATAGATCTTTAATCAACCGTATCAACAGATTCCCTTTTCACACCCAGATTGGCAGGTTGCCTGTAGCAGGTTGCGGTTATTGCACAATCTGCTCATGTCAAGATATCTATGCCATAATCTCCAAACTGGACCAGTTTGTGGTTTTCTGTTATGATCTCATCGCCATATAGATCCTTGTTCGATAAATTCTGGTTGTATGTACATGTTTCTAGTACTTGTGCTTGGGGGGGGGGGGCATTGGGCCTTGGCCTTTTGGCTTTCAGATAATAATTGTTTTCGATAATAATCTGTTGCACCGCTACAAGGTAGCATGGCAAAGTGACAACCTTTCTAAAGTTCTAAAGGACACAGAACGTATATTGTTTAGTATTGACTTATACTAATATGTGTGTGTGTCACTGTATTAACCGCTGTTATGCTTGTATTAATTTACCATCTATACCCGATATGACCTGTTTTAACATCGTTTATAAATACAACGTTGACAATACAATATTAATAACTACTACGGGATTTGCCTTATTGTGTAGCGTCTGCTAAAGATCATGTTAGTATGCAGTTAATTAGTTAGTAAGACGTCGCTAAAGAAATGGTGGTTGATTCGCTCAATGCCGTTGTCGGTGAAATGTTGGTCGTCCACATTGTCCGTGTCTCATTACTGCGCCGATCTCCTCATCTGCACAAATATATCACCACATTTTAAAAATCGTACATGCACACTTATTTTGCGACAAATAGTTGAAATCATAATATCTGGTCTGGGCCAATACAACAAATTGAGTGTTCGTGAACAAACTGCATGTAACACAGACACACGCTATAATATAGAGGGACCCAAAATTTCGTTTGCACCGGGAAAACAGACATACGCCGTGTGATTGAATTGCGCAGTAACTTTTATCAAATGATTGCCCCAATGTGTATAAGCAATTTAGCGCACATATGTAATAAAACTATAATTTTATTTCTGACCGGTTTGATACTTTTACTGTCGCCAGTTCATAATGAATAATATATTAACAGCGTTTTTCGAAGTGTTTTGTACCACGTGCTGCCATCTGGCGAACGCAAAATCGCCTCTAAAAGAGGGAGTGCCCTTAACTCCACACCAGTAGCGACACATAGTGAATGTAATGTAAATCACTCACGATTTCACCACTGCCACAATTTATATTTGATGTGCAAATTCTGTACATCGTCAAACACACACACACACACACACACACACACACACACACACACACACACACACACACACACACACACACACACACACACACACACACACACACACACACACACACACACACACACACACACACACACACACACACACACACACACACACACACACACACACACACACACACACACACACATATGCATATATATATATATATATGCATATATATATATATATGCATATATATATATATATGCATATATATATATATATGCATATATATATATATATATATATATATATATATATATATATATATATATATATATATATATATATATATATATATATATATATATATATATATATATATATATATATATATATCATTTGGACATTGTATGCATCATGCAGGTGGACTCCCGGATACGTCATCATAGAGTCACCGCGATCCTGCCAGTACATGTGTCCCTTGACATATGGTGTGCCGTTGATTGGCCTCTCCTCACTCTCCTCGAATGACGGAACTGTCGAACAAGGCCTCCTCCTCCTCCTCCTCGTCTTTACGATGTAGATGACCAGGATGGCGACCATAGCGAGGAAGACGACGCCCAAAGCAGTCCCAATTGTGATTGCCAGAACCGCCACTCCTGCTGCGTGGATACGTGACGTTGTTACATGCAACGCATATTGGACAACTCAATCAGTACAATACACCCACTTGTTTATATCACCAATCCAAAGATCCACGCTAAAATAGGTCTCCACTTTATTACATATTTCAGAAAAAAAATTATATCAATGTTCTTGTGACAAGCAGTGGTCACTAAATACTGATATATTTCACGTGGCGACTAGCCGAATAGTGCAGGAACTTATCTGCAAGGTACATTAAAAGGTTGGTGTTTGTGATAAATGCACATAATTTACGTATGGAAATATAGTACAGTTTCCGCCTGTACAAAATTGTAAAGTAAAATATCGCATTACCTGATTTCTTCGACGGTCTTAACGGGGTTTCTGAAAACAAAAACAAAAATACATAGAGCTACTCATCTTAACAATACCAGGCATATCATAGTAAAATGATGTCTTTGTTACAGGGATTTGACAAGTATTATTGCAAACTATGCAAAATATCCATATTTATTTCAGAATTTTGCAACTAATTGACTGCATTCGTCGTCATGATATCTTTGAAAAATTATATAACAATCCTTTCTAAAAGTAAATGAAAACGCAAGCTTACTCGAGAGGTTTATGCTGTCGAGATTAATCACAAACGGTTCACGGTTGTCTTTGGCATAGTTCTTCAGTTTATTCTTCAGATCACTCAACGTATATTCTTTTCTCAGAATCAGTTGATAGGTCACAATCACGCTGCCTTTGCTGCGGGTTCAGTGCAATAGAAAAGACGAGAATGGGTTGCATCAATAAATGTGTTCTTAGTATATCGAATTTACTATCAGTAAATTGCCTATATTCCTGCAGCATACATTACGAAATAGTGTTCAAAGTTGAACTGTGCATAGCACAGTGAGCATATCGATTTATATACCATGCTTGTGTGGTTGGTTTTTGTTTGGTTTTGTGCGTGCGTGCATGCATGCGTTCGTTCGTTCGCTCGTTCTTTCGTTCGTTCTTTCGTTCGTTCGTTCGCTCTTTTATCCACGTGTGCGTGCGTGCGTATGTGCATGCGTTCATTCATGTGTGTGCGTACGTGTGCGTGTGATCTGCAATAACACTAGTAGCCAAGCCAGAAGCTATTACGATACGTACCTGAAAATTACTTGACAGGTCATTCTCAGAATTTACATTTCTTATATTTATGAATATACGTGCGTATTTAACAAGATTGAACAAGATTTAGCAAGACTGCCATCCAAGGCAAAGGTCCAGATGGTAAGTGGACAAGGAAGCTATTGGCTTATCGAGAGTACAACATTTTTCATCTATGTATAACCCGCCCTCCTGAGATTCACGCTGCCAGCTGTTACACAATATGTAGACAATTTGTTCCATTCATTTGTTGTTCTCTATGAGAACGAGTATTTCCTGATATGCAATCTACACGGATCCTTTACTAATCTTTCTTGAGTGAGAAAAACATATTTCTATCAATATTTTCATATATATTTAATATCTTAAAAACTTCAATTTGATCTCCTTGTCTCTAGGTTTGTTAAACTACATTATTTTAGGCGTTCTTCATAGCTAAGGTCTCTCAGTTCTGGAATCAGTTTAATTGCTCTCCTATGTATTTAAACTGTTAGCAGGAATGCCTTCTAAACCACAATGATGTAAACTGTGTAAAGGTTACGGAGGTCCTGTATTTTACATTTCTGGCTTGACGTAATTTAAATGCCTGTGTGGTATTGATATGTTTTCCTTGCATATGTCGTATGATACCTACCACTGACTTGACTTTTGTCAACATGTCCTCCTTATAATAAGACGAGGTTGAGTCGTGGGCGAGTTCTGAGCTGTACTGTTTGTTTGAGATAGTGAACATTCCATAATAGATGAACAAATCAGTCACTATAAAAAGAGAACAATATAAATAAAAGCTTATGTGACAGTGGGCGCATAAAGGATTTTATGCTGGATAACAGGGCAAGAAATGTGACATGTGGTTATTACACATAACTCGTGGCGGGATAATGAAACCGTGCAGCAGGGATTATATGCGAACGATGGTGGCGAGAGCGTCCGCCTAATTACTCCCATGCGCGGAGTGATACAGAGCACTATCTAAAGAGCCGCGTGGCCTAGATCCGCTCTCACTTGTTCAAATTTATTTGGTCAACGTGAAACATTTCGCTCTACAAAATCTGATGCTAGAAGTGTGATTTCTGTTTAAAATGCGTTATTGCTGGTACGACGTTTGTTATGCTGAAACAGTAATTCTTTAAATATTTGCGTTCTTGTCGATGTCGTGCATACACCATTGTTCCGACTCTCTCATTTAAAGTACACATGACTTGTGGTACTTCCGGCCTCTGTTGTCATATATAGGCTTCCCTGTCTCGAAAGACAATAGGTTATGCGCCTGGAGAGTCAGTGGTTGGTGGGACAGCGCCTGCTGTGGCATTGCAAACCAATTCTGGAGTGACAGTCCTTTTCACATATTCGGCCGATGTAGGCCGATGGCGGAACTGGTGCGCTGTTTTCACGATCCTTTCGTTGTTGTCTCCTCTCCATCCAGGTTGTGTTTCGCTTCTCCTCGCTGGCCTTCACTCCCTCACGCACTCTCACTCGCCGTATCCCGCGTTCTACGGTAGTTGTCTCCCAGCGACGCTCGCTGAGGAGAACATACATGTTGGGAGTGTTTGCCAGCTAGATCACTACTGTGTTGGGGATGTGATCCAACCATTTAATGCCAAGGATGCGCCTGAGGCAACGTAGGTGAAATGTGTTTAGACGATGCTCCTGCTTGGCATATATGGTTCATGTCACACTGCCGTACAGCAGGATGCTGAGGACACGGGCCTTGTACACTTGAACCCGAGTGTTCAGTGTGAGTTCGCCGTTTCCCCACACTCTAACTCTTTTTCCGATGCGTTTGTTGATCTCGACATCGGCAGGTTGCTGGTGATGGTTGAGCCAAAGTAGATGAAGTCTTTGGTGTGCTCGTTGATGTTGATGGGTGGAGCATTGCGGACATCCTGACCCATGATGTTCGTCTTCTTGATACTGATAGTTAGGCCAAATTCTTTTCACGCATCAGCAAACCTGTCTATCAGTCTCTGAAGGCTCTCTGCGGAGAGGGACGTAAGTTCAACATCCTCTTTGCTTTTAGGCGGGCTAGATTGAAAAGCTTGCCGTCCGATCTGGTGTGGATGTAGATGCCATCTTCAGAGGTTCTTGCTACATGCCAGTGCGTGGTCAGTGTTACAGTCCGCACTGTGAAAACTGCGTATGTTGAGCACACTGTTGGGGGAATTTCGTCTGGTAATGACGAGGTCCAACTGATGTCATTGAGGGGATCTGTGGTTTTTCCATGAGACCCTCTGACGGGGTTTGTCTTGGTAGAATGTGCTTGTAACGCAGAGGTTGTGGTAAGAGCACAGCTCGAGCAGATGCTGTCCGTTTTCATTCATTTTCCCAGTGCCACAGTGTCCAAGGCAGGTAAGCCATGAATCATGGTCGTAACCGACCCAGGCATTGACGTCCCCAACAAGAACAGGTGTTCAGAGTGGGGGACGCTGTTGATGATGGAGTGGAGTTTTCATAGAACAGAGGAGGGGAGCAGAGTGTTGGCGCGAATATGCTCAGCAAGTTCACTGAGCCTGATGCTGTAGACAGACGGAGGGACAGAATGCGTTCTGATCCATTTGTTGGTTGTTCGGTTGTGCTGAGCAGGGAGTGCTTGACGGCAAACCCCACTTCATGTAAACGGGGATCATGGGTTAGTTTTCCTTGCCAGAAGAAGGTGTAGTCTTTCTCTCGCAGTGATACGTTGGCTGCAAGGCGTGTCTCCTGAAAAGATGCGATGTCCACGTTGTGTCTACTGAACTCTCTATCGATGATAGCTGTCTTCCTTGCACCTTCAATCCGCGTGAGGACACATGGTCCTGACGTTCCAGCTTGCAATTCGAAGGGCTGGCACCGTCTTAACATTTTGTTTTGTTTATCTTGGTGCAATATTTCAGTCCACTTGTCAGGCGAAGACCCTAAGCTCCAAACACCCATTGAAACAGGTGGACCTTGGCGTGACAGCACCTTAACTGACAGGGGGCTGCCCGGCTTCACTGTCCAGTGAGATACAATGAACTCTCCCACCGTCGAAGGCAACCCGTGGCGTCCGTTTCTCTACGCCAATCGATATAGACTCATAACCCGTTAACTGCTGCCTTCCGTGTTGTGCAGTCGCGGTGAGGCGACTATGGAGTGACACTCTCCGTGGCGCATGCCTGGGCGAGATGTTTGGAGGTCCTGGGTTGCCCAAGTGACAAGACCCTCCTCTCGGCCTCGTTAGTGGTATCCAAAGGAATGCAGAGCACGACGCTTGGCACCAGCTTGGCTGCAGGAGCTGCCGGAAGATTCCAAGAGTTGACATATGACCGTCTTAGAGGCTCCACTCCGAATTTTCTGTTTGAGTTTACTCCCATAGCCTTTGTCTCTCCCGAGACGCCCACAAGACAGTAGGGGTTTGTAATCAGAGTTTTCCGTCTCCTAGACTGAGTGCCAACCAAGGACAGTGAGCCCAATCTGCCCAATTCCCAGTTACACCGCTGAGTACCCGGTCGTGCTTGCGGCAAATTCAGTAAGAAAACAGGGGCATCACTTGAAGGTGTTGCCGCAGGAACAGTTGAGTAGGAGTGGCCATATGCATACACTAGCAACAAGCTGCAGGTACAGCGGCGATCACTATCGCTGGATAGGATAGGCTGTTTGTTGCGCTTCACTAGCCTTGACTGAGCGGGACGTAAGGCCCAGACCCCAGCACCCCCAACAGCATCTGTTGTAACAAACACAATTGTGGTAACCTCGTGTGCGGTACAAGCTATCCTCCGTTATTCTCTTTGTTCGACGAAGTAATTAACCTTTCGTGTGCCGTTCTTTCACAAACTTTCAACTGAAACATATCTGGGATCCATATCCGGTGTGAAAAATAACGAATTGCCATCGTGTTTCATACCCGCATATCACTTCTTAAGCAACGGTTTCATTGGACTTAAGCTATTTATCATCAACGTGTGTTCAGTATGGTAGTCTACATCTGTATTGTACGTACAACTGCACTCACTTTATGTTGTCAACAATATGTTGGTATCGTACGTTACCGAGACGCGAATGAACGTTTCGTTGTGTCTTGGATATTACGAATTAGTTAAATCTGACATGGATTTTAATAATAAAACCATACTATCTTGGTGTAGACTTAATTTCAGTTCTTTCCACAGTGAACCTGATTAAAATTAAATTTGAATTCAAAGTGACCATAGCCAATGACATTTTGAATTGGTTCTGTCCTTTAATCCTATGAATCTTTCAACATAAATACCTTGTCTTTCTGGCAAAATTGTCTGAGTGACACTGATGAATAAACGATTTGCAAAATTTTAATTGACCACATCCATCTTCAAATCTTGCCAAAACTTGAGCAGCATTTTCCTTTTCTTACGTGTTTTGCCATAGTAAAGACGTGCCATAAACAAAGATACACCGTACGAATTCACAACAGTTGAAAATGCATTCGTCGTGTGAAAGAGGTTTGCTAAGAAACCAAATTTTAGTCATTTTCTGCACTTCAAAATTTAGATGCACTTTCCTCAAACAGTTGCCCGATATTGTGGAAGTGTGCAGGTACATATATGTGTCAAACACATTACTAACATTAATATATGTATGCAAACAGTAAACAAACATTGACCAAAAAAAACACACACACAGGAATTAAAGCACCGAACCGTCATCAACACCCCCGAACACATTAACGCGATGTTGCAGCACGTTTATTGGTAATCGTGTACACAAGTCAATTCATTTTATTAGACCAATCCATTATAAATAAATTCATCATAATTTATAATTACACACTCACACAAAACTGAAATTAATACCAATTACTCAATTATATAATACCTACAATGTTTCCACTGACAAATGTGTACTGAATGTGAGAATAAGATATGCTGAAATATACCAAAAGATAATACAATGACGTACACATTGACTCCGTTTCTGTAGTTGCTTATCCGTTTGACCTTCTTCCACGAATATATTAAATACTATTTATGTACTAAGAAATCATAATAAAAAATAAGTGAAGCAACAACATCGAAACATTAAAAATGCATACTAGACCTTATTTAGACTTTATTTATGCCATACCTTATTTACCCTTATATAGTGTAACATACACCGACACCCTAGTATTAGAAAGCACTTTGTTAACAGCCATCAATCGTGGCTGAGAAAAGCCGGATACACGTGTTAGTGTAAGTACGTGCGTATGTACACATTTCGTGTATATGTGTTTATTTTGAAACTGATTGGTTGGATGTTTGTGTGCAGCATGCATATATAACATAACAAAGGGTTTAGAAGGTGTAGCAATACAAGCCCTTGAGAAGTACAAGTCTACCTAGTTACTACGTAAATTAGTAATATTTTTACTTATTTCACAGTCAGTTTACCTTTTTCTTCTCGTGACGTTTCGACTGCTATCAGCAATCTTCTTCAGACGACTACCGCTAGATGGCGACACGGTAGTCATTCTACGCAGACGTCACTCTGGTGTGTGCCTCTCACGTCCGAGCCCTGTGTGGCCCTTCAGCAGATCATCGTAGATGCTTGAGAGTCGGTATCGGCCCTCATATCGATTCATGCTGTCTTCGGTTTTTCTTATCCATATCGCTTCTTTGAGGCCTCTTGTTTTCCAGTCCAACTCTCTGTCTACAAATTTGGCTCCCTCCCAGTCTACTATGCATATCTTTTTCCTATATTTTTCTGTTGCTTCGGGTGTAGGGTCTGCCAGCCGGTGCTTTTTCAGCGTCTTCTTTGTGTTCTTTAATGTGGGTTCCTAGGGTTCGTTTCGTTTATCCGATGTATGTGGCATTACAGTTCTTACACTTTATGGAATACACCCCTTCACACATCTTTTGTGGTTCGACTATTTCCTTTGGTCTTACCAGTGACCTCTTGGTGGTGTTGTGAGGCTTCATTGCTGTATTCATATTGTATTTCTTCATGATCCGTGATATGGTTTCGGATAATCCTTGGATATATGAAGTACCACCATGCCTTCGCTCTTGTCTTTTTCTATTGTCTTTTTCCTGATGTTATCTTCCTTCTTTGTTTTCATCTTTCTCTGTACTGTAGTTATGGTCCATTGTGGATACCCGCATCTCGTTAGAGCTTCCTTGAAGATTCTTTCCATTTATTTTCCTCCTCTGTCACAAATGTTTTGCATCTGTCTAGTAACGTACGGATCACTCCCATCTTCTGGTGTAATGGATTAGTAGTTTCACCTCTCCCGCCATCTAGCGGTAGTCGTCTGAAGAAGATTGCTGATAGCAGTCGAAATGTCACGAGAAGAAAAAAGTAAACTGACTGTGAAATAAGTAAAAATATTACTCATTTGAACCATCCAGTCTGATGAACATCTTCACTCATATTTACTATGTAATCGCTCAAGAAACGGTGGTCGATTCAGTGAATATCGTTGTCCGAGAAATGTTGGCAGATCCCTTTGATGTTCTCCCTCCTTCTTACGGTGCGGCTCTCCACGACTGCACACGGATAACACCACATTAACATGTATGAATGACTCATAACACAACAAACAACAATCAAGTGTGCAGGTTGATAATTAGGGCAATCCAAAACAGATTTGAGATGGAGAGATTGTATGTGGATGTGCGTGCGTGCGTGCGTTCGTGCGTGTTATATGGAAGTTAGATCAACGATGAACAATGATGTCAAGATCACGTGAACAAAATGCATGATCAATGTGCTGCAATTTAGAAGCGAGTGCAATTGACGCCAACACGAAGCACTCACCCTTTCGTTAGTTTCTTCGCCTTTGCGAAGCTTGTCAGGTTGCCCGGGTTGGTTGTGCTTTGCGAAATTTCGAACGATTCCCCAGTTCTACAAAAGTTCACAAATATATATTATCCGAGCCAAGACGGCAGGTACAAATGTCACAATTCCTATTTTCCATTTTTACCGCAAAGTCATTCTCAACATAAAACGCAGGCTAACATTATAAGGGAACCACAATGAGGTGGGTCAATAGCTTCCTCTGCGATTTAATTTAGCGGATAGATTTTGACGGAGAAATATAAGAAACACCCGGTGTGCCGCAGATTACTGTGTTAGGCCAAATTGTATTCCCGATGTTCTACTAATAACAATTCTCAGTACCTGTACATAGAAGATTGCCACTGTCAGATTATTTGTAGATGACTGTATCGTTTAAAAAACCTTGGAAGTAAGCAAATTATTGAGAAACAAACAGGAAGACATTGATGCTATCAGTTGAAGGGAGAAGTTATGGGTCATGGAATGTAACAATTAAAAATGTGACTTTAATTCCATCTTCAAAATATCCCATTATCTTCAACTTTACGCTTCAAATCAAACACACAGACAAACAAACAAACAACCAACCAAACAAACAGACAAACAACCAACCAACCAAACAGACAAATAGACAAACGTGTGAACAGTCGTCAACGTATAATTCATAAAGCTAACCACATGCGCACCCGCACGCACGCACGCACGCACGCACGCACGCACGCACACACGCACGCACGCACGAACACACACTTACGATATTGTCAAAGTTTCCCATCGCTTTGCTGATGATGTTCATCCTTTGAACATCGTAGGCATCCTGCTTGTGGATCTCCGGAGACGTCATCATGGACTCGCCGCGATCCTGCCAGTACCTGTGTCCATTGGGTCGTGGTGTGCCGTAGAAGGGCCTAGCCTCCTCATTCCCATCCAGTGACGTAACTGTCGAACGATGCCACTTCCTCGTCTGTACGATGTAGAGGACCAGGACGGCGACCATCGCGAGGAAGACGACGCCCAACACAGTTCCAATGGTGATTGACAGGACTGTCACTCCTGTTGTGTGGACAGGTGACAGTAGTGCCATTGTTGCTTACATTGAACAACTAAAGCCCTAACAAACTTGCATATAATATATTATTATATATATATTATATATATTATATATAATATATATAATGTTTTGGTTATATATATATATATATAATATATATATATGCAATTTTTTAGTACTTCAGTTGTTCAATGTAAGCGCCTCATATATTTAAATATATATAAATATATATATATATATATATATATATATATATATATATATACATATATATGCATATATATGCATATATATATAATATATATATATATATATATATATATATATATATATATATATATATATATATATATATATATATCATGCGTGCCTACAACTACAAAATCGTAACGAAATCACTACAAACGAAATGTCACATTACCTGATTTGTTTGATGGTTTCAATGGCGTTTCTGAAAATAAAGACAAATCTACATACAGTTACTCATCATTACAACATCTACTGCAAAAATACGTGTAGTGTCTTTGTCATAGGCACAAGACAAGTACTAATGCTTTTTGCATAATATGCAAACTATGCTGCAGTACCCATGATTGCTTCAGAATATTGCATATAATTGGCTATATTTATTGCAATCGTCATTATATAGTTTCATTGGAAATTATATCATGGTGATCCTTTCTGCTCAAAAGTTAACGAAACCGCAACCTTACCAGAGAATATTACGCTGTCACGTTTAATCTCAAACGGTTCACTGTTGTCTTTGGCGTAGTTCGTCATTTTATTCTTTAGATCACTCAGTTTGTATTCTTTTCTCAGCACCAGTTGGTAGGTTACAATCACGCTGCCTTTGCTGTAGGTGCAGTGCAACAGAAATAAGAGTATGGGTTGTCTCAATAAATATATTTTCACACATCAGATGATTTGCTACCAGTAAATTGTAATTGTTAATTCAGAAGACGTTATCAATTATTATTGGTATACCACAGTGAGCATATCGATTGATAACTAACTATTTGTGTTTGTGCAATTGTTCGGTGTATTTGTGTGCGTGCAGTAAATACACAAGATACTCTATGAAACGTACCTGAAAGCGACTTGAGCGACCGCTACCACGTCGCTGCCAAACACGTTGCGTACCTATAATCGAAAAACAAATAGGTAATTCTCAGAAAGTAAATTTTTTTCAATATTTACGAAATATATAAACATTTAATGAACGGCGGTAACCTATATATATATATATATATATATATATATATATATATATATATATATATATATATATATATATATATATATATATATATATATATATATATATATATATATATATATATATATATATATATATATATATATATATATATATATAGGTAAAAAGAGAACAGGCCACTTTGTTATTAAAAAAAATTACATAATATAAGATATTCATCACAACCACTATGATATAAGCTACTTTGAAATGACAGGTAGTTCGAAGTGTTTGATCGTCTGGATATAAAACCACTTGCCATTGATATGTGTCCGTATATTTCAAGTGATACATACCACTGACTTGAGATTGGTCATCATCTCCTTGTATGACGAGGTTGAATTGTCGGCAAGTTCTGAGTTGAACTCTTTGTTTGAGATAGTGAACATTCCATAATAGGTGAAGTCAGTCTCTGTAAAACAGACAAAATACCAATACAAAAACTATTCTATGCTACAATGGATTTACATTTTCCAAAAAAAATATTATTGGAATGAGAGAATAACTGTTGTAGAATTAATACTTTAGCTTTGATTTAATATTCCACATTTAGTTTCTCATGTTGACCAATGCACTTAACCAATACATAAGTATTAATGAAGTAAACTGTGCACACATCATTTCCATCACATATTACATTCATTCATTCAATCAATCAACCATTCAATCAGCCAATTAACCAATCGATTGATCGACCAATCGATTTGTTTTGATTCAAACATATAAAAAAAATCATCAGCACAAAACGCGAGTGTGAATTTTTACGGAATCAAATTCCCTGTTAGAAAAAGAGTAAATACCAAATTAAAAACTTATAATTATCTATCCCCAAATCCTCAACATTTATTAGTTTAGGGCCATATTTGATTTAAGTCAAAGTCATTTCCAGCTGTGATACACAAATAGTGTGTATAAACATTCATACTCGTACATATATACGACCTAGATGAAAATAATAATATCACAAAACACCGTAACACCGATAGCTGTGGTTATATATCCAAAAAATATTTAAATGATACGGTAATGATAATTATATGCAGTGATACGTAGATGTTCGTACGTAGATTTGCACCAGGGATAAGAACATATTTGTATAACGACATATCAGCATAATGACACTAGGACATTTCAGTAATTTCACCAAAAACGCAAATGAACGTAAAATAACATGATTAGTGGTTCTTACTTATTGCCGTGACAGAGTCTGGGTCGACGGTGTAGTTCCCAAAACGGTCGTCTTTTGTGGCGTTTTTGACTGTGTCCAGTATGGTGGTCAAGGTGTTCGTGGCTGCTCCCTTCTGTATGGCCAACTCATAATTGACAACTATACTGCCCTCGCTGCAACCATGTGAAAACATGCATATACAGATTAATTATATACTTATACATTTATCTATTGTATATTCATATCTTGATGTTATAACTGACTGATTGCATATTAATAACACTAATTCTTATCAATGGTGTCGTTATTACCATCATTGTTATTTTAGTTGTCGTCACAACATTGTTGATTGATTACCATGTATCTATGTTACAGTACAATATAGGTGATGTTATAACCAACATTATGTTCACATGACCGGTCTTACCTGAATGTCACGTCGACTATGGCAAAGTTTCCTTTACCCAATGTCATCTCAAGAATAATGGTCAACTGGAAAGTAGAGATTGATGGCAAAGTAATACTATGTACCAGCTGTTTGAAACAAGGCACTGATCGCTTCCAACATTAGACATATACTCATTATACATACATGCATACATACATAGGTACATACTTACATACATACATACATACATGCATACATACATACATACATACATACGTACATACATACAAGCGCGCATGAAAAACAGCGATATATTTATCCAGCCGAGTACTCGTCCAATTGGCGTCATTGATGGCAACGGGGCGTTTAATGTGGTATTGAGGGTACTAAAGTCATTTTGAATAAAATAACATTGTGCTACTGTATTTTGTACCGAATTTTGCAATACAAAATTTCATTTTGGCAAACTTGTTTTAAATACGCAGAAGACAAATACGTCAAGAGCTGTGAAACTGAAGTAAATGTTACCGTGTAAACAACTGATGACTTGCGTCTCTTGTAGCCTTCCGATGTTTTGTCTGCCAGGTCAGGAATGTAATTAATATTAATCAGCCTTACGCTGACCACCACACGAGCCTGATCAGCAGGTGGGATAACGGTTGTCGGTGTAACTGCTGTGGCCGTGGATGTCGGTGACGTTGTAGTTGGTGTGGCCGTGGGTGTCGGTGACGTTGTAGTTGGTGTGGCCGTGGATATCGGTGCCGTTGTAGTTCGTGTGGCCGAGGATGTCGGTGCCGTTGTAGTTGGTGTGGCCGTGGATATCGGTGCCGTTGTAGTTCGTGTGGCTGAGGATGTCGGTGCCGTTGTAGTTGGTGTGGCCGTGGATATCGGTGCCGTTGTAGTTGGTGTGGCCATGGATGTCGGTGCCGTTGTAGTTGGTGCGGCGGTGGATATCGGTGCCGTTGTAGTTGGTGCGGCGGTGGATATCGGTGCCGTTGTAGTTGGTGTGGCTGATGATGTCGGTGCCGTTGTAGTTGGTGTGGCCGTGGATATCGGTGCCGTTGTAGTTGGTGTGACTGAGGATGTCGGTGCCGTTGTAGTTGGTGTGGTCGTGGATATCGGTGCCGTTGTAGTTGGTGTGGCGGTGGATATCGGTGCCGTTGTAGTTGGATCGGCGGTGGATATCGGTGTCGTTGTAGTTGGTGCGGCGGTGGATATCGGTGCCGTTGTACTTGGTGTGGCTAATGATGTCGGTGCTGTTGTAGTTGGTGTGTCCGTGAATATCGGTGCCGTTGTATTTGGTGTGGCTGATGATGTCGGTGCTGTTGTAGTTGGTGTGTCCGTGGAAGTCGGTGCCGTTGTAGTTGGTGTGGCTGATGATGTCGGTGCTGTTGTAGTTGGTGTGGCCGTGGATATCGGTGCCGTTGTAGTTGGTGTGGCTGATGATGTCGGTGCTGTTGTAGTTGGTGTGTCCGTGGATGTCGGTGCCGTTGTAGTTGGTGTGTCCGTGGATGTCAGTGCCGTTGTAGTTGGTGTGGCTGATGATGTCGGTGCTGTTGTAGTTGGTGTGTCCGTGGATATCGGTGCCGTTGTAGTTGGTGCGGCTGAGGATGTCGGTGCTGTTGTAGTTGGTGAGGCCGTGGATGTCGGTGCCGTTGTAGTTGGTGTGACTGAGGATGTCGGTGCCGTTGTAGTTGGTGTGGCCGTGGATGTCGGTGCCGTTGTAGTTGGTGTGACTGATGATGTCGGTGCTGTTGTAGTTGGTGTGGCCGTGGATATCGGTGCCGTTGTAGTTCGTGTGGCTGAGGATGTCGGTGCCGTTGTAGTTGGTGTGACCGTGGATATCGGTGCCGTTGTAGTTCGTGTGGCTGAGGATGTCGGTGCCGTTGTAGTTGGTGTGGCCGTGGATATCGGTGCCGTTGTAGTTGGTGTGGCCATGGTTGTCGGTGCCGTTGTAGTTGGTGCGGCGGTGGATATCGGTGCCGTTGTAGTTGGTGCGGCGGTGGATATCGGTGCCGTTGTAGTTGGTGTGGCTGATGATGTCGGTGCCGTTGTAGTTGGTGTGGCCGTGAATATCGGTGCCGTTGTAGTTGGTGTGACTGAGGATGTCGGTGCCGTTGTAGTTGGTGTGGTCGTGGATATCGGTGCCGTTGTAGTTGGTGTGGTCGTGGATATCGGTGCCGTTGTAGTTGGTGTGGCGGTGGATATCGGTGCCGTTGTAGTTGGTGCGGCGGTGGATATCGGTGCCGTTGTAGTTGGTGCGGCGGTGGATATCGGTGCCGTTGTAGTTAGTGTGGCTGATGATGTCGGTGCTGTTGTAGTTGGTGTGTCCGTGGAAGTCGGTGCCGTTGTAGTTGGTGTAGCTGATGATGTCGGTACTGTTGTAGTTGGTGTGGCCGTGGATATCGGTGCCGTTGTAGTTGGTGTGGCTGATGATGTCGGTGCTGTTGTAGTTGGTGTGGCCGTGGATATCGGTGCCTTTGTAGTTGGTGTGGCTGATGATGTCGGTGCTGTTGTAGTTGGTGTGTCCGTGGATGTCGGTGCCGTTGTAGTTGGTGTGTCCGTGGATGTCGGTGCCGTTGTAGTTGGTGTGGCTGATGATGTCGGTGCTGTTGTAGTTGGTGTGTCCGTGGATATCGGTGCCGTTGTAGGTGGTGCGGCCATGGTTGTCGGTGCCGTTGTAGTTGGTGCGGCGGTGGATATCGTTGCCGTTGTAGTTGGTGCGGCGGTGGATATCGGTGCCGTTGTAGTTGGTGTGGCTGATGATGTCGGTGCCGTTGTAGTTGGTGTGGCAGTGGATATCGGTGCCGTTGTAGTTGGTGTGACTGAGGATGTCGGTGCCGTTGTAGTTGGTGTGGTCGTGGATATCGGTGCCGTTGTAGTTGGTGTGGCTGGGGATGTCGGTGCCGTTGTAGTTGGTGTGGTCGTGGATATCGGTGCCGTTGTAGTTGGTGTGGCTGATGATGTCGGTGCTGTTGTAGTTGGTGTGGCCGTGGATATCGGTGCCGTTGTAGTTGGTGTGGCTGATGATGTCGGTGCTGTTGTAGTTGGTGTGTCCGTGGATGTCGGTGCCGTTGTAGTTGGTGTGGCCGTGGATATCGGTGCTGTTGTAGTTGGTGTGTCCGTGGAAGTCGGTGCCGTTGTAGTTGGTGTGGCTGATGATGTCGGTGCTGTTGTAGTTGGTGTGGCCGTGGATATCGGTGCCGTTGTAGTTGGTGTGGCTGATGATGTCGGTGCTGTTGTAGTTGGTGTGTCCGTGGATGTCGGTGCCGTTGTAGTTGGTGTGTCCGTGGATGTCAGTGCCGTTGTAGTTGGTGTGGCTGATGATGTCGGTGCTGTTGTAGTTGGTGTGTCCGTGGATATCGGTGCCGTTGTATTTGGTGCGGCTGAGGATGTCGGTGCTGTTGTAGTTGGTGAGGCCGTGGATGTCGGTGCCGTTGTAGTTGGTGTGACTGAGGATGTCGGTGCCGTTGTAGTTGGTGTGGCCGTGGATGTCGGTGCCGTTGTAGTTGGTGTGACTGATGATGTCGGTGCTGTTGTAGTTGGTGTGGCCGTGGATATCGGTGCCGTTGTAGTTCGTGTGGCTGAGGATGTCGGTGCCGTTGTAGTTGGTGTGACCGTGGATATCGGTGCCGTTGTAGTTCGTGTGGCTGAGGATGTCGGTGCCGTTGTAGTTGGTGTGGCCGTGGATATCGGTGCCGTTGTAGTTGGTGTGGCCATGGTTGTCGGTGCCGTTGTAGTTGGTGCGGCGGTGGATATCGGTGCCGTTGTAGTTGGTGCGGCGGTGGATATCGGTGCCGTTGTAGTTGGTGTGGCTGATGATGTCGGTGCCGTTGTAGTTGGTGTGGCCGTGAATATCGGTGCCGTTGTAGTTGGTGTGACTGAGGATGTCGGTGCCGTTGTAGTTGGTGTGGTCGTGGATATCGGTGCCGTTGTAGTTGGTGTGGTCGTGGATATCGGTGCCGTTGTAGTTGGTGTGGCGGTGGATATCGGTGCCGTTGTAGTTGGTGTGGCTGGGGATGTCGGTGCCGTTGTAGTTGGTGTGGTCGTGGATATCGGTGCCGTTGTAGTTGGTGTGGCTGATGATGTCGGTGCTGTTGTAGTTGGTGTGGCCGTGGATATCGGTGCCGTTGTAGTTGGTGTGGCTGATGATGTCGGTGCTGTTGTAGTTGGTGTGTCCGTGGATGTCGGTGCCGTTGTAGTTGGTGTGGCCGTGGATATCGGTGCTGTTGTAGTTGGTGTGTCCGTGGAAGTCGGTGCCGTTGTAGTTGGTGTGGCTGATGATGTCGGTGCTGTTGTAGTTGGTGTGGCCGTGGATATCGGTGCCGTTGTAGTTGGTGTGGCTGATGATGTCGGTGCTGTTGTAGTTGGTGTGTCCGTGGATGTCGGTGCCGTTGTAGTTGGTGTGTCCGTGGATGTCAGTGCCGTTGTAGTTGGTGTGGCTGATGATGTCGGTGCTGTTGTAGTTGGTGTGTCCGTGGATATCGGTGCCGTTGTATTTGGTGCGGCTGAGGATGTCGGTGCTGTTGTAGTTGGTGAGGCCGTGGATGTCGGTGCCGTTGTAGTTGGTGTGACTGAGGATGTCGGTGCCGTTGTAGTTGGTGTGGCCGTGGATGTCGGTGCCGTTGTAGTTGGTGTGACTGATGATGTCGGTGCTGTTGTAGTTGGTGTGGCCGTGGATATCGGTGCCGTTGTAGTTCGTGTGGCTGAGGATGTCGGTGCCGTTGTAGTTGGTGTGACCGTGGATATCGGTGCCGTTGTAGTTCGTGTGGCTGAGGATGTCGGTGCCGTTGTAGTTGGTGTGGCCGTGGATATCGGTGCCGTTGTAGTTGGTGTGGCCATGGTTGTCGGTGCCGTTGTAGTTGGTGCGGCGGTGGATATCGGTGCCGTTGTAGTTGGTGCGGCGGTGGATATCGGTGCCGTTGTAGTTGGTGTGGCTGATGATGTCGGTGCCGTTGTAGTTGGTGTGGCCGTGAATATCGGTGCCGTTGTAGTTGGTGTGACTGAGGATGTCGGTGCCGTTGTAGTTGGTGTGGTCGTGGATATCGGTGCCGTTGTAGTTGGTGTGGTCGTGGATATCGGTGCCGTTGTAGTTGGTGTGGCGGTGGATATCGGTGCCGTTGTAGTTGGTGCGGCGGTGGATATCGGTGCCGTTGTAGTTGGTGCGGCGGTGGATATCGGTGCCGTTGTAGTTGGTGTGGCTGATGATGTCGGTGCTGTTGTAGTTGGTGTGTCCGTGGATATCGGTGCCGTTGTAGTTGGTGTGGCTGATGATGTCGGTGCTGTTGTAGTTGGTGTGTCCGTGGAAGTCGGTGCCGTTGTAGTTGGTGTAGCTGATGATGTCGGTACTGTTGTAGTTGGTGTGGCCGTGGATATCGGTGCCGTTGTAGTTGGTGTGGCTGATGATGTCGGTGCTGTTGTAGTTGGTGTGGCCGTGGATATCGGTGCCTTTGTAGTTGGTGTGGCTGATGATGTCGGTGCTGTTGTAGTTGGTGTGTCCGTGGATGTCGGTGCCGTTGTAGTTGGTGTGTCCGTGGATGTCGGTGCCGTTGTAGTTGGTGTGGCTGATGATGTCGGTGCTGTTGTAGTTGGTGTGTCCGTGGATATCGGTGCCGTTGTAGGTGGTGCGGCCATGGTTGTCGGTGCCGTTGTAGTTGGTGCGGCGGTGGATATCGGTGCCGTTGTAGTTGGTGCGGCGGTGGATATCGGTGCCGTTGTAGTTGGTGTGGCTGATGATGTCGGTGCCGTTGTAGTTGGTGTGGCCGTGGATATCGGTGCCGTTGTAGTTGGTGTGACTGAGGATGTCGGTGCCGTTGTAGTTGGTGTGGTCGTGGATATCGGTGCCGTTGTAGTTGGTGTGGCTGGGGATGTCGGTGCCGTTGTAGTTGGTGTGGTCGTGGATATCGGTGCCGTTGTAGTTGGTGTGGCTGATGATGTCGGTGCTGTTGTAGTTGGTGTGGCCGTGGATATCGGTGCCGTTGTAGTTGGTGTGGCTGATGATGTCGGTGCTGTTGTAGTTGGTGTGTCCGTGGATGTCGGTGCCGTTGTAGTTGGTGTGTCCGTGGATGTCGGTGCCGTTGTAGTTGGTGTGGCTGATGATGTCGGTGCTGTTGTAGTTGGTGTGGCCGTGGATATCGGTGCCGTTGTAGTTGGTGTGGCTGATGATGTCGGTGCTGTTGTAGTTGGTGTGTCCGTGGATATCGGTGCCGTTGTAGTTGGTGCGGCTGAGGATGTCGGTGCTGTTGTAGTTGGTGAGGCCGTGGATGTCGGTGCCGTTGTAGTTGGTGTGACTGAGGATGTCGGTGCCGTTGTAGTTGGTGTGGCCGTGGATGTCGGTGCCGTTGTAGTTGGTGTGACTGATGATGTCGGTGCTGTTGTAGTTGGTGTGTCTGTGGATGTCGGTGCCGTTGTAGTTGGTGCGGCTGAGGATGTCGGTGCTGTTGTAGTTGGTGTGGCCGTGGATATTGGCGCCGGTGTAGTTGGTGTGGCCGTGGATATCGGTGCCGTTGTAGTTGGTGTGGTCGTGGATATCGGTGCCGTTGTAGTTGGTGTGGCCGTGGATATCGGTGAAGTTGTAGTTGGTGTGTCCGTGGACGTCGTTGCCGTTGTAGTTGGTGTGGCTGAGGATGTCGGTGCCGTTGTAGTTGGTGTGGCCGTGGATATCGGTGCCGTTGTAGTTGGTGTGTCCGTGGACGTCGTTGCCGTTGTAGTTGGTGTGGCTGAGGATATCGGTGCCGTTGTAGTTGGTGTGGCTGAGGATGTCGGTGCCGTTGTAGTTGGTGTGGCCATGGATGTCGGAGCCGTTGTAGTTGGTGTGGCAATGGATATCGGTGCCGTTGTAGTTGGTGTGGCGGAGGATGTCGGTGCCGTTGTAGTTGGTGTGGTCGTAGATGTCGGTGCCGTTGTAGTTCGTGTGGTTGAGGATGTCGGTGCCGTTGTAGTTGGTGTGACTGAGGATGTCGGTGCCGTTGTAGTTGGTGTGACTGAGGATGTCGGTGCCGTTGTAGTTGGTGTGACTGAGGATGTCGGTTCCGTTGTAGTTGGTGTGGCCGTGGATATCGGTGCCGTTGTAGTTGGTGTGACTGAGGATGTCGGTGCCGTTGTAGTTGGTGTGACTGAGGATGTCGGTGCCGTTGTAGTTGGTGTGACTGAGGATTTCGATGCCGTTGTAGTTGGTGTGGCCGTGGATGTCGGTGCCGTTGTAGTTGGTGTGACTGATGATGTCGGTGCTGTTGTAGTTGGTGTGTCCGTGGATATCGGTGCCGTTGTAGTTGGTGTGACTGAGGATGTCGGTGCCGTTGTAGTTGGAGTGGCCGTGGATATCGGTGCCGTTGTAGTTGGTGTGACTGAGGATGTCGGTGCCGTTGTAGTTGGTGTGACTGAGGATGTCGGTGCCGTTGTAGTTGGTGAGGCCGTGGATGTCGGTGCCGTTGTAGTTGGTGTGACTGAGGATGTCGGTGCCGTTGTAGTTGGTGTGACTGAGGATGTCTGTGCCGTTATAGTAGGTGTGGCCGTGGATATCGGTGCCGTTGTAATTGGTGTGACTGAGGATGTCGGTGCCGTTGTAGTTGGTGTGGCCGTGGATGTCGGTGCCGTTGTAGTTGGTGTGACTGAGGATGTCGGTGCCGTTGTAGTTGGTGTGGCCGTGGATGTCGGTGCCGTTGTAGTTGGTGTGACTGAGGATGTCGGTGCCGTTGTAGTTGGTGTGGCCGTGGATGTCGGTGCCGTTGTAGTTGGTGTGACTGATGATGTCGGTGCTGTTGTAGTTGGTGTGGCCGTGGATATCGGTGCCGTTGTAGTTCGTGTGGCTGAGGATGTCGGTGCCGTTGTAGTTGGTGTGGCCGTGGATATCGGTGCCGTTGTAGTTGGTGTGGCCATGGTTGTCGGTGCCGTTGTAGTTGGTGCGGCGGTGGATATCGGTGCCGTTGTAGTTGGTGCGGCGGTGGATATCGGTGCCGTTGTAGTTGGTGTGGCTGATGATGTCGGTGCCGTTGTAGTTGGTGTGGCCGTGGATATCGGTGCCGTTGTAGTTGGTGTGACTGAGGATGTCGGTGCCGTTGTAGTTGGTGTGGCCGTGGATATCGGTGCCGTTGTAGTTGGTGTGGCTGATGATGTCGGTGCTGTTATAGTTGGTGTGTCCGTGGATGTCGGTGCCGTTGTAGTTGGTGTGTCCGTGGATGTCGGTGCCGTTGTAGTTGGTGTGGCTGATGATGTCGGTGCTGTTGTAGTTGGTGTGGCCGTGGATATCGGTGCCGTTGTAGTTGGTGTGGCTGATGATGTCGGTGCTGTTGTAGTTGGTGTGTCCGTGGATATCGGTGCCGTTGTAGTTGGTGCGGCTGAGGATGTCGGTGCTGTTGTAGTTGGTGAGGCCGTGGATGTCGGTGCCGTTGTAGTTGGTGTGACTGAGGATGTCGGTGCCGTTGTAGTTGGTGTGGCCGTGGATGTCGGTGCCGTTGTAGTTGGTGTGACTGATGATGTCGGTGCTGTTGTAGTTGGTGTGTCTGTGGATGTCGGTGCCGTTGTAGTTGGTGCGACTGAGGATGTCGGTGCTGTTGTAGTTGGTGTGGCCGTGGATATTGGCGCCGGTGTAGTTGGTGTGGCCGTGGATATCGGTGCCGTTGTAGTTGGTGTGGTCGTGGATATCGGTACCGTTGTAGTTGGTGTGGCCGTGGATATCGGTGAAGTTGTAGTTGGTGTGTCCGTGGACGTCGTTGCCGTTGTAGTTGGTGTGGCTGAGGATGTCGGTGCCGTTGTAGTTGGTGTGGCCGTGGATATCGGTGCCGTTGTAGTTGGTGTGTCCGTGGACGTCGTTGCCGTTGTAGTTGGTGTGGCTGAGGATATCGGTGCCGTTGTAGTTGGTGTGGCTGAGGATGTCGGTGCCGTTGTAGTTGGTGTGGCCATGGATGTCGGAGCCGTTGTAGTTGGTGTGGCAATGGATATCGGTGCCGTTGTAGTTGGTGTGGCTGAGGATGTCGGTGCCGTTGTAGTTGGTGTGGTCGTAGATGTCGGTGCCGTTGTAGTTCGTGTGGCTGAGGATGTCGGTGCCGTTGTAGTTGGTGTGGCCGTGGATATCGGTGCCGTTGTAGTTGGTGTGACTGAGGATGTCGGTGCCGTTGTAGTTGGTGTGGCCGTGGATATCGGTGCCGTTGTAGTTGGTGTGACTGAGGATGTCGGTGCCGTTGTAGTTGGTGTGACTGAGGATGTCGTTGCCGTTGTAGTTGGTGAGGCCGTGGATGTCGGTGCCGTTGTAGTTGGTGTGACTGAGGATGTCGGTGCCGTTGTAGTTGGTGTGACTGAGGATGTCTGTGCCGTTGTAGTAGGTGTGGCCGTGGATATCGGTGCCGTTGTAGTTGGTGTGACTGAGGATGTCGGTGCCGTTGTAGTTGGTGTGGCCGTGGATGTCGGTGCCGTTGTAGTTGGTGTGACTGAGGATGTCGGTGCTGTTGTAGTTGGTGTGGCCGTGGATGTCGGTGCCGTTGTAGTTGGCGTGACTGAGGATGTCGGTGCCGTTGTAATTGGTGTGGCCATGGATGTCGGTGCCGTTGTAGTTGGTGTGACTGAGGATGTCGGTGCCGTTGTAGTTGGTGTGGCCGTGGATATCGGTGCCGTTGTAGTTGGTGTGACTGAGGATGTCGGTGCTGTTGTAGTTGGTGTGGCCGTGGATGTCGGTGCCGTTGTAGTTGGCGTGACTGAGGATGTCGGTGCCGTTGTAATTGGTGTGGCCATGGATGTCGGTGCCGTTGTAGTTGGTGTGACTGAGGATGTCGGTGCCGTTGTAGTTGGTGTGGCCGTGGATATCGGTGCCGTTGTAGTTGGTGTGACTGAGGATGTCGGTGCTGTTGTAGTTGGTGTGGCCGTGGATGTCGGTGCCGTTGTAATTGGTGTGACTGAGGATGTTGGTGCCGTTGTAATTGATGTGGCCGTGGATGTCGGTGCCGTTGTAGTTGGTGTGGCCGTGGATGTCGGTGCCGTTGTAGTTGATATGGCTGAGGATGTCGGTGCCGTTGTAGTTGGTGTGGGCGTGGATATCGGTGCCGTTGTAGTTGGTGTGGCTGAGGATGTCGGTGCTGTTGTAGTTGGTGTGGCTGAGGATGTCGGTGCCGTTGTAGTTGGGGTGGCTGAGGATGTCGGTGCTGTTGTAGTTGGCGTTGCCGATTGTGTCGGGGTCGTTGTAATTGGTGTGACCGTGGACGTTGTCGTTGTATTCGCAGTGGCCTTGGATGTTGGAGTCGTTGTAATCGCTGTGACCGTGGATGTCGTTGTCGTTGTAGTCGCTGTGACCGTGGATGTCGTTGTCGTTGTATTCGCTGTGACCGTGGATGTCGGGGTTTTTATTACAGTGACAGCCACTAGCACAATGACTAGGAATCTCTTCCTATCTGTTCCTGCGTTCGTCATTTTCGTCTGTCCTGTAAGAGACAGCTCGGGTTGTTATTGGATCCACATAATTATGAAACACACATTCCCACTCAATATGTGATTATACAGTCGTATATACAACAATATATCTAGAATCTACATGTACACGTAATGGCGTAGGCCTTTATGTGTGTAACCTACATCCCCACGCAATATTTTATCTCATCTTGGAGGAAGGTTATATTTTTGACTCGTCCTTCGTTAGATTTATAGTGAAGGAACGGCATGATGCCACAAACCGGTGTTAAAAATACAGGTACATATACATAATTGTACAAAATTTATGATGATGAATTTATTTTTACTATTAATGAGGATGGTTTCTTAAATGTTATTAATTGTTTGCCTGAAAATAGTCTAGATATATACATACAATGTGTCAGATTTATAGTAATATGCAAACAGAAATAACATTTGTGGCAATGTTCCATTGTGATAAGCACGATAGCCACCCTAATTCGTTTAGCACATCAAATGTAGTTTTTGAATAGTGTAGGTAATATGTACAGTTTGGCGAATAAAAGAGCGCGTACATTTATTGTAATAATGTAAGTAATATGTACAGTCTGTGGAATAAAAGAGAGCGTACATTTATTGAAATAATGTAAGTAATATGTACACTCTGTGGAATAAAAGAGCGCGTACATTTATTGAAATAATGTACGTAATATGTACACTCTGTGGAATAAAAGAGCGCGTACATTTATTGAAATAATGTAAGTAATATGTACGGTCTGTGGAATAAAAGAGCGCGTACATTTATTAAAATCATCGAACAATAATTAGACAAAGCCCAATACATTATCCGTATGGTATTGTATACTTCAGAGCAGTGTGGTATTGCAGTTTCAGAGGGTAATCACATTCTTGGGTTGATTATGATACATCTAAGGGAAAAGAGCTAATTATACCTCTGTATAAAGCAATATTTAGGCCACGTTTATTGGTTGATTTATTGATAATTTTATTTTCACTCGTAATATATTTAGTTATACACTGTTGTCGATGGCCGAGCCATTCACGCATCGTTTACATATTAATCATACAACATATATTTACAGTTGTATATAGGATTAAAACAATAAATACATAAATAAAATAAAAAAAATAATCATAACATACATAAAATAAACAATAGAATTAAAACAGAGAATATATAAAATGGTGGTGTAGCACTCAAATATTTTTGTACTGATTTCTTGAAGCTTCCAACATACTGGCTGTTTTGAATGTCCTGTTGTAAGCTGTTTCATAACTTCAAACCGGACACACTGAAACTGCTTTGATAGTAAGCAGTTTTGGCTTTAGGTGGTTTTGGCTGTGAGGCATTTCTGGTATTATAGGAGTGACTGTTTGGTGTAAACATATCACACAAATATTGTGGAGCTAGACCATTCATACATTTTTACATAAAAACACATTTATGAAAATCCCTTTTTTTTGTTGTAATGATAGTCAGCTTAGCTGTTTGAACGTAGCGTTTCTGTTTTGTCGAGGACTAGACCCAGACATGAGTCTAGCAGCTCTAGATTGTAGTTTCTGGAGTTTGGTTTTGCTTGTTGTTGAGGCTGAATCATAGACTATATCTCCGTCATCGAAGTGGGGTTGAACTATTGCAATATATAAATGCTTAAGCGTGTCAATTGGTACTATTTTACGAAGAAATCTTAGGATTCCTATCTTGGTTGAGATTTTAGGAATCATGTTATTAATGTTGTCGTCCCATTTGAGATTTGAGTCTATATACATACCAAGGTACTTGGCTACTGATACGTGTTTGAGTGGTTCATTATTGACTGATATTGATATTGATATTGATATATATATATATATATATATATATATATATATATATATATATATATATATATATATATATATATATATATATATATATATATATATATATATATATATATATATATATATATATATATATATATATATATATATATATATATTAATATTCTAGCATCAGCCATCTTGACAATGGACTGATGGGTGCCAATTAGCATAAATTCGCATTTCTGTACATTAGAACTAAGTATGTTAATATCAAAATACTGTTTGACTCTACACAGATCACTGTTAAAGTTTGATTCTAATTCAGCAGAACATTCAGGTTTTGCAGCGCAGTCAATTTCCGTATCGTCTGCAAACATTTTTATATCGCTATATTCAGTAACAGTGGGTAGATCATGCAGGAAGAGCAAAAACAAAAGAGGGTCCAATATTGAAGAACGATATAGATACTCTTGAAGCAATATAGAGGAGCAATGATGCACATTGGGCTCGGACATCGGACATACACCGATTACACTTGAAAATGTCCTAGCGAATGAACTGCGGAGTTCGGTAAAAGTGGTTCTCAGTGTGAGAAGTGATATAAAGAGATAGGTCACATGACCGCTCCGACGATAATTTTATAAGACAAACGACATGATCAAGGCCGATAGGACATTTTCAAGTTTAATCGGTCTATGTCCGATGTCCAAACCCAATGTGCATCACTGCTCCTGTTTATTCGGCTGCGTCGGCAATTCATTCTAATGTGTCGTCTATTTCTGGCCTTGAAGTAGGCACTTCAACAATAATAGACGTTTTTAAAACGCAAAGTACTTCAGTTACTAAGCATTAGGGGCGCTGTTTTACGAATTTGTTTTTTATTCACTAGCCACAAGGGGCACTGCTAGCGTCAAAACTGTCCAACGAAGGGCGCTCCATTAGTGTGGTCACTATCCACCACGTGGCGTGCTCGAAATACTTCCGTTACTAGGCACTTTCAAGATGTTCTGGCTTAAGTTTTTCAGTATACCAGTTCTTCCATTGATTTTGTTTATGCGATTTCAGCCAGTCTAGATCTTGCTGGTTTCAAATACGCTTGCTGACTTCCTGCAGATCTTTGTCGAGGGCAGTTGGGAATGTTGTTCTTGGACGCCCTCGCCAGCCAGCAACGATGTGAAATATTGGTCTGTGACAATGGACAGCTGTGCAGGGGCTTCACTTGACATGCGAAGCACATTTCTAAACAGACACGCGCGCACGCACGCACGCACGCACGCACGCACGCACGCAATCACACACACACTGAGACAATTATTAAAAATATATGTACAAATAAAAAAGTTATGTCATTTTAGCAGTTCAGTATTTTCATTTTTGTGTGATAATTTTTTAATTCATGTGATTGATATATTGGTACTAAATTTTGGTGCCTCTCTAGCGTCTAATTTGTGACCAATTTGCCAAATCATTAAAAGTGGTGCTGATTGCAATATATCAGTGTATGTGAATGAAGAATAAAATGTGTTCACCTAATAACTGCAAAACTTTTCGTTTGTATTAGTATTGTTTTTTATATAACTACACTGAATTGCACGCTGTATGCTGAACTAGTTAGTACTACTGCTCAAATCTCAAAGTGCAACTAAAATCAATGAGCATCTTTCATGGTAGAATGTCCTATTGTTTTTGTGGAGTCAGGACATTGTGTCCTATTCATTTCAGAGGTTCAGGACATTTTGCCCCATCACTTCTATTTTAAGAGTGCATCACTGGAGGAGAGCAACTAAAATGATTCCAGAACTGAGAGACCTGAGTTATGAAAAGTGCCTAAAAGAATGTGGACAAGAAATGAAATGAAAAAGCTTCCCTCGCGGTCGGAGGCAAACAAGTTAACGCGGTACCATTTGTGAGAAATATCGGCGTTCTACTGGACAGCGGACTGACCATGGAGACACAGGTGAAAGCAACATCGAAATCATGTTTCTACCATATCCGAAACATTGGAAAATCAGGCAATACATCACTGACTACGCCTGCAAGATTCTGGTCCAGGGACTGGTAACTTCGCGCTTGTTCTATAGAAATGCTCTGCTGCAAGGTTCTCCGCAGAAACTATTTGAAAGTTTGCAGCGTGTGCAGAACTGCGCTGCTCGCCTGATCACACGGACACGCAAGAGCGAACACATAACGCTTGTGTTACGTGAACTGCACTGGCTTCCAGTAAAGTACCGGCTTCGTTTCAAGATCAACACTTGTACGAGGTGCTCAATGGATCGGCACCGGCATATATGAGTGATATAGTTAAAAATACCAGCCAACTCACTCATTACGATCAACAGAGAAGTCACTTCTCGTTGTATCGCTGCTGCGGACTGTGACATGGTGAACGTTGTTTTAGCCGACATGCAGCCTTACTATGGAACGAGCTGCCTGAAAACATTAAACAACTGAAGACAGACTCTCAATTGATTTAGGAAACACTTAAATATATATATATATATATATATATATATATATATATATATATATATATATATATATATATATATATATATATATTTCAATTAGCCTATGTGTAACAATTTGAATGTCATTTTCCTGTGTTTTTAATGACCGATATATATTAATAATTTAAATGTATTATGTATAATATATATATATATATATATATATATATATATAAATATATATATATATATATATATATATATATATATATATATATATATATATATATATATATATATATATATATATAAATTAAAGTTCGTACTGCACTAACGGCTAAATGTGTTTCTATCGCTGGTGTTACTATTTGGAATGGCCTACGTATTGCACTAAAAAACTGCAAAAATATTTTCGCTTTCAAAAGATGCACATATCACCTATACTTGATATATACAAAAATGATATTTTATTCTGCGACGTGTATTAATAAAAAATTATGTTTACTGTATTAGTACATTTATGCATTAACTGTATGTGCTTTATCAGTATGATACAAGGGATTGCTATATACAAGAGGAATAATGTATATGTGTATGTGTATATGTGGTTGTGTGTGTGTGTGTGTGTGTGTGTGTGTGTGTGTGTGTGTGTGTGTGTGTGTGTGTGTGTGTGTGTGTGTGTGTGTGTGTGTGTGTGTGTGTGTGTGTGTGTGTGTGTGTGTGTGTGTGTGTGTGTGTGTGTGTGTGTGTGTGTGTGTGTGTGTGTGTGTGTGTGTGTGTGTGTGTGTGTGTGAACATATATAATATTATAACAAATTAATGTAACAGGGGAGATTAGTAATCTCTCCGTATCCAGCATAGGATTGTAGCACACTATGATTGTAACTATTAATCTTTTAAATATACATAATTTAACTGAACATTGTATAGAAATGAGATGCATTAGCAATGTATGTATGTACACTGCATATATGTAATGGTGGAAATAAATATATTATTATTATTACATTTAGGGTATTTGTGCATCCCAGTGTTCATATCAGAGCCATATGACACGTCTAATTGCCATAATTTTCTGTAGCTGGGCCGTGTGTCTAGAATGAACTACCCATCACATTGAAATCATCAGAAACTATCTACCTTCGGAAAAATCTGAATATATATTTATTCCAAATTGCATTTCCACCTTAAATCTTCAGTGGTCCCTCGTTCTGATGATGCCTTTTGTGTGTCACTGTTCATGAAAATGCTTAATGATTCGGGTTTGTTGTGCCTCTCAGGTTCTTGAGGATATAGGTGCTATAGAAGTTTTTACTATTATTATTTTTTCAGACCCAACAAAAATCAATGTGGGATAGCAGATATATAAATGTGGTGTTACGCGTGTGACATATTTTTGCTACGTGTGCGATGCGTGTGAAATTGACCTAGTAATGGACAATAATCTTAGTTGATATTGAATGTATACATAACAGAATGGCATTTTAATACGTTGTAGTAAAACAACAAAACAATGTAAGTCAACTGTGATAAAACAGTTATGCGATACATGTATTTAATATGCCCTGGGTAATATAAACATTAATTTAATATTATCTTTATTCACCAAACCCGCAAACAAAGACAGCATAATTTGACAAATGGAATATCCACAGTGCTAGACCTCACTTGATTATCAAACATGTAGTTTTTAAACAATGTCAGTTATACTGATCTATGGAGATGTGTGTTGGCCTTTAATTATCCCTGTTCCAGAGAATGCTCTTTTTTCAGGTGGGTCCCTCACGGAATATAACATAATAATAATAATACACTATATTTATTTATATGAGCAAGTAGAGTTCTGTTTTATGATTAATTATTTTCAATGATTAAACTATTTTACAGTGTCTTACAAATAATATTCTCTTCTCAACATTCAACAAATAAAACAGAGACGACCAGTCATTTTATCTGTGGCTGAACACATGCACATCAGACATTTAAAAAAGTTATTATGGGTACGTTTTCCCTGCTCTGTCAATTATAATTACATTATATGTAAAATGTGAGGTAAATTAATAGCACTAACCTTGCTTGATTTATCTGCTGCTTTTGATACTATTAATAATAACATTCTAATAAAACGCTTATTAGTGTGGTATGGCATATCTGACACAGCCCTAAGCTGGTTTTCATCTTACTTAACTGATAAATACCGAAGAGTAAAAAATAGCTAATTGCCTTTCAGCGGCACTACCCACTTCATGTGGTGTTCCTGAGGTTTCTGTACTCAACTCAGCTCAGTTATTATAACTCACAACTTGGATCACCACATATATTCTCATTAGACCTTACTTGACTATCAAACGTAGTTTTTAAACTGTGTCAGTTATACTGATCCATGGAGATGTGTTTTAACCTTTAATTATTGTCTCTGTTCCAGAGAATTCTCTCTCAGGTGGGTCCCTTACGAAATATAATATAATAATACACTATATTTATCTATATGAGCATGTAGAGTTCTGTTTTATGGTTATTTATTTCCAATGATTAAACTATTTTACAGTTTCTTACAAATCATTTTCTCTTCTCAACATTCAACAAATAAAACAAAGACAATCAGTCACGTTACCTGTGGCTGAACACATGCAAATCAGAAAAAAAGGTTATTATGGGTAAGTTTTCCCTGCTGTGTCAATTATAATTACATTATATGTAAAATAATAAATACCGAAGAGTAAAAATAGCTAATGGCTTTTCAGTGGCACTACCCACTTCATGTGGTGTTCCTGAGGTTTCTGTTCTTGGACCATTGCGTTTTACTCTTTACATTACTCTACTCAGCTCAGTTATTATAACTCACAACTTGGATCACCACCTATATGCAGATGATACACACATTTACCTTTCCTTGGCCACTCCGGATACAAATTTCTCTTTAAACCAGTACAAGGATTGTCTCCATGATATATTCCACAGGATGACCGACAGCATAATAAAGGTAAATGCAGATATCGCATACATAGTTTCTTATTATTTGTACACAAAAGCAGAGTAATGCACTTTATTGTATTTTCTTTACACCTATGCTGAGCCACAATTTCACACCAACCATCTCAACATTTAATTTAGAAGTCACCGTTGATAATAATTAAAATTTTAGACAGCATATTTCACAAACTTGTCGTTGCTGCTTTTTGCTTGTGACCTTCATTGAATTCGCCGGTATATGGTTTTTGTTTCATTTCTCTCACTCAGTACCATTTCTTAAATCATTTCATTGGCTCCCTGCCCGCTGTCGCATTATTTACATTCAATCCTGCAAGACAGCCTAGACAACTTCAATGATCTAATTTCAATCTACTACTGTTCCCAGTGTTAAGACAACTGTCGGAACAATAGCTTTTTCTTACACACGCAAAGCGAACGCTCTATCGCTAAGCCACGACAGCTCACACGTAAAGGTGCACTGAATTCATTACGTATTCTGCAGGCCGTCGCGCGACATTGTCGTCTTAATTGTCAATTTTGTTTTAAAACATATTCACGTTGGTGACATTTACAGAAATGTTTTCCATTCATTCATTGTCCTCTGTGAGAATGACTGTGTGAGTGATTCATGACAATATATGAAATATTGCTGTGTTTATGGTAACATTTGGCCACTTTAATCTGGGTAACATATATTATGCTTATTGCGGCATTACATCGCTGCACATCATGCAACGCAATTTTCAGCGGTAACGAAACTCGACCGATCTCGCAGTACTCAATCGATCTCGCTGAATCGATCGATCTCGCAGACTCGACCAGCGGTCGCACAAACTCGACCAGCGGTCGCGCGGACTCAACAGGTTTCGCCGTTTCATTATCCTTTTATCCGCTACGGCGCCTCACAAGCATGAACCTCGTGGGAAGAGAATGGACTTCCAATTTCAGTTGTTGTGTCTGCTTTCATGCGGTGCAACAATTTATGTTCAGCAATTTATGTTCAGATTTGAAATCGATTTCAGCAGTGGACGAAGCGATTTCTCCGATCCACGTTTGTCTGGACACATTGTACTTATTAGGGCATTCGTTCATTCACCGGTTAGCGAAGTTGATGGCAGACGCAGACCGCGATTTTTTTTTAATTCGAACACGGCACCACGTGTAAACTTGTGGGCGCCGGCGGACTGAAAATTCTGGATTTGTTCTCGCCAAATATTAGGTTTCAAATTTCGAACCACATCGCCTTCTAATTGAAATCGGAACATATGAGTGTGATTCTTTGTGCGCCGACATTTGTATTCAAACCAAAAAAGTTATTTAGCTTTGCACGCATGTGCATGCTTGATCACGCGGTGCGTAAAGTAATTCTTTGTCCGATCCTGCCTCGTGATCCAGGTAAATGTCAGGCGAGGAGGAATTGCTTTGAGAGTAAGTAACATAATCAATTTCAATGAAACGTTAGCTGCCCTCTGTATGACGCACGCTGGAATGGAACTGTGGAACCATAAGCGTTTTACTAATGTCGTCCATTGTCTGCGAGATGGTGTGCAACTCTTAGATGAGGGCCTTAAGCGTGATTATTTTTCGCTAAGGAGGACGAGCGTTCAGAACGTTTAAGTCTGAGGTAAATATCGGGGCCGCTTGCCGGAAATCGTCGCTCACAGTCACATATGCAGTACAGTGTCCTCCAATTTAACTGCGTTTACATTTTGGCATTAAAGTACAACATCCAGAGGCGTTTACTAATGAAGAACTGCTCATACTTTCAGTTTAACGTTAAATTTATTTTAATCGTCTCAACGTCTTTTAGCTTTTCAAATATGTGAAATCCAATGAGCAGGCGCCTTTTCGTTTGTTGAATATAGGCGCCTGTCGGCAGGGCCGTTAAGTGCAAATCGTCTGACGTGTTTACGAATGACCAGGCGTTAATGCATGGGCAATTTAAATCGCTGTTCCCTACGTTGGGACTAGGCATAAGTGTGTGGGGACATAATTGGACCTTTGGTCCCTAGTACTGGGACCCATTGTTTTTGTACACTGTCGAACCTGTCTTAATCGGCCTGTAATGTCAATGTAGGGTCAACACTGGTCCATGACCTCACATTGTCGCTTAATGCAGGTAGTTTAACATGATGTACTTGTAAAAAGAAGAGTTGAGCATGTTTGGCTGTATATTGTTTTCCGGGAATAAAATGCTTGATTGGTATCTCTAGTGCGTGTGACACTTTCCCCCAGGCCCTCACTGCCTATGTGTAATACCCTTTGTCTCCTCTCGAGGCTTACGGAGGGGGGCTTTGCGCTCGAGTTATACTGAGCGGCCATTTTGTTCAATTGTGGTTATAGGTGGTGTTGGTCCGGTCAGCGTGGCTAGCTGGTCGGGCTGCGGCGTAAATTGATTATCGTTGTTTGTGTTAACAGCTAGCCGAAAGCAACACGAGGTAAGACGGCAGAGGAGGTTAACTGTAGGGTGGGTCTGCGGCTGCGGCCCCTTTGCCGGTGGTGCAGCCTAGAGTCGACCCTGCTGTATGCAACACCCTGATGTCGGCAATAACATTCCCAGATAGCACAAGGGTTTTAGAAGCTGCGGGTAGAGGGCGATGCTGCCCCATCAACATCCCCGGCGAGCCAGGGAGAGCGGCGCAAGCGACGACCATCTCCATCTTCAGACGACTCCACCGATGACGACAGCTACCAGAGCAACAGAGCGGAGGCAACATACGAGCGACGCGCTCGCAGCGAGGAAACACAAAGGAAAAAAGTAAGATGTCTCTAGGGTGGCGATCGGGGAAGTGGGTAAGGGCCTTCCTCGGACAACTATCAACACCATCTGTTAAAATGAGTACATTCCCCTGTGATGCATTCGGCGCTTGCATGTCTATGATATTAACGTTGAACTAGCGCACTAGGCTAAACTAAATATGAGATAGTACCCCTCAAAGAGATGAATGGCTGGTCCTATTTATGGTGTTATCTGCTGTCCGGGCTCGTAAGTTTCCACTCGGAGGACGTGCGTTAGTTTCTAACATGAAGCACGTTAAAACCACAGCAAAACACAAAGGTTCCGATGTCGCCATAGCATATGATGGTCAGTTTCATCTACAGAGGCTGCGGAGGGGGTTGCTTCGGATGACTTCCAGCAGGACCTGTTTGAGGAATTCCATGCATACTGTTAGGTTCAGAGGAAACCATTCCAGAAGCCCTTTCGTGTCGCCAAACGGGTCGAGAAAACGCCCCGTCACTACTATGCATACAGTAAAGACAACTGTCCCCGTCTAGATTGCAGGTATAGCCACACTTGCAATGGCCAGGACACCGTTCCACACGCTGCAAAGACCACAAAAAGAAATCGTTTTCAGACACATCAGCCGACAAAAGCTTGAAGCAGCAGGTATGCCTCAAGTCACTCATGTCCTGCCCACATCTGTCAAACACAAGGTCCTTGAATGCATATTAGAAGGTTATGATTGCAAGTCCAAAGGTGTCCTCATTCTTGGTTTTCAGTCCGGTTTTATAATTCTCTCCTCCATTGACACTGATCCCAGAAAAGAGATTATGAAAATCATAAATCTGTCAACGTGAGTGTATCACTTGTCCAGGCCAAACTTGACAAAGAAAAGGCCCCGGGTCTTATCGCCGGGCCTTACCAGAAGCCCCCTCTGTCCAACATGGGTTTTATACCTTTGTGTTAATTCCTAGGTAAGATCCAGGGGAGTTTCGCTTCATTTATGACCTAAGTTTTCCCAAGAAAAAAATTGTCAATTCTCACGTTGATCCAGAATTCTCAGCTGTTTCATTTGAAATGCTTGCATTCACATAGTGCTACAATTAGGACAAGGGTGCTTTGTTATATCGGACCTCCAGGAAGTTTACAGGATCAGTTACTGTCACTAGCAGTTTAATGGATATGTGTTCACGAGACAAAAATATCACAACTGAGTCACATTCTACATGATTTTATATGCTTTGCCAAGACCACTTCTCAGTGTCATTGAATTTGGACAGATATTTTTGAAATTTGCCATATGATTAACCCATTAAGCACTCTAAAACTGTGCTACCCACTTCCAAAGTAGTGCTTGAAGCTAATTCAGTGACACGTGCATTACAGCTTCCCCCTGACAAGCTCTCAGCCGTTCGAACAAAACTCACTGCGATAGCAAAGCGTAAAAAGGCTTCCCTTCGCGACGTTCAGTCTCTGGTGGGAACCCGCAATTTCGCATGCCGTGTGATCGCTCCGGGGAGGACATTCTTGCGTCGTCTCATCGACCTTATCATTGCCAAATCCAACCCAAACCACTGGATCCGATGATTTAATATAAAAATATATATCAATGGAATTACTGACATTTAATGGTACCACATCCTTCTTGCCAGTTGACTTGGATGTCATCAGACGTCCTTCACCTCACAACGGATGCGAGTGGCTTTGCTGTTTTCTGACAACACAACAGTGGTAGAGGTGGTAAACCAACAAACAACCAAGGATCCTGGTTTGATGGAACTCGTTAGGGAACTGGTGGTCCTGTGTATGTCACACAACATCTGTTTCCGAGCCAAACAAATTCCGGACAAAACTACTGTGGTCGCAGATTTAATTTCTCGGTTGTATGAAGACAAGGTACCGCTGGTGCAAGCAACCCTCACTAAAGTCAACATACCACTTCCTAACCATTGGATGCCTTGAGGAAAGCATCGGTGTAACAATCGGCGACAGTTTGTGTCTTTCTGTCAACACCTTAAAGAAGGAAAATGCCAGTTTCTCCCTTCCTCACTTTACGTAGTTAGATGTTTCTGTGAAGCTCTGCATAAGGAAGGCAAGGCACCTAGCACAATCCGCACAAACTCACAACGAAACAGTGTCATGTAATAAATTCAAAACCCAGATTCACTTTCTTGTACAAACACAGTAAAGGCCGCCCTTTCAATCTTGATGTTCACCACAGAAGTGATGGTACATGTTCCTTCACAGGATGCTAAATTAGTAGCGCAAACGCCGAGGCCACGATAATGTTTAGGTTTGCCGACACAGTTCCAATATCTCGAACATATTTCTCAAGCAATAGCTAAGCTGCACTCAAAAAAAGATCTCCTCATTCCTTCCGCGTTGGGGCAATTACTTGGGCACCTAAGAATGGGTTTAGTACCGAACAAATTAAGGCAGTGGGTCGATGGCTTTCTATCTCGTTCAATAACTACGTCAGAATTAAATCCATCGCCTCTCCCACTAAGTAGCATACTACATGCTCGTTGTTGCACCTTGCTGCCGAGTCTTGTCTTGTTTCTGGTTGCTGGACCTAGTGCTGACCGTGAAGCGCGATGTTCACCTGCTGCGTGAGTTGCCTTTGCTCATCACTGCACTGTGAATTTGAATATTGATATGACTGTTGCTGCCAAGACGATGTAGCTAGTGTTTGGCTGACCCGGTGGCTTTGTCATGTACTGTCCTAGCTGCTGGATTTGGCAGAACACTCCCCGCTTGCAGACTAGCCTGTCAATCGTGGCAGTGTTAGAAATCGATCGTGTCTATGGACCTGAATAGGCTCTCTTCAGTAGTTGGAACACCTTTTTAAAAAAATCTTCCTTCAGTGATTTATTATGCATAACGACTGACGTTTCACATGGGGTTCTCTCTCGTTCCGTGGGAATTAGGGGATTCATGTACCCCGCCTTTCTGTTTTGCTTAAATGTACATGTGGTTAATCCACTTTGTCATGTGCTGTATCATATGATTTATCTGTGTGATTTTATGTATGCCCCTAGCGTGTAACCAACGTAAGATAATTTTCGTTCTATCCGGGGGAGATTCGGCATCCCATATCTATTATTGTTTTGGTGTTTAATAAATGGGATGCCACTTTACTCACATATGTATGTGTTCTAGTTATTATATATATATATATATATATATATATATATATATATATATATATATATATCTACGGCAATTAGCTCAGGATCGATGTCAGTTTAGAACTTTCCAACTTAGTCTGATTTATTAGTGCTCTTTATTTAATGACACGAAATGCAGGCTTGCGAACAATAGTTCATAGATTACTACTGCAATAAAGATGGAGATGGAAAATAGAGGCGCGCCATGGGTCATTATACGGGTCTCGCTGTCTGCATGAATAAAGGTTCTCTTTAGACCACTCCGTGACTGGGGACCGTTCATCATAACGAACTAAAAAAGAAATATTTACAACTTGCCAGCTAGCTATGACATACAGAACGTGTGTCTCGACAACTACAGTGGCGTCTCTAGTGGGGTATGCATCATGCGCCGAGTCGTGGCATCAGTTTTATAATGTGTTAACAAGATTGCCATCCAACGCAAAGGCCCATATGGCAAGCCGACAAGGAAGCCATTGGCTTATCGAGAGTTCAACAGTTTTCATCTATGTGTAAACCGCCCTCCTGAGATATGTGTCAACCTTGGTTTTATACATATTCACGCTGCTGGCAGTTACACAATCTGTGGATAATTTGTTCCATTCATTTATAGTCCTCTGTGAGAAAGAGTACTTCCTGATATCCAATCTACACTGATCCTTTACTAATGTTACCTCATGTCCTCAAGTTCTATTATTTTTCTTGAGTGAGAAAAAAAACATTTCTATCAATATTTTCATACCCATTCTATATCTTATTTATTTGTTATTGTGCAATTTTACACTATTTTATGTATTTTAATATGTTGTGAAGCGCCACGAACAATTTTGGATCTGGCGCTATACCAAATAAAATGTATTTATTTATTTATTTTATTGAAAATCTTCCTTAAGTGATGCATTATGCATAACGACTGACGTTTCGCCTGGGGTTCTCCCTCGTTCCGTGGGAATTGGGGCATTCATGTACCCCGCCTTTCTGTTTTGCTTAAATGTACATGTGATTAGTCCACTTGGTCATGTGTTGTAACATATGGTTTATCTCTGTCATTTTCGTTCTAGCTGGGGAGCTTCGGCATCCCATACCTATTATTGTTTTGGTGCTTAATAAATGGGATGCCACTTTACTCACACATGTATGTGTTCTAGTTATTATTACGGACACTAGCTCAGGGTCCACGTCAGTTTAGAACTTGCCAACTTAGTTTAATTTATTAGTGTTCTTTATTTAATGTCACGAGACGCAGGCTTGCGAACAATAGTTCATAGTTTACTACTGCAGTAAAGATGGAGATGGAAATTAGAGGTGCGCAATGGGACATTCTAGGGGTCTCGCTCTCTTCATGAATACAGGTTCTCTATAGACCACTCTGTGTCTGGGGCCTTTCATTATAACGAATTAAAAAAGAAATATTTACAAATTGCCAGCTAGTTATGACATGCGGAATGTGTGTCTCGACAACTACAGTGGCGTCTCAAGTGGTGCATACCCAGTCGTGGCATATGTTTTAACAATATTGAACAAGATTGCCATCCAAGGCAAGGCCCAGATGACAAGTGGACAAGGAAGTCATTGGCTTATTGAGAGTCCAACATTTTTCATCTATGTGTAACCTGCCTTCCTGAGATATAGGTCATTCTTGTTTTAAGGATATTCACGTTGCTAGCTGTTACACAATCTGTAGATAACTTGTTACATTCATTTATTGTCCTTTGTGAGAAAGAGTACTTCCTGATATCCAATCTACACTGATCCGTTACAATGATACCTTATGTCCTCAAGTTCTATTATCTTTCTAGAGTGAGAAAAAAAGTTTCTGTCAATATTTTCATGCACACTCAATATCTTTAAAAACCTCAATCTAATTTCCTCTTAACCTCTTTTTCTCTGGGGTTGTTAAACCACATTCTTTTATGCGTTCTTCATAACTAACGTCTCTCAGTTCTAGAATAATTTTAGTTGTTTTTCTCTGTATTCGTTCAATCGTATCTATATCCTTCTTTTCCCCCACTTTATTATCCACGGTCCCCCCCCCCCACCGGAACCACTGGCACCTTTTCCCTTCCCACCAATGCCACCTCTAGTCCCTTCATCTTCGCACATCTCCTATACTAAAAACTAAAACTATCCGCCTAAACCTTAGCCCAGTACATCTCACACCCGGACGTGATGAAGTCCACCCAGTTGCTTCACCTAACGCATACGAAATGCCTGGTGGCGCTATCTCAGAACTTAGATTTAGTTAGATTGATACATTAGCCTTGAATAATGCTGTTTTCTGTGTTCAAAAGAGCACATTATACTGGATTATTTAGTTTTTAATTTAATTTTCACAACAATATACTTACTAACTATGTTCTATCTGCTAAGCTCGCATGAGCCCCAAAAGCCTGCCACCTTCCGAATACACAGAACACTATGTAAACAAAACAATAAGACTCAGTGTATCTACGTCTACATGGATAACGGGAAGAACCAAGATTCAGTGTATGCCAACTTACGCTAAAACCCCATTGGCGCGGTAATCTTAGCCTTACATTAATTTGCTGCTCGAACTGTTACATGATTTATATCGCAATATCCTTCGGAATTTTGACACTTATATTATCTAAAGAAACAAAGTTTCTCCTTTTTTTTATTTCAAATTGTTGAAAGACAAAGAAAATGAATTTACAAAAATATTTGCTAGCACAAGGTAGGACAAATAGATTTGTATTTGATGTACGGCAGAGTAACATTTAGGATGTCAGTAGGATGTTGTAATTTGGGCCTACTACTACTACTATTGTTGCTGCTGCTGCTGCTGCTGCCACTGCTGCTGCTGCTGATAATAATATAATGATAAACACCCACGTCTTCAAACGTTAGTAGTTTAGACCGGCGCTGTTTGAAACACTTTTGATCAAACCAGAACTATTTTGAAACTCGTTTTGTTTCTGAAAACAAATGACACGCAGGCCTTAGTTAACATATGTATGCCGTAGGGAAATGTACTGCATATGGGGTTAGTTGACACAGAACAGGTTAGTTGAAACACTTGTATTATATCACTTAAATTTTCCAGTTGTGCCTACACAATGTAATATCCATATATTGTGTCATAGATATGTTCAGCTCCAATATAAGATCATGTAGAAACAAAAAAATTAAATATTTACCAATTTAAATAAAAACATGTAGCCAGTGAAATATTAAGGGGATGCCATTGGCCCACTGCCCCCTTTGGCTTATTCTTTATGATTTATTCCCGTATTTTTTCCGTTGCGCCGCTACATGGCCTAGGCTTGCCCTCCATTGCGATATCCTAGATACGCCACTGCAAGTAGCTAACGACTAACTAACTTGGAGGCTAGCTGGTTGAGTGATTAACTAATAACTAACAACACTTAGCATTATGACAAGCGGTATGCGTGTCTAGACAACTAACGTTCGCTTTCAACTAACCCACTAAAAAAGTGTATAGGTTCATATATCTCCTTTTGTGTGTGCCGTGCAAACACTGCTGAAACGGAATGTTGCTATTACTCACGTTGGTCTCTGCAAAACATAATGGTTCCTTACTGAATACATCACAGCATTTATCAACTAGAGAATTACAGCGAAACCACGGGGTGCGTGCTGCAGTTCAAAGAGTCTCTTGTCAGCCCTATGCTACCTCTTATATTTTATTTACAACAAAAACCATCGAATTGGCGCTTGTCGCATGCGTCATATATGAGCTAAGGAATGATCGACTAATCCCTGACATCTGAACACGACAGTCACATTAATGTCAAATATTTTCAATTTCTTACAACAGGAAGTCCACTGACTGAGTTAGAATATAAATGTTACGTGTGTACCATTCTACAGTAATGGCTAATGCGAATATTTGAGTCCAAAAATGGCGCAAAATATGTTTTGATGAAGAAGCCAGTCGGTTCATGAACTGGTGCAATGCATGTCATTAGCTAAGCATACATCCATCAATACGTTTCTCTCAAATATATATTGTTCACGTTGATTACTGTTCTATCATCAAGGTTCAACAATCACCCTAACAATCTGGAATGGCCGCCAATTCCATGGCAACGACTCAAAAAAACATTATAAATTCCCACAATTTATATTTGGTTTTCTTTTTGTAACATGCTTTTGTTAGTTTTTCCAAGACCCCGGACATATAACAAAACAAGATTATATGTTATTATATACACATTAACTACAACAATCATATCATAACAGGAAGCACACAGCCTGGGGGGTTCGGAGGCTTTTTTCCAGAGGGGGGGCCAAACAAATTCTGCTGTCAGATTTCGAAAATCTTAAATTTGAAATCTTTACACTTACCAAAATGTTTACTTTCAACGAACAATAATGATATAATTGTAAATAATTAATTAACACATATTCTAGATGATCTACTTAACACAAATAGTAATCAATCTACTCGCCACAATACCTAAATTTTACAAATATCCATATGCAGGGGGGCATGTGCCCCTTGCCCCCCTCCGGACGCCCATGCAGATACATGCAGATTTCGACTTTGGGCTTAGGTTTTTAGGGTTGACTGTTCAACCATACGTTAATATACACGCATACGTGGTGGATTTAAATTCTTAATTCTCAAAACTATGGAAAAGTAGGATAAAGTGTATATATATATATATATATATATATATATATATATATATATATATATATATATATATATATATATATATATATATATATACACACATATACTGTATATATATATTTGTGTGTGTGTGTGTGTGTGTGTGTGAGTGTGTGTGTGTGTGTGTGTGTGTGTGTGTGTGTGTGTGTGTGTGTGTGTGTGTGTGTGTGTGTGTGTGTGTGTGTGTGTGTGTGTGTGTGTGTGTGTGTGTGTGTGTGTGTGTGTGTGTGTGTGTGTGTGTGTGTGTGTGTGTGTGTGTGTGTGTGTGTGTGTGTGTGTTTCGAAATTTCGCATCACTGCTTCACTGTAACAGTGGGACAGTTTCGCTTCTTCCATAGGCTTCGGTCATGCGACCTCAGCCAGTCTAGATCTCGCTGGTTTCTAGACGCTTGCCGTCTTCTTGCAGATCTTTGTAGAGGGCAGTTGGGACTGTTGTTCCTGGTCGCCCTCGCCAGCTAACAACGTCAGAGGATGTGAAATAATGGTCTATGGCCAGCTGTGCAGGGGCGTCACGTGGCATCCGAATCACATGTCCAAACAGACTCCACCGAGCTTTGATGGCAGACAAGCTCAGTGGGTTGCACTAGTATGATATAATATATATATATATATATATATATGTATATATATATATATATATATATATATATATATATATATATATATATATATTTATATATATATATATATATATATATATATATATATATATATATATATATATATATATATATATATATATATATATATATATATATATATATATATATATATATATATATGCGTGTGTGTGTGGGCCTCTCACACATAATGACTCACTCAGCCCCTTGTACTGTCTCGAACATTTATGGGGCACATTTACAAAATCAGTTTTCACTTATTTGGATGGCCTTAGTTTCTTCATGTTCCATCTGACAAATTGTGCGTGCGTATAAACGTATATAGCCTTAGATGAAATATGCAATAATCCAAATAGCTTTTGATTAAACCGAAGCGCTATGTTCCTCTAATGCATGAGGGACTGATGTTGTTGTTCACAAAACTCTCAAAATATCAATTCACCAACTGGGCTTGTCTGCGTGAAAAGAACAATGGTTGTGTATACGGTCCATACACTGTGTTGAGCAAATGTCAATGTGTCCAACCTCCACTTCAGTATTTCTGATCTGGCGTTTTGTGTACTAAAAAACCCTGGCCTTAGAAATATGGCACTGATGCTGTTATCATTTACAACCGTCTTAACACATACTTTTGATTAATTTGCTACTTTCCGCATAATGTGTCCTGGTGGTAATGGAACGAAGCACATATGATTTTACAAGGTCTCTATTAATATATAGTTTGTTTGGTCGTTTGTACAAATCGCACGTACAACCACAGATGAGAACTGCTTGTGTCGAGTAAACGATTATCAAAATTACTATCCGTGTGTCATAATCTTGAAAAAGTCTTACTTACCCACTTATGATAACGACCGTTTCCGAATACGTTCACCTCCTTAGACTCTGTATATTTAAATGCACAAAGAGCACACTGCTTCCTAGTTGCAAGCGCTTGCCAAAATGTCGGCGTCGTGGCTAACTTCCTTGATATATGTTTTACAACTCGTTGTCTACGTCACGTCATATATTCAGAAACGGGTGCACCTGTCTGTGTTCGTTCTACACAACAATCACTCGATCTAGGTACCCACATACACTACAATCAAATGCATGTTCGGTTAAATAGAATTCATAAAACCAAACAGCGGTGGCCACTATATGAAGTGGTCGGGTAAGATGCTGCAGAAGAAGTAGTTACATACATCAACGAAAGTTTAGCAAGATTTAGCCATACATTCATCCAAACAAATCATCAAGTTGACGTGTGGGCAAGGAAGTCATTGGCTGATCGAGAGTTCAGCTATGCTTCATTCGTTTATAGCCCACCCTTATCAGACATCTATCAATTGTTCGGTGATTTCAACAAAAGTGCGCGCTCTTTTATTCACCAGATTAAAGGCCTCGGCATTGATTACTTTATACTTATCGCACAAATCGATTTTCCATATTCACTCTACAAAAGAAAGTTATGAAAATTATTTGTGGAGTAAAGGCTCGAACCATACAAATATCGTATTTATTAATCTTACATTTATTTAATTTGTTCGACCTAATTGAATACAAAACATCTGTATTGGTGTAGAAAGTGAAATATAAACTATTACCCAATAGCACTCAAAGATTGTTTTATTCTAATGAAGATAGTTTGCAAGGCAGAGACAAATAAAAAAAATTAAAGTTCGTACTGCACTAACGGCTAAATGTGTTTCTATCGCTGGTGTTACTATTTGGAATGGCCTACGTATTGCACTAAAAAACTGCAAAAATATTTTCGCTTTCAAAAAATGCACATATCACCTATACTTGATATATACAAAAATTATATTTTATTCTGCGACGTGTATTAATAAAAAATTATGTTTACTGTATTAGCTTTTGGTACATTTATGCATTAACTATATGTGCTTTATCAGTATGATACAAGGGATTGCTATATACAAGAGGAATAATGTATATGTGTATGTGTATATGTGGTTATGTGTGTGTGTGTGTGTGTGTGTGTGTGTGTGTGTGTGTGTGTGTGTGTGTGTGTGTGTGTGTGTGTGTGTGTGTGGTGTGGTGTGTGTGTGTGTGTGAGTGTGAGTGTGAGTGTGTGTGAGTGTGTGTGTGTGTGTGTGTGTGTGTGTGTGTGTGTGTGTGTGTGTGTGTGTGTGTGTGTGTGTGTGTGTGTGTGTGTGTGTGTGTGTGTGTGTGTGTGTGTGTGTGTGTGTGTGTGTGTGTGTGTGTGTGTGTGTGTGTGTGTGTGTGTGTGTGTGTGTGTGTGTGTGTGTGTGTGTGTGAATATATATAATATTATAACAAATTAATGTAACAGGGGAGAGTAGTAATCTCTCCGTATCCAGCATAGGATTGTAGCACACTATGATTGTAACTATTAATCTTTTAAATATACATAATTTAACTGAACATTGTATAGAAATGTTCTGCATTAGCAATGTATGTATGTACACTGCATATATGTAATGGTGGAAATAAATATATTATTATTATTACATTTTGGGTATTGTGCATCCCAGTATTCATATCAGAGCCATATGACACGTCTACTTGTCATAATTCTCTGTAGCTGCGCCGTGTGTCTAGATTATATATATATATATGTATATATATATATATATATATATATATATATATATATATATATATATATATATATATGTATATATATATATATATATATATATATATATATATATATATATATATATATATATATATATATGTATATATATATATATATATATATATATATATATATATATATATATATATATATATATATAAATTCCTCCAAAACTATTAATAGAAACAGTACAACACATTAGTATACCATTTGCAAGTGTGTCCGAATTGTCAATAAAAGAAGAAGTGATTCCTCTTGAATGGAAAGAAGCAAACATCAGATTATTATTTATTTAAAAAGTGTTCGAGAAATAAGTCAGAGAATTACAAACTAGTGAGTTTAACATCAGTGATTTGTAAATTATTAGAAAGGTTAATTAAGACTTCCTTGTTAGGCATACATTATTAAATCCATCTCAACATGGATTCCTAAAAGAGAGGTCATGCTTAACAATTATGTTATGTTTTTTGAAGAAATAAATAATTGTATAGACGAAGGATCACCTGTAGATATTATCTACTTAGATGTTCAGAAAGCTTTCGATAAAGTGCCATATCAAAAAGTACTACTTAAATTAATAACCCATGGTATCGGGGATGGCATACTCGACTGGATAGAGCAATGTCTGACTTACAGAAGACAGCGTGTTGTAGTAGATGGAGAGGTTTCAAACTGTAAATCAGTTTTGAGTGGGGTACCTCAAGGATGATTATAGGGATCTTTATTATTCTGAATATGTATCAATGATTTCGACGATAACATAAAAAGCAACGTACTGAAATTTTAAGGTTTCAAACTGGAAGTAAGTTTTCAGTGGGGTACCACAAGGATCATTATTAGGATCTTTATTATTCTTAATATGTATCAATGATTTGGACTATAACATAACAAGCAACGTACTGAAATTTGCGGATGACACGAAAGTGTTTAGAAAGGTTAACAATGAACAATAAATAATATACATTTATAAAACGATCTAGACAAATTCGTTAAATGATCTGAAAAATGGCAGATGTTATTCAATTTTGGGAAATGCCAATGCCTACATACAGGAAACGGGAACTTGGGATGTAAAACATAAAAAACGTAAAAAAGAAAAGGACCTAGGAGTAACAATAAGTGCTGATATGAAAGTTTCAGAGCAGTTTGGTATTGCAGCTTCAAATGGTATTCCAATTGTTGGGTTGATTAGGAGAAATATAACATACAAGGAAAAAAGCTAATTATGTATCTGTGTAAGGCAATAGTTAGGCCTCGTGTAGAATACTGTATGCAAGCGTGGAGACCATGTCGATATAGATACGCTTTCTATTGATCCGTTCTACCTGATACCTATGTCAGGGGAAGTAGTACAAGATCCCACGCAGAGAAATGGAAAAATAGTCGTGGATTCACCAACTCTTCAGAAGGACAACTCTAAAAATAAACCAGTCCTAAGGCTGCAAGTCGTAAGTCATAAGTGAATGTTTTCTGCCGTGCTACGAGATGGCGCCCTTCACACCGCTGGATACCGCTCTAGTCTATCGGGAAATTATTAGAATAGTGATGTAGCTCTGTGATCTCAGTAGATCCTGGAATCTCTCACTGGGTCGATTATTCTGTCATTCTTAATCCAACACATTAGTCAAGGATCAGCGTCGATTATATATCAGGAAGTACTCGTTCTCGCAGCGGACAATACATGAATGGAACAAATTATTTACTTATTGTGTAAATGCTAGCATCGTGAATATGTTTAGAATCAAGGTTGACACATATCTCAGGAGGGGGAGTTACACATAAATGAACATTATTGGACTCTCGATACGCCAATGGCGTCCTATCCACTTGTCATCTGGGCCTTTGTCTCGGGTGGCAATCTTGTTAAATCTTGCTAAATCTTGTTAAAGTGTAAGGAGCACTGGAATAAAACTTGTCGTTGTGACATTAGTCGTCGGCATGTATGACAATTGTTGATGGTAAATTCGTGAACATTTAGCGGCAGTGTTGGGACATTTGTCGGCGATTACGACATGTAGCGATGTTGTGGCATTTGTCGGTATAACAGCCGACCACGTAACAAAAAAAAGAGTTTCACAAACAAGTATGATTACAAACTGTAGCGGGAGCGATATACATTAGCATTGTCTCGTCAAGCCTCGATCATTCAAGCTGCAGCTATTCTCACTCAGCCAACTAACGCCTATTTACGCTGACTAACGTTGAAGAGGCCAAGTGTTTCGTATTTCAATTTGGTGGTTGCTCATTTTAATTTTACGGTGGTATGAAAAACTGTTGTCGCGAGTTGCTGCATGAAATGTTCAATTACCCGCGCGGTGAAGAGTTGTGATTTACACGGTTTCCAAGTCCAAGTGGCTGTCTATTGCAAAAGACCCAACCATTTATATTCCTTATCGTCAAACACAAAATGTTCAAAAGAGTTCATAATTGAACGATGCGCATAGTTGAACCGTGTTCTCCGATATAACTCCTGCTCCTGAAATGCAAAAAAAAATCATGACATGACATTTTATGGCACTTGAACAGTGCACGTATATAAACATATACTTGACCAGTCAACCCTAAAAACCTCCCTAAAAACCTAAGCACAAAATCAAATTCTGACATGCACTCGCGACATGTTTAAGCTTTCTCGTTTCTGCATAGATTACAAAAATGGTGCAGAGTTGTGCATTCATAGTTATTGACAACTATGAAGTAGTCCGTATCGGGGACACAAGTCTTGTCAACCGCCATGTTAGTGTCATGACGCATCACGTGCCCTGACAGCCGAAGACGCCGTTGCCTCACGATGGTGGTGATCCGTGGGAGGGAGCCGTACAGTTCTTGGTTAGTCACGTGATAGCGCCATGACACGTTTAGTATTTTCCGCAGTATTCTTGTGTGGGTGCCATCCAGTGCTTCCTCTAGAGTTTGTGTTAGCGACCATGAATCGCATCTATAAGTCAGGATAGGTGTAACCGTCGTCTTGAAGTTAATCAGTTTTATTGAGTCTGTGGATGGGCGCAAACTTTGTCAAAGGCGTGAACGGCCGCTCATGCGTGGTCTTTTCTGCACTGGGTGTCATGTTGTGAGTTTGTGTAGGATCCAAGACATTTAAAATCTTCTACTTTTTCAATTTGACTCTCGTCTAACGTGTGGACACATTACGAACGACAATAAACTTAACATATAATAATGTCCTGTTTTATGTATTGCGAAAACTAATAACATAAAATATATGTAGTTCTGACAGGGTCCTATGGGAAGTATAATAAAAGTGTATTAGGTAATTGCTTTCTGTTGCAATATGGTGGACAGGTTGTTGGTATAATGCCTTCATAACAGTCGACACAACATCGATTTGTTTTTCGTATTACTTGCGTATGGACATCATACTTATACGCTGTCTATGTGACTTAATTTTCTTCCACGTTTTAATGATTACCCAACATTGTGACACGGAAGCATACATTATGTTTCATAGCTGATAGAACATCGCAACCGAACATAATTCAACGAAAAAATCGTTTATTGTCATTCGTAACGCAAAGCGCTGCAAGGCACTGTGATTTACGATGTAATTATTGCAGTATCATCGCAAGCTATGATATATGCGAACAGTTCACTAAAACTTGAAAATTCACACACGTTCCAACATCCTCTCATTGATTCTGCGCCACAAACAAGTCACATCGACGTGTTTGTTAAGGGGTGATCTCAAGTCATCGCCGTACGACACTAAGGCAGGTTCAGCTTCTCCAAATGACCGACCTAGGCACTCTCGGTGTCAATGCTTGTCTTTGCACTGATGCACATTTAGGTAGCCTGGTTGTCGCTGCGTGTAGGTCTACTTGTTTAATACTTTTGGAGTCTGCATGTTAGGTGTCGCACAATTACTAATTTCGAATTTTATTTTTATTCGATGTGCGCTTCACGTAGGCATGATTTATCCCAAGGTATGGCAAGTTTATAATATGTTTAATCTGACGTAAATCATCGTTAACACAACCAATGCCTGTTGTACATTGTATGGATTTTGATGTGTGCAACATTAATTTTTCTAACACATTCAGTCGAGTGCATGTTGAAAGAGGGTATGATATGACATTAGTGTGACTGTCATGTTATTAGTGTGATTGTCATGTAATTTATACGGTTTTCCAGTCCTGGTGGCTGTCTATTACAAAAGACCCAAACAGTGATGGGTCGATCAAGGCTTAGCTCGTAAATATCACACATGCAAAAACAACGCCAATTAAATTGTGCGTAAAACAAAGCAGGTAGCATAGGACTGGCAAGAAACCATTTGTACACGAGGTTTGCACCTCGTGCTTTCGATGTAATCATCTAATTAATAAATGTTCTCCAAAGACCGACGAGCAAAACCAGACAGATGTGTTGGTTTTTGTAAGGAAAGCGTAAAAAATCAGCCTGTGACAAATGTCTACTTATTCATTGTAACTCCAAGACCAATTTCAAATTAGATTAGAAAATTTAATAAATGGTACCAGGCACATGTTCACGACAATATTGATTAAATTGTTAGTTTGAGTCATCACCACAGTGGCGGGATTAATTGAAACGTGTAATTGACCCTAATGCAACCCTTGCCACAAGAGGGCGCACGATGCATGCACCACGAGAGACGCCACTTTAGTTTTCGACGCCACATTCCGTATGTAATAACTACAAGTTGTATTAGTTATCAGTTAGTTAGCTAGCTAGCTTGCAAGTTATAAATATTTATTTTTTTATTTCGTTTCTACGTGATCTTAGATACATAACGTTGACATTATATTGTGTAGATCGGCACAACTGGAGAACTTCAATGATATAATACAACTGTTTTATCTAACCCTTGGTCTGTATCAACCAACCCCTTATGAAAAACATATCTTCGCTACCGCCTGTTTGTTTTTAGAAGAATGTTTCAACCAGCCCCGGTCTTCCCTACTTATGTTTGAAGACGTAAGTAGGGAAGTTTTTACTCTTCTTCCTGTTGTTATTGTTATTATATAATAATAATTCAATCGAAATGCAGTGCGTGAATGTTAATTTTGACGATACCAATGAAATTACCCGATGTTAGCATAAATATATATGTTTAAAGCCCGCCATACGATTTTTCAGTTGCCAACATGTTGCGGCGACTTTTTCAGTTGGCAACTCAAGTGTAGTCGTGATGTTCTCTATGGGGCGCCGTAGCGGACAAAAGGGTGATGAAACGGCAAAAGCTGTCGAGCTCTGCTAGAACCGTCGGGTTCTGTAAGAACCGTCGAGTTCTGCAAAAACCGTTCAATTGAGTTTGGTTACTACTGGCACTGAAAATATCTTTGTATGATGTGAAGCGAAGTAATGACGCAAAAAGCATAACATATGATACTACCCAGATAAAAGTGGCTAAAAGTTATCATACAAGAGTAATTTATATTTTATATATTTTCATGAATCACTCACAAAGTCATTCTCACATAGGACAATAAATGAATGGAAAAAATCTTGTCAATGTTACCAATGTGAATATGCTTAAAACAAATTCGCAGTTAAGACGACAACGCCACGAGACGGCCTGCAGAATGCATAAATTCAGTGCAACTTTACATGAGAGCTGTCGTCGCTTAGCGGTACAGCGTTCGCTTTAAGCTTGGAAGGTCCCTCATTCAATTCGTGGGCGTCGGTGTTGTAGATATGGCAAGTATGGGTGTCGGTGTTGTAGTATGAATGATCGTGGGTGTTGGTGTTGTAGTTGGGGTGAGCGTGGATTTCAGTGTTGTCGTTGCAGTGACCATGGGTGTAATTGTTGTAGTTTAAGTGAACGTGGATGTCGTTGTTGTAGTTGGAGTGATCATGGGTGTTGGTGTCTCAGTCGTAGTGGTTTTTGGTGTCGGTGTGGTAGTTGTAATAGGAGTGAGCATGGGTGTCTGTATCGTTGTTGTACTTGGAGTAATCGTGAGTGCCGTTGTTGTAGCTAGAACGATCGTGGATGCCGGTGTTGTAGTCGGTGCGATCGTGGATGTAGTTGTGGTAGTTGTAGTTTGAGTTATCATGAGAGCCGGTGTTGTAACAGGAATGATCGTGGGTGTCGGCGTTGTTGCTGTTGTTGGAGTTACTGTGGGTGTCGTTGTTGTTGTAGTTATAGGGTGATCGTGGATGCCAGTGTTGTCTTTGGAATGACGGTCGGTGTAGGTGTTCTAGATGGAGTGATTGTGGGTGTCGGTGTTGTAGTTGGAGTGATTTTGGGTGTCGCTGTTGTAGTAGGGGTGATCATGGGTGTCGGTGTTGTAGCAGGAATGATCGTGGGTGTCGGTGTTGTACCAGGAATGATCGTGGGTGTCGGTGTTGTAGCAGGAATGATCGTGTGCGTGGGTGTCGTATATACGGCAAGTATGGGTGTCGGTGTTGGAGTATGAATGATCGTGGGTGTAGTTGGGGTGAACGTGGATTTCAGTATTGTCGTTGGAGTGACCATGGGTGTAGTTGTTGTAGTTTGAGGGATTGTGGGTGTTGCAGTCGTAGTGATTGT